>OZ007549.1:2312727-2822180 GCA_963931895.1 Eupithecia pulchellata
CCCATTCGACTCTGTAGGGTCCCATTTCAATATTCAATTTCAAAATTTGTACCTACTGAAAATCTTTATTTTGATTTTTCATTTTTTCATTTTTGCCGACCAGAGCGAGGTCGGCGCATTCTGCAGTGTTCGGGGAACTTCGGGAGGCTCGGCCGTCCGAGAAAGCCCGAACACTGCATCGATATGCTGCACACTTCGGGCTGCGTTTATTCAATAACTATTCTTACTCTTTATCTGTTTATATCAATTAGGTACCTTAGTAGTTTAAGACACAAAAATTTTGTAAAGTATGTAACCAGAGGAATGTAACATTCGAGTCAAATCCTCAAGGGCTTAACGAATGTTAATATTTAATAACTAGAATAAGTTTTTCAAGAATAAATAAAATAAAAAAAAAAAAAAAAATATTTTCATAATTCGCCGCCCCCACCGAATACATAATATGGTAACCGACTATTACTATAGAAGTGTTTTTATTTGAAATAATTGTTTCTGAGGTGCGATTACACCTTGTGAATTTTTTTCAGGCAAATCGTACGAGTAGTTCTTGAGATAGGCTTTTTGTGATGGGTTTTACTTTTTTATTAAACGAAAAATAAAAACAACTCTTTGATCCGAACAACATCGCAACAGGTTAATACTCACTCCTCGATATCTCGCTTTTTATTGTAAGATGTGATTGCGGTTTTATTCGGGAAAAAAAGATAAAACTTATTTTACGTAAAGTAGAAAACGCTCTTATTCATGTTTTAATTGCAGTTTTTTACTATATAATAATTAAAAAAATCTGAAAACAAGCAGCGGAGCCATAATAGAATAAGAATATAGGTATAGCGCACGGTTTAATTATTGAATTTTTCATCTGGGTCCCTAACTATGGTCATCACGGAAAATTTAGCATTTTAATGATAAAAAAAAAATTCAAATCGGTCCAGTAGTTTCGGAACAATTCAAACAAACAAACAATCAAATCTTTCCTCTTTATAATATTAGTATAGATAAAAGAAACCTATTAACATGTAATAAAATTATAGATTAAAAACTAGAGGTTAGCAGCTCGGGGGGAGTGCCTTGCCTTAGGCGGCCTTATCGCATTGGAGTTTTTACTTTTCATAACCTAAAACGTCTTTGATTTGATGGTAATCGATATCCATGTGTAAAATCTGCGATAGTAACCTTTCAGCCATCTTGGATTTGAAAATGGACATCTTTTTCGTAATCTACGTGTTTGATTTAGTCGAAAACGATACCCATATAAGTGGGTCCTAAGGAAAATTCCGACACACAGCACAGCTCGCTTCGCTCGCCGTGCTGTTCCTCTTTGTCGCATTGCAGCTCGCTTCGCTCGCCGCAGTGCTTCACCCGCTTGCTGGGAGAGGGGGGTCGTGGGGGTCACAGCACGTCTCGCTTCGCTCGCCGTGCTATTCTCCTTAGTCGCATTGCAGCTGGCTTCGCTCGCCGCAATGCTCCACCCGAAAAAAAAGGTCAAAATTTGGCCAATTTTCGGTTTTTTATAAAAAAAAGAGGGTCTGGGGGGTCATAGGGTTCAAACTTTTTTTGGAGTTCAAAATGATTTCTTCTCCTCTACATAACTGTGAAAAAATTTTTCTTCTAGGTCGATCCGTTTGGGAGATACAAAAAGGGGGGGTGAAAATGTGGGTGGAGGGGGGGTGATTTTTTTTTATTTTTCAACACTATAAGAAACCTTCTATACGACTCCGCAATCCAAATTTTTCTATAACGACTATTTCCGGTAGCAACTTCAAAAGGGGGGGTCTGGGGGCAAAGGGAGGGGGGAATTTTTGCCTGCCTTTGAACTATTTGACCCCCTTTATACAACCCCACAAAAAATAACATTCAGTATGGCTCTGTTTGGGAGCCCCCCTAAAGGGGGGGGGGGGGAGAAGGGGCAAATTTGGAAAAGTCGGAATTTTCCTTAGGTCCCCCCGATGCCCTCTATACGATTCCGTAAAAAAAACCATACCTATGATGGTGGAGGGGGCTCCACCATCAAGGAGAACAATTATGTCAATGCTTTATAGATATATAAAATGTTAATGTAGTTAACTAAATATTATTGGCTTCAATAAATCATTCCAGTAAGTAGATAATATATTTTTAAACTAGAACAATAACCTTTATTAATTTTCTGCCTTACATACCGATGATTTTATACTATGGCACTACGACCGTCACATATCATGTCAAAGGTTGAAGTAAAATTGAATCTAACGCCATTGTGTCAGAGACTAAAATTGCATAACAAATGAAACATTTACGTACTTCATAAATTAGCGGAAAAATTGACATAGGTCCGTCGTCTGTAAGCGCCAGAGCGCGACTGATCGTGTCTGCCAAGCCACCACGCTTGTGAATTTTGTAGTTATTTCAAAATAGTGATTTTGAAAATCATTTTATCAGGACAAACTCTGCGAATTTGTCTAGAAATAGTTACTGTCTTTAATTGAGTACAAAAAAAAACTTAAAATATCACATAGTTTAGTCATAATATTGAAAAAACATTTCAAAAAGGGGTAACTTCGAGATTTTTTTTTCCCGAGCGAAGTTTATAAAATCTTGTATCTGAATGCGAATTTGACTAGACTAAATCCTTAACTATTACATATCTTTTTTACAGAATTTTTAATCAGTATTCCTACATCTCAGATGGTTTTGAAAACCACAAAAGTGCGGCCTCTGTTGGCCTACCTGGCCTTAAGCTCTGAACGCACATGCATGCTGTGCATTGTAGATTCATAACATCCTGGGTTGCCAGTTACTTATCAGATAAGTACTACGTCGACGTAGACGTATTGCAAGCCTAAGCGTCTTGCTTACGCTAGATAACGATAAGGTAAACGAAATTGTACAAATGCGGTTTTGATTTTAATTAATTTATATAATTATGATGTCATTGAAAATGAAAAGATTACATGTAGATGGTGCTGAATATGAGTTATATAATCGATCTGTTACGGCTAAAGGTGGGTGTGAACATAAACTTAAGATTAGCCGGCTAAACCTAGGTTTATCTTCGAGGAGGTGTTAATGTTAGTTTCTTCTATCTTTAGCCGGCTAAACTCAAGTGTAACCGCAAGCCCTTGGCTAAAAATGTAGAAGGAAATGGAAACTATTTTGACACGAAAACTTTATTAAAAAATAATCACTCTCATTACACATACTTTTATGTACCTATGTAGGTATTCAAAATTACAATTATTACATTTACAAAATATTAATCACTTAAAACAATATCTACCTAATCATTAAAATAAAATAATAAGGAACCATTTGTTCATCACAGATATTTCTGTAGGTATTTAAAATTACAATTATTACAATTACAAAATATTAATCACTTAAAACAATATCTATCTAATCATTAAAATAAAATAATAATAAACCATTTGTTCATTACAGATACTTCCGTAGGTATTTAAAATTACAAAAAAAACTTCTTCAGTGTTAATAACTTAAAACAATATTATCTAGTCACAATTATTGTGTGCGTGCATTGTCTCCCCACCACCCCCTCAAACCCTCCGCCTGCCCGGCGATTCCATCGAATACAAATGTATTCGATGGAATCGCCTTAAAAATTTAACAGTTTCGTTTCGGTTAATGTGCACATTAACCGGCTAAAGATGGAATATCACAACGCAAACTAACATGATATCGAACTTTAGCTGCTTGTCGATGATAAACCTAAGTTTAGCCGGCTAATCTTAAGTTTATGTTCTCACCCACCTTTAGCCGTAACAGATCTACAGATGGATGCCGAGTCCCGATCCGTAGGCCTTTCCGACGAATTAAAAAACCGAGAAATAGCACTGGCCAATTAACCAGTACCAGTTGAAGAACAAAACACGCAAAGTACATCTCTTCATTCATTAATAATGTCTAAAAGTATAATAACAAAATAAAGGACCTACAAGAATTTTAGCGATTTGGACGATGGCGATATCGGTATCTGTGTGCCGAGTTTGCCTAGCTAGAGATGTTAGAAAGTTACCTATCGACGATAAGAAATCTTTGGAAATATTTGAAAAGCTTACAAATTCTAAGGTGCAAAGCTAATTTCCCTATGATTATTACACACTTGCTTATGCCCGCGGCATATTATGTGCCTATAGCTTAAATGTTACTCAAAATCTAGATGTGTGCAAGGTTTCTGCTTGAACTGTATACAACCAATGTCTAACATCTTCACAACCTGGACAATTTTGCTTTTATTTAATAAAATAGCACATAGCAAAAACCTGCTGCTGTCTCAAATTATTAGTGTAATAAGTATAGCAGTTATCCTGTACCTATAATAAATAAATAAATAATGCCGGACAATCCCCACAGCATCATCTAGCTCCAAATTAAGCAGAGCTTGTGTTATGGGTACTAGATGACTGATATTGTTGTAGGTACAATATTATTACATAAATAGATTTTTTTTATTATATCTAGAAAATGACCAGAATAATAGTAAATAATACTAGATAGGTATACTAAACTCTGGGCTAGATGATGCTAAGCAGATTGATAACCATATATTTTATGAATCTATTTTATTTCAGCTCTTAGATGATGATGGAATTCCAACAATCCTGTGTTATATTTGTCACTGGAATTTTCAAAAGTACAGGAGATTTTTTGACAAGGCTCGCCAATCTGAAAAAATACTCAAAAACATTATCTCCCATGATTCAAAGGTACCTATGCAAAGTTATGTTTAAATTGAATTAAACAAGCTTAAGCATGCTAGCCGATCATAGCAATAAATAAATTATAAGAACAAGTAGAGGAATAAGAAATAATAATAGTGCTGGAAAATCCACATAGGTGATGCTACCTCGCCAGCTAGCAGAGCTTGTGTTATAGGTACTAGATGACCAACATACAGAATATAAAATATATTAAATAGAGAGATTTTTTTTCTAAATAATAAATCACAGAATTACTATGTAGTACTGCCCCAAGCTCCAAGTAGAGCTTGTGTTATGGGCAGTAGATGACTACCAGATTTAATACAAATGTTAGCTACTTAGATAGTTATCATTTGTAAGGACTTAATTCAAATTTACGTGCGAGTCCTATTGTCTAACAAAAAAACAAAACAACAAATAGTATTTACACAATGAGTGAACTGCAAATAATTTAGAGATAGCTAAACTGACAGTCGCAAACAATCTACAGACAGCTTAACTGATCAAAAAAGTTTCAGTTCAAAAAAGTTTGGGACGAGTTATGCTCCAACTCTAAAACTAACAATCTAACAAGGTAAAGGTTTCTTGTTCGCTTCTTTACTTTACCTAAAAAAGATTGAAGTGAACAATTAATCAAAGTGATCACTTTATTTCCCATTTTTATTTCTTATTTAACTTGTATTTTGTGACGTGTCCAAGAGTCCTGTAAGGTCTAAAGGAAATAAAGCACTTTGATTTTGATTTTGATCCATATCAATACTAGTTGGTGGCATCCCGAAGACCTTGGTTGCCTTGGTGTACCTATAGCGAACTGAATGATAGTGACTGCTCAACTATGTTTAAAGAAATTAATTGACATAATTCTAAGGCCCTTGTTATTGAAATGCCTCAGTGATCTATGCAACACTGATGACCATGTCTACACACAGTTAAAAAAACAAGAGGCCATATAATAGAATAATACTTTAATGCACAAGAGTTGTACATAGGAGAACATAATGCTAGATAGCATTCTCTACCTGCTAACCTTTGGGTATTGTGGATAAAATTTTGTAGCTTGTTCTAGAAGACTAAACTACAATCTATAGCGCATGACATTAATATAAATAAATAAAAATATAGTATAAATACACTTTATACACATATTAGGCCGTAGTGTTGTAATATTCTAAAAAAACTTATGTATTTCTTTTTATGTCTGTAACTTTTAATATTTTTCTCTCACAGATAAACGAAGAATCATTAACTGCACTTCAGTTGGAGGTCAAGCCATGTTTATCCATGTCTCATATCGGTAACATCTCAATCCTTGACAATGATGATTTAAATGATGATGATTTGTCTCCCACCCTCGCGGGAAATATACAGGAATGTGATGACAGCTCCATAAAAGTTGAACAAGAAATCAAGGAAGAAATGATCAAAGAAGAAATATATGTTAAAATCGAGCCTGTTGAGGAATGCATAAAATCTAAAATAAACACTCATTTTTATTGCTGTAATGAGTGCAGCAAAACCTTTAAAACCCAGAGATATTTAAAAACTCATATGTTAAAACATTCTGGAACGCCATTTGAATGTCATTGGTGTAGGAAGCAATTCAATCAGAAGTCATATTTCAAAACGCATATGAGAAAACACAAAGAAGGAAAATCTTACACTTGCGCATCATGCGATAAATCATTTCACCATAAAGCGAATTTGACAAAGCATATGCTTACACATACAGAAAAATCATACATCTGCGACAGATGCAGCAAAAAATTCAAACAGAAAAGTCATTTGAAAGTTCACATGCGAATTCACACTGGCGAAAAGTCATACGCTTGCGAATATTGCGGGAAAATGTTTAACCAAATCGCAAACTTAAACAAACATATGGGTATCCACACTGGTGTCAAACCATTCTCCTGTGAGGTGTGTGCCAAAACCTTTTTGCAGAGAGCTCAACTCAAAGCGCATTCGAGAACTCACACCGGCTACAAGCCATATGCCTGTGATAAGTGCAATATGGCGTTTAGCCATGCAAACACGTTGCGAAAACACATTCGTCTCCATAACGAGGTGAAACCATACCCTTGTAGTAAATGCTTTGTGTCTTTCTCTGAAGAGTTCAGCTTAGTTGAACATATGCGAATTCATACAGTGGAGAGACCATTTGTCTGCAATAAATGTACGAAGACATTTACTGATGCAAGGAATTTGAAGAGGCATGATATGCAAGTTCATTCTACGGAAAGGCGGCATTCTTGCAGTAAATGTGGCAAGAGTTTTAAAAGATCGCAACATTTAAAGAAACATATGCTTTCAACTTATTGTAGAGGACCGGATTGTTTGAATGGAGGTTTCCTCATTTGAAAATAATTTTGAACGAATATACGAAGCTAAATTCAGCAAATCTTCAATGATTAGATTGTTGTTGTTACCGCTATCGATATTCGGAATAAATAATTTTATTTTCTTTATTATGTAGGTACGTAGGTACCTGTTTTTATTTAAGTACAATAAATAAAATTTAAAAAAGTATTAAGGTTCATTTAGGTACATCGTTATTTAAACGCAAAAACTGCTACTAATCTACTTAAATTACTTAATTAGAGATGCAGAAGCAACAGTTATTATACTCGTGTATCACTTTTTTTTTTTTGGAATTCGTACCGCACTGCTAGGCACGCACGTTCCACATCCCAAAAAGATTTCTTCCGTCCACGTGTCAATAGATTGACAAGTAATTGAGGTTATCACAGAGATACACATCCGGAGAAATAGTCGGCCGTGCCGTAAGCTGACTTTCTCAAAGTTTTGTTTATTTATCTTCGTTTAAGAAGTGTGACCGTTTTATTTTATTCTCTCTTTTGTGATCAGAACAGTAATAAATTTTAAGATTTCTGAACACAAAAATGTGAGCGTTGACTTAAAAACACAACCTCGATTTAACTAATTGAAAATCTAAGACACCGAGGAAAACTGCAAAATGAAAGAAACCGGTAAAGATTTCCTTCTACACTTGTAATTCAGTTATAGAATAGCAAATTACTCCTCAAGGTAGACCCCAGCCCCCAGTAACCGTACCTTTTGATTCAGAAAAGGATTATTGAAGGCAGCTTGTACTATAATGGGCTGTCCCCCTTGAAGTATCTCGTATTTACAGAAGGATAAGTAGGTAATGGATATCCTGTAAATCCCTGCCTAACCAAACCCTTCTCAACTCAACTAAACCCTAGCTAAACCTATGTAGTGCCACACAGGAGATAGTGGGTTCGATTCCTGCCTTGGAAGTTGGAACAAATGGTTATATGATCTGCATATTTTTTTTGTAGAAATAATAATCTATCTAAGTATTCAGTCACTCAGCTAGTACCCATAACAAGCTCTGCTTGGTATAGAGCTAGCTTTTTTGTTTTATAGTATAGTGAAATTCAAGAGCCTTACTAGAAAGACCACAATAACAAGACCACTTTACTGTTGGACCTTATACTCCTCTTTTTTAGGGGATCGCTGGGCTAAGCTATTGTTTTACCACCAACACTGCCCAAGAAGGTCAGATAATAATTAAAATAAATTGAACTCAATGACTCAATGTATTTCAGATAAATCAGCAGATAAAATGGTGTTCGTATCTGTGGATCCTTCAGCATCAGGCGAGCTGGAGACACCAGAGTATGTGTCTTTCTATTTTAATCTTATAAGTACACAAAAGTATGTTTATAGATAAGGCCAGAAGGAAACTGTGATCGAAGAGTCTTATAGAGTCATCAAACCTGTGTATACCTTTAGAAAAACTGAATCGAAACTGTCAATGGCCAAAAGTCCTGCGAGCTGGGCTGGTGAGGCAGGGGGACAATGCACACATAAGCAAGATGTCAGTGCAGATCTCAGTTAGAATTTGTTTATTTTCTTTTTTTATGATATACTTGAACCTGATACTGATGAGCACCTAGCAACAACGACAGAGTCCTGCCAGTGATATTAACAAACAAAATAATTAGGTATAATCCTTCTTCCTTCTCTTGTTTTCTTGCTGTCAATTTACCCTCCAAGTATGGAACTTAAAAGTAGCACAAAAATGGACCTATGACGAATTTACCCTAACCCTTCCTAATTAGGCATTGGGCAAGGACTTTTGTGTTTTTTGCTTCAGCCACGTCATGCGTGTGCCACGTATATGCCCAATGCTATCCATTTCTTTGATATTTTCATATCAAGTCTTGAAGGGTCTCTTTAGTTGTCTGGATGTTGTGTCTTTTTTCATGAGGTCTTTAGCCAGCTCATTTGGGTGAATTTCTAGTCTTTGGGCATAACAAAATATATACTGACATTGTTTTCAGGAAAGCTAAGGATCCACTGCCCAGTAAATACCACTGCAACAAATGCAATTACAAGACATACCACAGATCTGTGTTTCGGGAACATGTGAATAGGCATCAAGGTAAGACTGCAATACTATAAATAAATATTGCCGGACAATCTACACAGCATTATCTAGCCCTAAGCTAAGCTGAGCTTGTATTATAGGTACTAGATGACTGATATACATAATATACATATATTAAATAGATAGATGTTTTTATTATACATAGAAATGAGCAGAACACCCTGAACAAATATATGGAGATCGACAAACATTTGTCCCGAAGCAGGAATCGAACCCGCAACCTCCTGCGTCGCAGGCGGACCTTCGCCCACCGCGCCTCAGAGGTAATAAAATAATAAATAATAGATACATAGGTATGGTATCATTTATTGGTGGAAAACTTTACAAAGCCCCAAGCTATAATTATGGTGTTCATCGATAGAAAACCTAACTGTTTAGTTTATGATCGATATTTATAGATGCAGAAATATTTTTAGTAGCAGTTTCCAATGAAAAACTGTCAAAAACTTGCTACTTGAAAATTTTTCACTTGCATAAACCTGAGATTTGTTTGAGTAACCAAGCGTTAGCTTTACTTATTTATAAAATTAAGTTAATACCTACCTATCTTTTAAGTTTTGGTGTATTCACCATCTAACTTTTTTGAAAATATTCTATAGCATATTAGGGATAACGTACAGTTCTAATGGTGAAAGAATTTTTTCAAATCGGTCCAGTATTTTCGGAGCCGATTTAATCCAAATAAACAATAAAATCTTTCCTCTTATTAATATTAGTATTTAATATCAAACGTTATTTGTTATTTGCTCTTAAGAAAATTTTATCTCACTTCCAGGCGTTAAACCCTACAAATGTAAACTCTGCCCTTACTCCAGCGTTTCAAAGAACTACACAAAGAAGCATCAAGACAAACACAAAGTATGCCCCTGTGGATTCGTCAGCCTTAAGAACAGAACAGAGTTCAAGCGGCATTTAAAGAAATGCACGCGGACAGTAGGCCCCAAGCCGAGAATCAGCTGTGGGAAGTGCAAGAAAGAGTTTGTGGATGACCGGGGACTGCTGACGCATATGTAAGTATAGAGGAGTGGGGAACGCGATGGCCCTCTGTATAGAGGACTAGGTAACGCGATGTCCCTCAGTTTAGGGGACTGGGGAACGCGATGTCCCTCAATATAGAGGACTGGGGAACGCGATGTACCTCGGTATAGAAGACTGTGGGAGATGCTATGCATCTTAACCTAGTCGCCAGTTCATAAGCGGCGATCGTATGTGTTCTCTCTATTCCCTCCCATAAATAACTAGATAAGAACTAGTATTTACAATTGAATTAATTGAGCTAACTGCAAACTGCTGAAACAATCTACACGTAGCTTAACCGATCCATATCCGTAAGTATATCAGTTATCTAGTACCCATAACACAAGCTATGCTTATCTTGGGGTTAGATGATGCTGTGTGGATTGTCAGGCATTATTTATTGAATTATTTATTACTATTTTTTTTCAGTGCGCGTATGCAAGTATGTAGCTATTGTTCAGTAGAGTGCTGTTCGTTGAAAATGCATATGAATCAAGCACACGCAGAGAAGAAGTTGGAGCAAAAGAACGAAAGGTAAGTAGATTGATCGTAGAGTGAGTACTTTATAGAGGAACTGATGATTGCCATCCTATGAGAGAGAAAGAGAAAGATGGATGCCTAATGCTCGAGAAGAAATGAGATGGAATGATCACATTGTTAACCAGCTCATCGTGCCGGTTTTTTCATTATTACGCACTAGAATGTGCGTAAAAAATAAGCCAGAACATCGCGGATATGGCGTACAACATTATTGTTTTCTAACAAAAAGTCTATTTTGAGTACGTTTAAAGTGATACAGTGTGCTTTGCGGTCGTTCCTGCAACACCGAATGTTAATAAATTGCAATAAACTTAACCCGAACCCCTCGTGTTCACGGCACGAGTACTGACCATCTGGTAGTATAATTAATCTATGAGATAGATATATTTTAAAAATATTCTCATTCATTCATTCTCATTCTCAGGTAGATAATTATTTATCTGGTTCACAAACATAGACAGCATACGAACACAGAAAATAAAACTTTTGAAACTATCATGGTTATTAACACTAAAGTCATTTATAACGGGATATTTCCATGATTTGAGTTTTGTTTAGTTGTTCCGTGATCATGGCGCATGAAACTGTGCTAAAATAGTGGAAAACTCAAATCATAGTAAATATCACGTTGTAAATGACCAAATGACTAAAGAAAATAAAGTTGGTAAACATAATTAGGTATACTAGTGTATACTTAATGAAATGACATGGACTGAAATAATAATTAAAAAGGTTAACATATCTATGACAAACTGTTAGATACGGAACTTACTATATATAAAACTAGCGGCCCGCCCCGGCTTCGCACGGGTATTAAATAAAAATTTCAGAAATTATACACACTAACACGATGGGCTTCACAGTTTTCATACGGATCCCTTACTTTTTTAACAGCATTGGGACTTTTGACATTGACTTGCACTCCATAACTGACATTGGCCGTAGAAAAAAAGCAAGCACCTTGCGCTATTGTATATTCAACCTCTTTTTCTATTCAGACGACGTGCCATAATAGAAAAGGAGGTTGAATATACAGCAGACGGTTAAATTATTTAATTTTTCATGCGGATCCCTAACTTTTTTGAAAATATTATATAGCCTATGTTCATCACAGCAAATTTAGGATTCTAATGGTGAAAGAATTTTTCAAATCGGTCCAGTAGTTTCGGAGCCTATTCAATTCAAACAAACAAACATACAAATCTTTCCTCTTTATAATATTAGTATAGACTTAAACTACTAGCTAACTACCTACATACGTATGTGTAAAACCACACATAAAATATTAATTAGTTAAGAGTAAGCTTAAGAATTATTTCTCTCATATAAGTGAACCCTGTTCTTTTAAGAAATAAATTTCTTTAAACTGAAACTTTAATGTTAGATTTTAGGTTTTAAATTAGTTACATGTCATTCACCGACTAATTCGATATGCAAAATTTAACTAGCGGTCCGCCCCGGCTTCGCACGGGTATTTAACAAAAATTGATTTTTTCATGCATGTCCCTTACTTTTTTGAAAATATTCTATAATCTACGAGTATGTTCATCAGGGAACATTTTGGATTCTTGTGGTGATTTTTTTTTTCTAATTAGTCCAGTAGTTACGGAGCCTATTCAATTCAAACAAACAATTAAATATTTCATCTATAATATTAGTACCTATAGGTATAGATAGACCTAAACAGAAGTAAATAGAAATAGAAATGTTTTTCAATTACTTCCATATAATTCACCGAGTAATTCGACATGCAAATTAAATACACAATCTGTTATATAAATTGAGCTATTATAAAAACAAATAAAATAAATAATGCCGGACATTCCACACACCATCACCTAGCCACAACCAAGCTAAGCAGAGCTTGTGTTTTTTTTTTTTTTTTTTTAAAAATGCCAATAAAGCCTTTATTAACAAAGAAAATTACAATGACCATTTTCAGTTATATGGATCAGTTGAGCTACCTGTAGTTTGTTCGCAACAGTCTGCAGCAGGGATGTTACGAAGCTTCGACTCCGACTCCGATATGTCGGAACCTCCGATTGATATTACACCTCCGGTTCCGACTTCTGTTCCGAAACTTTCAATCGGATGTTTAAATCGGAGGTCGAAGCATAGCGGATAGCGGGCGATGACGCGCGGCGGCTGCGGTCAGCAAGAGTTAAGAGTTTACTTAATAATAATAGAGAGAAACGCATCCACATCAATGATGATCCATTACTGTGGTGGAAAGTTAATGGAAATACAAAATTCCAACCCCTTCAATCGATTGCCCGCCAGGCTTAGTAGCAAGCGAATAACTTTTTAGTGGGGCTGGCCTAATCTATGACCCGCTAAGAAATAGATTAGACGGAGACAAAGCTGCAAAGCTTTTGTTTATTAAATACTAGCTGACCCCCTCGCAATTTCATTTGCGTGGACTATAGGGTAAAAAATCTTGACGAAATCAGTTAATACCCTATTTTAAGAGTCGGAAATTCCTGAAACCCGCTTTAAATATTATGTAGGTATCCCGTTATCCCGTTATAAGGGTTTTATTTAAATAATAACGATTTACTGTATTTTTTTCATAGTGAATGATAATGACACGATGAACTTCAAACATTCTACTTTATTTAAAGAATATTTATCGGGTATTTATCGCGTACCTTTTGTTTTTATTTTCCCCTACGTTTCCATCGCGTTGCAGCGATCGTGGTCACGGGGCGACTGGGTGTTCTGCGAGTTACTGCCAAGAATTGACGGCAGTATCCACGACTAACCTCAATCCGTCTTCTGAATCAGGAATGTCCACGTTCACAGTACGACACACTACACTGACCGTGTCCGAATGCTACTTTAGCCCATCTTAAACTTGAATATCAGTTTTTATCCCATTTTCAGGATTATTTTGAAAAATCCTAAAATACGTATTCAATATTTTTGTTTGTGTAGTTTTCTCTGTAAATTTTAAGCCAATAGGCTCAATGGTTGATAAATTTCACCACAATAACCTCAATAGTTCGACTTCCTTTTCATACTTATGTTGTGACATTTTTTAAAATCCTGAAACACGTGTTTTAATTTATAGTTTTTTCAGTACATACTGAAAGCTTCAAGTCATTAGTATGCTATATTAAAAAGTTAAAGACATTTCAATACGGAGCCAAACAACGAATCTCAAACTTGATTCACCCAATTTTCAGGAATATTCTGAAACACGTGTTAAATATTTTTGTATGTTTAGTATTTCCTGTAAATTTCAAGTGAATCGGGGCACCGGTTACAGAGTTAGAAAAAGGACCAAAAAAACTTCCACCCCCCCTTTTCACCCCTTTAGAGGTTGAATTTCCAAAAATCCCTTCTTAGCGGGTGCTTGTGTTGTAAAAGGGATATATTCCCATCCACCCCATTAACCTCCCCATCAATGGGGAACCCTCCTTCCAAATTTCAGCTTTCTAGCTTCAGCGGTTTAGGCTGGGCGTTGTCGCCAGAAAATCGCTCGTTCCATTATAATAAGAAGATAATTTGCTACTTTTAGAGTCCATTCATTTGATTTAATTTTCTAACTGCTGTTAATTTTTAACGACTAAGTATGTTATTTAAGTTTATAATTTTAAGTAAATTAAAGAGAATGATTATTGATTAAATAATGTTTGTATTTGTACTATTTACTTTTTTTAATATTTGATTAATCCTCCCCTTAACATTCTGCTCTTAATCTCTCTTCTGCCACCACCTTCGACTCCGCCTCCGCCTCCGACTCCGACTCCGCCTCCGCCTCCGACTCCGATAAACCAAAATTTAAAACTCCGACTCCGACTTCGGTTCCGTTAAACCACCTCCGTAACATCCCTAGTCTGCAGTTAGCTCAATTGTTTCAATTGTAAATACTAGCTTTTATACATGCTTTTATACATTACATATAGATATTTTTTATTAAACATAGAAAACGACCAGAACACCATACAGACCGTACAAATATTTGTCCCTAGGCGGGAATCGAACCCGCAACCTCCTGCGTCGCAGGCGGCCTTCGCCCACCGCGCCAGAGAGGTCGTCAAATGGCAAACCAGTTTCGGTTTATACATTCTTTATTACTCAATGAACACACAATAGTTCACTTAAAAAAAAACTTAAGTAACTTAGAGTAAGTATTACGTAAATTTGAATTTTAACGGGTGTGCTTATGTTTCCCTGTCATCATAGTTTGCTATACATTAAAGGCTTTGCCAAACAGAAAGCGTTAGTACGCCTGTAATGGATGGTTGGAGGAGTAATTATTACGACTATGGTTGGTTGGATACTGAATGTTTATTGAGAAAAAGCAAGGCTTTATATACTATAAATTTACCTCTAATTTTGATTTATTAATTCCTTATCTTCGTAATTCGATATGCTTATTGTTTTACAAATAATGTTATCTATTTTCTTATCTTAAAGATTCTTCGTAAGTAATCCGATATGTTTACATTGCATTCAATTTATCTATAATGCACCTACACTACACGCCGCATCAGGGCGCTAAGTTGACGCCTGTGTTGTACTAATGGCGGTACTCTACCACACAGCGACAAAACGTTGCGTACGGCTAGCGCCGCCGCTCTGTGTGACAGTAGTGTACCGTCATAGTACAACACAGTTCGCGCGCTATAGCCCGCGAGGCGACACGGGCGCGACGTGAGACGCGAGCCGCACTCACCCTGATGAAGTCCCTCGTTAAGGGATGAAACGTTGGTGTTCTTACAACATATAATAGGTTCGTTGTTAACCCGCTTACATTCATAATAAATGAATTCTTTACTTTCAGATTCGTATGCGGTATTTGCGGATGGTCTTGCAGCCTCAACCAGAAGATACTCCTCCATCTGATACACCATCCTAATCAGACGGTAGACGAGACGGTCATAGACGTTACTGTGCTAAGATTGTGTGGGATATTACCAGCTAAATGATTTATAGACTGATAAATAATCTATAATAATATTATAAAGAGTAAATAACTCCTCCATCTGATACACCATCCTAATCAGACGGTAGACGAGACGGTCATAGACGTTACTGTGCTAAGATTATGTGGGATATTACCAGCTAAATGATTTATAGAATGATAAATAATCTATAATAATATTATAAAGAGGAAATAACTCCTCCATCTGATACACCATCCTAATCAGACGGTAGACGAGACGGTCATAGACGTTACTGTGCTAAGATTATGTGGGATATTACCAGCTAAATAAATTAAATATAAATAATGCCGGACAATCCACACAGCATCATCTAGCCCAAAGCTAAGCAGAGCTTGTGTGCGCGCAGGAGGTCGGGGTTCGATTACCGCCTCGGGACAAATATTTGTACGATCTACAGATATTTGTTCAGGGAGTTCTGGTCGTTTTCTATTTATAATTAAACAAAAAAATATGTATATGTTATAATATTGTATTATGTATATCAGTCATCTAATACCCATAACACAAGCTCTGCTTAGTTTGGGGCTAGATGATGCTGTGTGGATTGTCCAACATTATTTATTTATTTATTATATCAAAGTGTACCTACTTGTGCGAAAATAAATGATTTTGATTTATTGTTGGTACTCTGCGACTGCTGCATCGCTACAAAAAGTAGAACTATAAATCGACTAGACTCGACATATTTTTATAGGTCTATGCAATATCAAATTTTCAATCCAATGTACCTATATTCGATTCATTTCAAGCTTGAAATTAATTTACCTCAGATTTATTACTGTATAAATCAAAATGGCTTATTGCAAATTAATTTTAATTTTCGCATATTTTGAATATGCACAGTCTAAATTTATATTTATGAAATTACCAAAAGTGAATATAACTGGCGCAAATATAACAACGCATTTACAATATGCGCATATTAAAAATATATGTAATAATAGAGATGCGTTTTGTAAGTCGAATGATACTAAATTGTGTACAGTGAGAAAAATCGGAGATAAATTCGATTTTAGGGATTTTGAGAATTCGTGTTTTTTGTTTATGAACAACATGTGTGATAACCCTGGGAAAGGTGAGAATTTATCGTTAACACAATTTGTCTTAATTTGATTCACATGTGACATAAAGTGCTGAACAAATGGCTTTAGATACGCCTCGTAGGTTACCTACCTAAAGTGTATTAATTATTATAAATTTGAGAATTATAAATAATAATGCAAATAAAATAATAATAAAAAATTGTCTTAATTTGATTCACATGCTGTGACATAAAGTGCTGAACAAACGGCTTTAGATACGCCTCGTAGGTTACCTATCAAAAGTGTATTACCTATTTATTATAAATTATAATAATAAAAAAATTTGTTAATTTTTATCGCAGTATTATAAATTAATTATCACGTTTATTTACCTATTTTTCAATCCCGTGATCCTGACAGTGTGTAAACCTTTTGAAGCGTCAGGAAAAATAGGTGAACAAACGTTAAAATTATGTGTTCAGTTCATAAAATGTATTTTTGTGTTTTTTATCGTTATAAATAATTGTTTTTCTAATCTATTAGTAAGCGTCATCGATAAATAGCCCTGTTATGTTAATTAAGTTAATATAACACTATTTAAAATAAAATAAAGATAAAAAACCTTCATTCCAAAACCTTATAAAATTTTATTAATCATTATCATTATTCATGCATATAAAGAAACTGATTGTAATTAATTAATAATTTATATTAATGGGGCATAATATTTTAATGCAGGAAATAATGAATTATCATAGAATCAAATTACAAAAGTCATTTATAACGGGATATTTACCATGATTAGAGTTTTGAGTTTTCCAATATTTCGGCACAGTTTCATGCGCCATGATCACGGAACAACTGAAGGTCACTGCGTTATAATTATAAATGACTTTAGTGTTAATAACCATGATAGTTTTAAAAGTTTTATCAAATTACAAAAGTTTCAGGTATAAACACCTAGGATAATACAAGCAATAGGTAACCTTTTCATTCAGTACCTACATAGTTATAAATTATTAAACAATTAATTTTAAGTTTTGGAGTAGAGGTATAAATAGAAGAATACGAGCTATAATCATTACATGCAGTTATTATCAATTATTATATTTATTATACAATAAATTTATAAAAATCAGAGTATGAATGGCAGAGTACGGACCATAATCTTTGCATGGACTTATTATTAATGATTATAGAATTTATTTATATCTATTTCAGACTTTTATTAGTACCTAATAGAAAAAAAAACATTTTATTCATATCAACAATACTATCGGAAAGAAAAAATTATAGGATAGGAACATGTTTGTTGTTTCAAAAAGACCCTATGGATATCAACTCTAAGTATTATATGAGTTCATTCATTCATGTTCATTTCAGTTCCCAAAACAGAGCCTATTATGTATGAAGTCTTAAGAGCGTGCCATACCTCAGCCAAAATTCAAATTTCGAGCAGAATGACAAGATATGATTTTCGTATGAGTGAGAAGCACAGAGCGATAGACGTGCTCCGTATTTTTTAGCGCCAAAACTGTTATGCCTAATTACAAGTTATTTACACAACTAATCGAAAAATTAAAAAGACGATAACGAAGAAATTCTACTACGTTTCTTGACAAAACAAAAATCCAACAAAAAAATGAGGTGGTTCCTGAGATAAATAGCAAAATGTGTGCAAAACATGTATTTTTCAAAAAATAAAAGTATCGAGAAAATTTTCACCAATCGTGTTTTTGAAAAGACGGAATCCAAGATAAAAGTTCGAATTATCATTTACCTAAATATGAAGTAGCTTTCACAGATTCTGAGATAAATAACGATTTCTAACTATAAAATTACATAAGGTACACTCTTAATTCCAGACAGATTATTATTATTATCCTAATCCGGCCAGTAGGGCAAGCACGGGCTTTCTTGTCTAAGGTAGAATAGAGAACAATTACGTCACTTTGTCATCGAATGCGTAAACCATTTGAAATTAATTTCTTCAACTTCAATATTGTACGCAATGTATGGCGATGCGATGCCATTATTGTCTATTCTACCCTAGAAAACAATCCCCGTTTAGGTACCTCATAATACGAAAAAGAACAAGGCAGTATTAGGCCGTAAACTGAACTGCCTGGAACCTGAATAATTAATAAAAAGTTCGAATTATGCCCCCAGGTATCATTAAATAGCAGAAAACTAGCTATAATCTCTACATGCAGTTATACATTGGCACACGACTTAAGCCCTATTTAAAATTGTATTTTTCATGTTGTGATTGTTTTGTTGGGAGTCATAAATAAATAAATTATTTATTTATTATAAATAGTTAAATAAATAGAAAAATTATTTATAATAGTTAAATAAATTATCAATTATTAAAAACATTTCAGAGTATTCCATAGCAGAAAGTGGTCCATGCAACGAAGAAGTGAGGGCTAGGAGAATGTACGTGTACTCAGGCGTAGGGATCACCACCACCAAGTCACCACCGGGGAATACCACGGTGGATGGTAATTACCTGTGTTGTATTGTAATTTCTTCTTTTTCTATACATATCTATACTAATATTATAAAAAACAAGTACGACAAGTGCGAGTGTAACTCGCGCGCCGAGGGTTTTGAACTTTTGTCGTTTAGGTAGGTACGTATATGACAACCTCTTGGCGCGGTGGGCCTACAACGCAGGAGGTGGAGGTTTGATTCCTGCCTCGGGACTAATATTTGTAGGATCTTCAGATTATTTGTTCGGGTGTTCTAGTCCTTTTCAGTACACAAAAATAAATCATCTAATGTGATACTTATACTTCATTAAGTATAACAGCTATCGTAGTAATACCAATAAAACAAGCTTTGCTTAGCTTGTGGGTTAAATGATACTGTGTGGATTATCTAGGATACATACCTATCTCTTCTCAAAATTTTTGAGAACAACGGTTTTGGTGCACTGTGGAACTCCTATTACAGTTACTACAGAGATTAGTACCCACTAATCTAAAGGTTGGTAATCTAAGGGTTGGTACCTACAATTTTTTTTCGGCTTTTTTCAACCTATTTCAGTAAGTATGAAACTTAGACGATTTTCAAAACCTGTTTTGAATTGTCGAAATCCATACCTTTGATTTGATATTACTCTCAATGAAATAGCCCCCATTGTATGAAAATTAGTTTTTTGACCATATTTCAAAAAGTATTATATTTACAGACTTCTCTATATTTTTCCTGTAAAATATAGATCTATATCTACAAACGCTTAGTACATTTTATATCAATCACTCTGCAATCTTCGGAGATAAGGGGGGGGGGAATGGTAAATTTGTGTTAGTATAAAACCTACTAAAATTTCAAAAACTATTTTGAAATCTACAAACGTGTACCTTTCATTTGATACCACTTTTGACTTTGTAGGTTCCATTTAAAATTTCGATTTCAAAATTTGTATGGAAAATCTTCATATTGATTTTTCATTTATTTTTCTTTAACTATGTGCGGGCGCACAAAATGTATTATTATTTCAAATTTCAAGTCAATAGCTGCAGTAGTTTCTGAGATATTAAGGATTCAAAACACAAAACAGACCCAAAGCGATTTCATAAGGGTTTTGCAACCGATGGCAAAACCCTAAAAACGATAATAAAAATGATAAATGATAATGCCATCTATGGCGCTCATTAGGGGAGGCCTATGTCCAGCAGTTGACTATTATAGGCTGGTGATGATGATGATGATGAATATTATAAAGAGGAAAGATTGTATTGTTTGTATGTTTATTTGTTTGAATTGAATAGGCTCCGAAACTATTGGATCGATTTGAAAAAATCATTCACCATTAGAATCCTACATTTTCCGTGGTGAACATAGGCTATAGATATAGAATACTTTCAAAAAAGTTAGGGTTCCGTATGAAAAATATGTTTTTTCGTGTAATACCCGTGTGAAGCCGGGGCGGACCGCTAGTATGTTATATGTTCATTTTAGATGTACCTGTCTTGGCCAAATAAATTCATCTTTCTTTCTTTCTTTAATTAAGACTAGCTGTCCGCCCCGGCTTCGCACGGGTAATAAGCAAAAATTAAATTTTTCATGCGGAACCCAATTTTTTTTTAAATATTGTATAGCCTATGTTCATTACGGAAATTTAGGATACCAAAATGGTGAAAAAAAATTTCAAATCGGTCCAGTAGTTTCAAAGCCTATTAAATTCAAACAAACAAACAAATCTTTTCTCTTTATAATATTATTATACTATAATAGACAACCATTGTTATACGTACTACGTGCTGCCCCCGGCTTCCCGCTATGAAGAGTAGTCTATTGATAAGTTGTTCCAAGGCAAAATAGACCTAACTAGCGATCTGCCCGGCTTCGCACGGGTGCAACACTGATACAAAAACCTTTCATCAACATCAGACCACATCAGTCCACTGCTGGACATAGGCCTCCCCTAAAGAGCACTGACAAGAGCACTAGCGCCATGTCTTCAGCAGTTCTTCCAAAAGCTTCCTTAAATAACTCAATCTTATAAAAAGAATGCATCGAAAACGGTTTTCGAATATAACAACATAACAAAACTATTAATAATCAATGGTTTTAAACCATTGATTATTAATAGTTTTGTTATGTTCCGTGACGTCACAGAACGGCTCTGTCGGAAGACCAGCGTTGGTTGTAACATGTTGCAACTAACTCGTGCTGAGATAGAGACCGTTTTGAGACTCAATTCAATACAAAAACTATTAGGTAGTAATGCTTTGTATTTTATAGTATATTGTACAGACGACCACTGTGGCGCGGTGGGCGAAGGTCCGCCTGCGACGCAGGAGGTTGCGGGTTCGATTCCCGCCTCGGGACAAATATTTGTACGATCTGCAGATATTTGTACAGGGGTTCTGGTTGTTTTCTATGTATAATAAAATACAAAATATCTATCTATTTAATAATATTGTATTATGTATATCTGTCATCTAGTACCCATAACACAAGCTCTGCTTAGCTTGGGGCTAGATGATACTGTGTGTATTGTCCAGGATTATCATTATTATTATTATTTTGGTCATGTTTGTCTTTGTTTTTGTTGATTGTGTTTCAAATAAAATTTTCTCATTTCATTTCATCTCATTGCTAAGTCTTAAAGATCTAAGCATACATAAGGATAATCTATAAGACTTATAATTATATAAATAGCGGGAAGCGACTTTGTTTTATACTATGTAGTGATGTAAGTATTAGCAATTTTATGGTTAATATAAACTAGCTGACCCGCTCGCAATTTCATTTGCGTGGACTTTAGAGTAAAAAAATCTTGACGAAATTAGCTAATATCCTATTTAGAGAGTCGGAAATTGAAACCCGCTTTTAATATCATGTATAAGCCCATGCGTTTTCTTAAAAAAATAACCGTTTACTGTATTTTTTTATAGTGAATCTAATGACACGGTGGACTACAAACATTCTACTTTAGCCCATTTTATTTGTAAATTACCTAATCCTATTTTATTTAAATATATCTACAGATTATCTACACTACACTACTATATATCTACAGATATTAAAAAAGACCAAAAAAACTTCCATCCCCCTTTTCACCCCCTTAGGGGTGGAATTTCCAAAAATCCCTTCTTAGCGGGTGCTTGTGTTGTAAAAGGAACCTACCTTCCAAATTTCAGCTTTCTAACTTCAGCGGTTTAGGCTGGGCGTTGTCGCCAGAAAATCGCTTGTTCCTTTATATATTAAGATTGGTAATTAATTTGCATATGGAGAAATTTTGTCATCTTTGTGAAACATGCATCGAAATTAATTACGAAATTATGTGCACCTATTTTCACAATGTATTACAGTAGGCCAAGCACGGGGATTGTTTTCTAGGGTAGAATAGACAATAATGGCATCGCATCGCCATACATTGCGTACATTATTGTAGTTGAAGAAATTAATTTCAAATAATTTACGCATTCGATGACAAAGTGACGTAATTTTTCTCTATTCTACCTTAGACACGAAAGCCTGTGCTTGCCCTACAGGTCAATGATAATTGATAATAACGTTTCACTTTCTGCTCGTAAATAATTTAAATAACACGCACTTTGTTGGAGATGAATAAAGTCCATGAGGTCCATATCTATACCACAGATAACATAAATGACTAATATTATAAAGAAAAGAAAGATTTGATTGTTTCTTTGCTTAAAACGAATACTTAGGCTCCGAAACCTACTGCACCTAAATTTTCCGTTATGAACATAAGCTACCTATAGAATATTTTCAAAAAAGTTAGGATCTACATGAAAAATTCAATTTTTGTTAAATACCCGTGCGAAGCCTGGGGCGGACCGCTAGTTTACTATATATTATTTTGTTACATATTGTACTAGCGATCCGCCCGGCCTCGCACGGGGATTTGACAACTTATCTCATGTTTTTGTATGGATATCAATAAAAAACATGTTATGTCGCATAAAAATATTTAATAGTTATGTACAAAAAGTTTTGACATATTAATCAGTCTAAGTGTCTAAAGTTATGCATATAAAGGGCAGTATTGAATTGATGGTGCCTATTTAACCAATTTAGTCAAATAGATACCATTTTTAAACATGGTATCTATTTGACTAAATGACTAACGACTAATGACTAACTGGACATAGAGATAAGAAATGTTTTTTATTTTGAAGTGCGTAGTTATCTATCTGTTATTCCAAATTTGAGAACATTTTACTTAACTGTCAGTTACGATTTATAAGCCTAAGATAAGCCTAAACTATACGAAAAAAAAACAATTACAGACGCATTAAAAAAACTTAATCTATCTTATCTCTTATCACGAACTTGTCAGTGGTGAAATTTTTGCAATTTCCTTTGTTCAACGTCTCATTAAGATAGGTGGCGGCGCCAAAATGAGCAAAACCGCGATCAGAAACCCGTCACAGATCAGTATTTAAATTACAGATGCCATGTCTACACGCAATGACTTTCTAAATAGCTTTTGTATACATGTTTGCATTTCAAGCATCAATAACTCTATTGTCTCTATCTACGTCGTTGTATGTAAATATTTTATCGAAATTGATCGTGTTTTGGTTATACATAGTATGGTCGGTGTCACCCCAACTGGCTGGCGAGTTACATTCTCTAGCGGTTGTCGAATCAGCTGTTTGCACAGAATTCTCTGTTGCGCACTTATTTAGAAAATTCATAATCCTTTCCCTATAACACTCCGATGTATCGGATATTTGATTATTTTGAAGGTCTTGGAATTTGCTCGGTATTTTGTCGTTTCCTTCGATTTTTGTCACGATTGATACTTCTTTTCTTGCTTCTTTGTCGTCATAATCGTTCCTCATTCCTTTGAAAGAGATTTTGACACTTAAAAGTGACCATAGCAGCTCCAATACCGCTGCTATTAAGATATTTACAGCCATAACTTTTTCGGTAAACCCTGATGGTCCTTTTACGTTATCCAATGATATTACAAAATGGGATTCATTCTTCGTCACAACATCAGCGTGAGTTACTATCACCAGGTTTTGATCAGGCATCGTTGCGAGAGAATAACACGAGCAACAGGAAGCAGCGACCGCAGCTGCAGTGGATAAAATAGATGCAACTAGAAATCTGCTAATATGATGTGATTCGTACCATCTAGCTGATGCGAGGGCGCCTGCTAATCCAGCTGTTGACCCAAACACTGTTACCAAACTTGATGCAGCAACTAAAATGTATTTTCTGTCGTTTGTTTTGGTTTCGCTTTCTTGAGGGCCGATGATTGTTAAGCAAGCGAGGAGTAGGCATGTAGCCGCCAAGGCTACATGGACCCAGGCTAAACCAGACACAGTTGATGCAGAATATCTTCGTTCTGATGGATATAAATTCCTGGAATCCGGTTTTGTTTTCACTTTTATTGTATAAACACCTTCCATATTTTAGTTTAAACGACCTTGAGTTTTGATGCACTCGCGAGCACTGCGTTTAACTTTGTGTCACGAAAGATTTTGTCGTTAATGTAGCCGGTTTTGTTTCGAAAATAACGGTGTGTTTTTATCGAATTTCAAAATAGCGTCTGGTAATACGGGTGCGTTTGCGCAGGGCGTGACAACTACCAGCTGAGCAACTGAAGTGAAGTTAGCAGCAGTTCGATTTGACAGTTTCTGCGTTTGACGTGCAATGGAGTGGAGACATGGCTTTTGCGGTATAAAAATCAACCTTACAGTTTAATGTTAGAGATCGTTTCACAAATTCTTCTTGAAATCGGTTGAATGTAACAAATTAATTTACTGTCAATGTCATAAATTAATACATTGCATGACATAGGTATTATCGAATACCTAAGTACCTAGGTACTTATTTATTACAAGGTGAAAAATATCTAATGGTCTTGAAGTGAAACTTTATTCATAAGATAGATTATTTAACTATAAGGAAACATTTGTTTAGTTTTAAAAAAAAGAAATTTCAATACAATAATTTTAAAAATTCACACACCTGAATCGAACCAGCTTTTTTGTATAGATAATGTTAACCTCTTATACCTACTTAAAGCCTAATTTCCTATAGCTACAATTTATTGTTTTATCCGATTCTTTTCAATTTACGAACGCAGTTAGTTTGTAGGTAACCAACTGTTTAATGTTATCAATCACATGTTGTTTTTTCTATTGTCCATATCATACATACAATATAGATGTTAGATCGTTATTAAATTATTTACCTACAGCGTCTTCGGTTTAAAATACCTCAAACTGAAAATCAGACTCGCACTCTAGCGGCAACATGTAGCTGAGTTTGATCCTTTTTGGCTATCGCGGGCTCAGCAAGGACTTTCTTGTTTGGGTAGGTAGGTAGGTATACATATACATTTGTGTCATTAGTATAAGTAGCATCTAGTTATTAATAGTTTTTTGATCATTGTGTTTGTCGTCTTCTTCATATTGTGTACCTATGTCTATCGTAATTCTGTGCTGTTTCTGTGTAGCTAAATAAATGTATCATTACCTGTAAGGTTATAAATAACTATTAACAAATTGAACATTCAGTAAATAAATAAATAGTCCCTTATTAGGTAGGTATTGTGCCATTTTAGATACATATAGTTGCTACTCAGATCGTGTATAATCGTAACCTATAACTGAATTGATGGCGCGATAAAGTAATATTCAATTCTATTCTATGTTTCTACCTATTTTATCTTATTTTTTTAAACCCTCAGAATATTTCATCGAATATCGCCTACCTAACATTAGTTACCTATCTTTTTTATTTATTTCGCATCATTTTAATTGTGTTTATGCACCTACAATAGTTATGTAAGTATTATCAACCTTTGTAAGAGAAAATAACTTTTTTTCTTTCCATCAAGTTAGATCGTGGTCGAACGAATTTTTTTAATAACTGATACACCTTCTGTCAGTTATTAAAAAATAATAATATTTGTTTACCACAGGTTCCAAACTTTGCAGGCAAAGACGGCGAATTCGTCCCGCTGTACGAAGTAGAGTCAGCATTTGATTATCACGTTTGTCCTCTAGGCTGCCCGTCAGTGTACAAACCTGTGGACGTCAGCGCAAGTATCAGTTATAAAAAATATATATTTACCACAGGTTCCAAACTTTGTACAGGCAAAGATGGTGAATTCGCCCCACTATACGAAGTGGAGTCAGCATTTGATTAGCATGCTTGTCTTCTATGCTGCTGTCAGTGTACCAACCTGTGGGCGTCAGCGCAAGTCTATCAGTTATAAAAAATATATATTTACCACAGGTTCCAAACTTCGTACAGGCAAAGACGGCGAATTCGTCCCACTATACGAAGTGGAGTCAGCATTTGATTACCACGTTTGTCCTCTACGCTGCCCGTCAGTGTACCAACCTGTGTGCGTCAGTGCGAACCGCGGTCTGGGGAAATACTTCAAGTTCTGGACCTTCTTGAATCATTGTATGGGGGACCTTTATTATTGTAAGAATTGGCAAGGTACGTGAGTTTCAAACAACATTGAAAAAAATAAAAAATAAATATTTTAAACGCTTTATTTACTTTTATGGTTACTGACATAGTACATAGGTTTACTAAGAATATACGTATGGTGTAAAACTGAAATAAACGATTTGAATTGAATTGAATTACCAAAAAAATACAATTAGTTACATAAACAAGTTTGCCATTTATAAAAAAAAAACAGCTTGCGATAAGTTATTCCTTGAAACAGTTGTAATCCTCGCTTATAATTATGTACGTATAAAAACTTGTGTTAGAGAATCTCATAGAGGGACACGAGGACAAAGTCGCGGGCAAAAGTTTTGTTTTATCATTATAAATCATTTGTTTTTTCATTATATTTTTTATATTATATATTTTGTTTTTTCATTATAAATCATTTTCGTATTATCGTACCTACCTGCACTACTTTCCTATATTCTTCTCTTTTAAGCTTTTTGTTGCCTGGAAGAAATGGAAAACCAGAAACTTATAATTACAGACTTTAACAGTAATTTATGCACACCAAAGCTTAGTAAGGTTTTCACGGTAAAATTATAATCTTATCTTAAGTTATTTTCAGAATTTGAGCCGCCCGAAGGTGAAGAAGAGAATGTGAACAGCTCTCCATTGGCTTGGTCCTTTTGCGGCGCTCATAGGTACCTACCTGATTCTATAATTATCATACGAAACAACAACAATATTAACCTATAATAGTCTATTGCTGGACATAGGCCTCCCCTAATGAGCGCCATAGATGGAATTGTTTATTATTTGGGGGTTATTGCCCATAATCCCCACGCTGGGCATGCGGGTTGGGGATCGCAGTGGAGTTGTTCTGCAGAGGGCGCTGCTGCCCGCCCCCCGGTGTGTCTCCCTTAGTCGCCTCTTACGACACCCACGGGAAGAGTGGGGTGGTGGAATTCTATGCCGGCACCACACGGCAGTGTGGATATAAATTATACGATTATTATTGTATAGTAGTAGAAAACCTTTATTATTACTTTACCTAAGTTGTTAGTTTAAGTAAAATCAAATTCACTAATATTTCTTTAGCTTACTTGCGTTTTCATTTTCACTTCCTTGTATTCGTAATGAAAAGCACAGGTTTTACCTCGGGTGAATGTAACTTATTTAGTCCCTCGAACTATTGGCGACCTCGCTACGCTCGGGATCCAAACAACATCTCGGGGTTAAATAAGTTACTTCCAACCCTAAGGTAACAATGTAGGTACTATTATTAGTATAAATATTCCTAATCGATCTATGTAGGTTATACCGCGTGCGCCACTTTTTTGTCTAAGTGCTTATTTTGTAAGCCTAAAGAAATAAAGTTATTGAATCTGAAATCCGAATCTGAATCTTTCAAAAAAGAAAACTCCTTCATTTTGTTATACTTTTTAGGGTTTTGACATCGGTTGCAAAACCCTTACGGGATCACTTTGGGTCTGTTTTGTGTTTATGACTTGAAATTTGAAATAATAATACATTTTGTGCGCCCGTACCTACAGATTTATAGAAAAATAAATGAAAAATCAAAATTAAGATTTTCAATACAAATTTTGAAATCTAAATTTTAAATGGGTCCTACAGAGTTGTAATTGGTATCAAATTAAAGGTTAAACGGCAGGCTAAACGACAAAAGTTCAAAACCCTCGGCGCGCGAGTTACACTCGCACTTGTCGTACTTGTTTATATATATTAAAGTATTTGATATACTTTTCTACCTACTCTTGTTCATCTTCTTTTTCTTGCAGATACCTTCAATTCGCTCGTTTCGCTGAAACCACCTCAGCGATGGGGCACTACGGTTGGCTCTCGGGGGACTATCGGTACTCGCACATTATGGAGCCCCATCAGATCAAACCGGGATTTGGATAAAAGTTTCATAATTATAATAATAATAATAATAATGTATTTTTTAACGAGATGTATAAATAAATGAAGTGTAATAATGATAATAATGAGTCTTTAGTTCAGATATCACAAATTATAAATATTTTAAGTTAAAGTACAAATTAAAATTAAAATAATATAAACCTATGTACATAATATGTACATAGGTTTAAGTGCTTATGGACGCCGTGTCTAGATATAACACTAAGACACTAAATCTAGGTTTAGGTAGCACGACCTCTGTGGCGTGGTGGGCGAAGGTCAACCTGCAACGCAGTAGGTTGCGGTCGATTCCCGCCTCGGGACAAATGTTTGTACGATCTGCATATATTTTTTCAAGGTGTTCTGGTCGATATCTACATAATTATAATAAAAATATCTATCTATGTAATATATTGTATTGTATTATGTATATCAGTCATCTAGTACCTACCCATAACACAAGCTCTGCATAGCTTGGGGCTAGATGATGTGTGGATTGTCCAGCAATATTTTATTTATTATGCACTATCAAGGGGAAAATTCGCAATTGCTACTTTGATAGTGCATACCTAATAGATAAAAATAAATAAATATTTCTTCACATACACTACCTACAGTTTGGGTTCAAAAATTTAAATTTTTATAAAAATTTACTTTGAGTCCGTGGGACCAGGATTTTTTTGAAGATAACAAAATCCCCCTCCACCCCCCATTTTATTTTGGCAAACGATGCACCAAACATCCTGTATAATGAGATTTTAACTTTATTTTCAAGAAAATAATTAAAATTAAACCTTCACCAGATAGTTCGCTGCTTTCTTAGTTTGCTGCCGATTTCCGCTTCATACATAGGCATAACTAATTCATAGCCATTAAACACAAATCATCTATAATAAACTCTTGTAAGTCATAATTGGTAGGTAATGTAAACGTAAGTGGCCATGTAGGTACTGATAAAGGTAATAGAAATAATGTTCTTAAACTTTATATTGTTTCGTTATTCGTAATTCTATTTTATTTTACAAAGATTTTATTTTAATAAGCTTTGTGCGAGAAGTCGATATGTGTCGGAAATGGCTCCTTTTATTAATTCGTGAGTATAAATTTGCTGCAATTATTAAATTGTTGGTTAATAATAGGCCTCCAATAATTATTTATTGGTCATAGAAAATACATACACACTTATTTAAAGTTTTCTTTTCTTTGTAAGCATTTCTCAAAATAACAGCTACCTAATTAGGTAATTATCAGTATTTACCTATAATTTGTTGGAGAACAAGCGCGATACCATTAAATAGTTTCCAGCAAGATAAATCCGCCATTATAACTATTTTTCCAGCGCTCTTTATCACTGCGGGTACTTCAACACTCGACGAAGAAGCTAATGCTGCTTCAAGCTCTAAAATCGAAGATATAGTTCCAGGGAAACTGGATAAAACTGATCCCCATCAGCTCTTCAAAAGGCGGTTCACTGACTACACAGACTTCAGTAAATACAATTTTGCTAGAGCTAACGGCAGAATCCCCAGATCATTTCTCCGTAATCCATATCCTACAGTAGTGAGGTCGAAAAGATCAAACTCGGGGATGATAATGCTACTAAAGTCGATCTTCGTTAACCATAACCATTCAGAGGCGATTACAGACCCCGAGCAGATGAATACTCCTGTAGAGTTGAGAACCAGCGCAATAAATATATCTGCAAATGCTGAATACGATGCTTCAAAAGAAGAAAATCGGTTAAGCAATGCACTATTCAACAGGATAGATGAAACACTTAATAAATTGAATAATAAACTCGAAGCAATGGAGAAAAGGGAAAATTCTTTTATAATGTTTAAATTACCTGTTGCTATTGAGGATTATGATATGAAATCCAGGGTAAAACGTGAAACAAACGATATAAATGAAGATAGACACGATGATGATATGAATATAGCAATAATTGCTAAAACGAAACCTAACAATCAACAAACAACAACCAAACCAAAATTAATCAACAAAATTGTAGAAAAAGTAAAAGGACCAAACAATACTGTCGCTTTAGTTATCAGCCACAATGAAAGAAACAAAAACGAATCAGCAAGTTTAGCAAAACCACCGCTAGATACAAACAAAACCGAAGCAATAAATAATAAAGAAATCGATAACAATAAAACATCAACTGAATTAAGAGACGATACAAGGAAATCCTACAAACCCAAAATTGATGATTTAATTCATCAAATGGAAGAAATCCTGGATGTCATTCATATAAGATTATCACCTCTGAAAAGAATAAAAGAAACACATTCAAAAGATGAAGATTATAAAGTAGGATATATTATAGCAAATTTAGAATCAAATGAAGACACTATAGAAAAGTTATTAAAAAAAATAAAGATGGCAGAAACTTTGTCGAGGGATCAGGCGGAAAACATACTAGATAAAGTTACAATATCGAGCATGTTGGTATCAAATTTAATGAATTTCTTAGAGCATCCGGTAAAACCAGAAAAAGTTAAATAAATATTTAGCTTTACCGCTGCTTTTCTTCTTTACCGTTACTTCCGATACACGTCACATCTAACTTGATATATAAAGAGACTACCATTTTTTTCGTGATTTGGACAATTTTCTACGCTATAAAAAGTTTTATTACCAGGAGACAGTAGGTACTTACATAATGATTTCACACAGTTTGTCGAATCTAGATCACCAGAGTTCTATCGAAAATACATAAATGACCGAAATGACCTTTATATTACATGGCACAATGTAATACTTACCTAAATAATGGTAAAATGTAGGTACCTACCTAATTATTTTGATTAAATATTTTTTCAATTTCAATAAGTCAAATACTTAGCGTCTTGATGCGATTTGCCAATACCAAGCGATGATCGCAGGAACTTTCAAATTTTCTCATGGTTTTCATTTGTAACATAGGTATTCATGGATCCCTACACACACTATTAGTGACTTCGAGCCTCAGTACTTTTTGTTAAACTCTTTCGGAGCGTATCGAGCCTTGGCTGCCAGTTTCTTATGCATTTCAGCCCTAATAGTATCAGTGGGCCAGGGTGAAGGGAGATGATCTTATGTATTTCCCATTAAAAGTATAATATTCTTATAGATATAGGTACTTATAGTACAATGTTGTAGCGCCCCAACGGGGTTCATGTCTTGATCTCTGCTTAATTAAAAGAGAGAAATGTACACACGCAATCTCCTGAAATAAATAAATATGATGTTTGATTTTTACTGCTCGTACTGGAGCATGCACGTACAGAGCTACTAAGATGTTGAAACAATCTAACTTTTTTAACATCTCTATTGCATGAGCCACGGGCGAATCTATGTTTTTGAGCATCCTCTTACAAAGACAGATCTAGAAAGAAGAGTAGAAGAATTTTAGGTTTCCATAGAGTATTTAAGTCCGGGTTTGTCTTTAGGAAAAGCTTCGAGTAAGAAAAAGCCTCATCACATCCAGACGCTTATTATAAGCGTCTGGATGTGATGAGGCTTTTTCTTAACTATAACTATAATAGTTATTTAGTTTATTTTTCTTTGCCTAGTTAGGGTGATGGAACCAGTAAGTGACACTTTAAGGCATTTGTGTAAATTTGATTTCTTATAACTTTTTTATAAACAAATATATTAAAACAGTTTTTAGTTTAAACTACAGGTATTATTATTGGAAAAGGCATGGAAGTCAAGAGTCGACCACTGGCGCTTGTTGATTACTGGTTCCATCACCCTATGATGTCACAAATAGTCTCAAGTTTGACAAATAAATGGCAAAAAGCCTTTATTAACAAAGAAAATTATAATTATCTAACTAAATTACAGCTACTATTTACAATTCAGCTAACTGTAGACTGTTGATAAACTACAGGTAGCTCAACTGATCCGTATCAATGAATAAATTTAGTACATGCCAAATATTAACATGTCACTGTCGCGACCAGCTCAAGCCAAAATACAAACCAAATACCACGACCAAATACCTACTTTTCATAGATCCATGATGGCCTATTAAGGGCCTAATCTAATATTTTGTCCTCTCTGTAAATTTATTGATGTAAATAAGATAAAATTTTAAATATCTGCTTTATCTAGTTACGTTGTCACCTTAGTAGCAATTTAATTAGGTAGTTATATAATTTTTTATTTTCAATTTTATAGCTATAGTTTGCGTGGTAAAAATCTCATTGGTGTTTTTCAAAAATTACCGCTCTTAATATTAATGTAATGATGATGTGTGTCCATTCCATGACTGACATTTCCATGAACTGGAAGTTAATTCTTATAATACACTGGCAGCAAAGTGGCAATTCAGACCCATATCGAAGAAGTCAAGTCAAATACAAACCAGCCAGATGCAGAGCCAAAAGAAGAAGAAGTATATTTAAATATTTATGTTTACCTAAGTAAAAGTGTGTGTATGTTTTTAATGAATTTTCCAGTAATTTAGAGGTACCTACCTTGTGCATCGTACAATCACATAAAATGCCTCTTCCCGTGTGTCGAGTCTGTCTATCTAGTAATATTGCGCCCAGCGAGATAGACATTCAACTGCGAGATGTTTACGAAAAACTCACGGGATCTCAGGTGACTTGAACATCCACATTATTATAAAATTTATCTCTCTCGATATCTATTCAACCTGGCTACTCATGTAACCACCTATATTTACGGGAATGTTAGCCTTTTTGTATTCCTTTGTAAGTGGTTCATTGTTTTCCATCGTCCTTGGGTTCAATAGATAAATAATTCGTTTACATGACGATGTGGTGCGGGTCTCAGATCCAATAAAAAGTTATAAAGTCCGTCTACGACGCAGGAGCTTGCGGGTTCGAAACCCGCCCTGGGTCCAATAGCTGTATGATGTGCAGATATTTTATTCCAGCGTTTTGTTGAATAATATCTATCCTGTGTACATTTGTAAAGTATTTTTTAACTCGGAACAAATAAAAAGTTTTTTTCAGACCAAAAATAAACTTTTATTTGGCCTGAGTGTAGAGTTAGAGAATATTTATCAGGTAGTTATCTTGTACCGTTTCATTTATGTTTCCCCTAGTGTTGTAAAAGCTTAAGTATGTTCATATCAGTTATCTAGTACCCATAATGCAAGTCCTGCTTACATTAGCACTAGTGCTTTATGAAGTGTCCGTTATTTACTAGTTGTACAAGACTAGCTCATGTCTCTATGGCACATCCACCATTATGCATAATAATTTGTATTTTGTGACGTGTCCAAGAGCCCTGCAAGGTCTTAAAGGAAAAACCATATTGATTTTGATTTTTCAATCTTTTTCATTCCAGTTCAATAGCGAGGATGACATGTCCAGGTTATTATGTCACTACTGCTCTTGGCAGCTACAGCGATGCTGCAAACTTACTGCCACTGCTGTCAACTCTGATAAAATACTGAGAAAAACTCTGCACCGTAATACGAAGGTAGATTTTTCATCAATTATTCTTATGTATAACCATGTATGACTATTTTTAATCCTTGTTAAAGAAATAATTAAAAATATGTTAATTAATGTAGAAAAATTACAGTTATATTGACTACCTGTGTGGCATGATGGATGACTTGCAATGCTGGAGGTTGCGGGTTCGATTCCCAGCTGCGAGCGAACCCATGTTAGTACAATCTGCAGATCTGTTTGGGTGTTCTGGTAATTTTCGATGTATAGTAAAAAACATTACTGTCCACCATTATTTATTGGAAAAAACCAATTAATATTGTGTTAGTACAAATGATTTATTAATTTACTCGACCGACAATGATTCGCACTAGGCTGGGCCTGTATTGTGGGAACCATCATAATATTAATACAAATACCAGATAAAAAGTACAAAAGCCAAGCAATTGAGTTGTACAAAATTAACTTTGGAAACAATATATTATACAGAGAATAAAAAGAAAATCAAGTTAGAAAGGGAACTAATATAAATTAAAAATATTGGTTATTATTATTACAGACACTTACACACTGTCACTGCTGTACATATAGCCATAATCATCACATCATCATCTTGTTCTTGGCAGTAGAGTTGTTAAAAATATGGAAAAGGATGGATGACCTTTCCTCTGTTAGGTTCCTTTAGTCTGTTCTTGTGAGCTGAGTTGGGGGGTCTATTCTTACGTCGCGATCGCCATGGCTATGCGAAAACAGACATTAAAACCATTTTTTGTTTCAGGATGGACTAAAAATCATTCAATCTCTACCGAAATCAAGACATTTAACAATAACTAAATTAAAGTCATTGTCATTCAACGGAGAATCAAAGGAAACCTCTTTTGAATATCCCAAACTAATGATGTCTGATAAAGACCTGTCAAAGCCAGTTCTTGGTTCACTTTCAGATGGTATTCGAGAAAAACCTGCTTTAACTTCTGTTATTAAAACATTCGCTGTAACCAAATCACTAAACAAACCATCAGGTATGAAGCAATATGGACCACTAACCAAACAACTGTCTTTGCAATGCCTTTTAGCTGGTAATCCAGGCTTAGTTATTACAAAACGAAAGAAACCAGTTGTAACTGGAAATAACAAGATTATTAAACAAGAGAAAATAGAAACAAATGTTGTAAAACAAGAGAAAATAGAAACAATAAATGAAACCGCAGATAAAATAGGAGAGATGCAATATGAAACCAAGAAGCAAGATTTAGGAACAGGAATCAATACCACAAAAGAACATGAAATGTCTATTAAATCCATAGATGAATCTAACCAAACCGGTAAAGATGAAATCTTTGATGATAATTCGCAAACAGTCGAAAGAAATCAACCAATTTTCTACTCCTGCGATATTTGCGAAGAACTATACAAAACCAAGGAATTGCTAAACCAACATCAGAAGACCCACTATGTATGTGAAGATATAAGGAAAAAGAAAAAACCTAAGCTCTGCCTCATATGCAATAAATATGTAATGTCTATGAGCTCTCATAGAATTGTACACAGAGATAGGCGATATGTGTGTGACATATGTGGTCATATGTCTCGAACCAAGGATCACTTGACCACTCATATGAGAAAGCATATGGATGTGCCCGAAATAGTCTGCAAAGTATGCAACAAAGGCTTCAAGTACAAGAGTAGTTATATATACCACAAGAATATACACACAGGTAAATTTGATTTCCTTCGGCCACAGTGCTAGCTCGTAGACATTAATAGCAACTTCTGTAGTGTAGCTGACACAGGTTCGCTTGCTGTTTCAGAACAGTATGAGAATGTTGAGGTGCAAATTAATCAATTCTTTTTAGGGTTTTGCCATCGGTTGCAAAACCCTTATGAAATCGCTTTGGGTCTGTTTTGTGTTTTGAATCCTTAATATCTCAGAAACTACTGCAGCTATTGACTTGAAATTTGAAATAATAATACATTTTGTGCGCCCGCCCATATTTATAGAAAAATAAATGAAAATAAATGAAAAATCAAAATGAAGATTTTCCATACAAATTTTGAAATCGAAATTTTAAATGGAACGTACAAAGTCGAAAGTGGTATCAAATGAAAGGTACTCGTTTGTAGATTTCAAAATAGTTTTTGAAATTTCGGTAGATTTCATACTTTTTAAAATATTTTGAAAATGGTCAAAAAAATGACCGTTCCCCCCCCCCTATCTCCGAAGATTGCAGAGCGATCGACGTGATATGTACCAAGTGTTTGTAGGTATTGATCTATATTTTATAGGAAAAATATAGAGAAGTCTGTAAAAATAATACTTTTTGAAATATGGTCAAAAAAGGGCGGGAAAAATTTCTAAAGGGGTGACTACCCCCCCGAGTTGGGTATCAAATGAAAGGTATTGGTTTGTACATTCCAATGCAGTTTTTGAAATTTCGATAGATTTTATACTTTTTGATATATTTTGAAAAAGGTCGAAAAATTGACCGGTACCCCCCCTCTATCTCCGAAGATTGCAGAACGATCGATTTGATATGTACCAAGTTTTTGTAGGTATTGATCTATATTTTACAGGAAAAATATAGAGAAATCTGTAAAAATAATACTTTTTGAAATATGGTCAAAAAAGGGCGGGAAAAATTTCTAAAGGGGTGACTACCCCACCGAGTTGGGTATCAAATGAAAGGTATCAGTTTGTACATTTTAATGCAGTTTTTGAAATTTTGATAGGTTTTATACTTTTCGAAATATTTTGAAAAAGGTCGAAAATTTGACCGTTCCCCCCCCTCTATCTCCGAAGATAGCAGAGTGATCTATATAAAATGTACTAAGCGTTTGTAGATATAGGTCTATATTTTACAGGAAAAATATAGAGAAGTCTGTAAAAACAATACTTTTCGAAATATGGTCAAAAAACGAATTTTCATACAATGGGGGCTATTTCATTGAAAGCAATATCAAATCAAAGGTATGGATTTCGACAATTCAAAACAGGTTTTAAAAATCGTCTAAGTTTCATACTTAGTGAAATACGTAGAAAAAAGTCGAAAAAATAATTGTAGGTACCAACCCACTTACCTACCCACTAATCTCTGTAGTAACTGTAATAGTAGGGTTCCACAGCGCCACGAAACCGTTGTTCTCAAAATTTTAAAGTCCATACCCAATGTATTCCACTGCGCTCGAAGAATATTTAGATAATAAGATTATTGAATTCATGAATTCCACCGTGCTCCAAAAAAATATGAGAAGAGTAATGTATCCTGGATAATCCACACAACATCATTTAGCGACAAGCTAAGCAAGCTTGTGTAATTCGTACTACTACGATATCTGTTATACTTAATAAAGTATATATAAGTATCACATTAGATGATTTATTTTTGTGTACGTAGAAAAGGACTAGAACACTCGAACAAATAATCTGCAGATCTTACAAATATTAGTCCCGAGGCGGGAATCAAACCGCAACCTCCTGCGTTGTAAGCCCACCGCGCTAACAGGTCGTCAATATACGTACCTACCTAAACGACAAAAGTTCAAAACCCTCGGCGCGCGAGTTACACTCGCACTTGTCGTACTTGTTTTAAATAACTTCCATATGGTTTTCGAAAGTCGTTGATGATTTTCGTGAATTTTAAATGTCTGTAAAAAAAATGGCAGATGCCTCAGCTGCATAGAACATGTTTTGTTAGATAACTTACACATAAGTAAAAAGAATTCACTTACCTTTCAAACTGGCAATGATTAGCAAATAACTGTAAAATTTTGGGTATTTTCCTTGGCTCCCATAAAAAAAATTGGTAAAAAAGAAATACTTCGTCTAAGACAACTATGGCTTCATCATCATCATCACCAGCCTATAATAGTCCACAGTTGGACATAGGCCTCCCCTAATGAGCGCCATAGATGGCATCATTATTTGGGGGTTATTGCCCATAATCCCCACGCATCATATTTAACTATGGCTTAAATGGTTCCAAATAGTCCACACTACCTACGCCCACCAGCTTTGCACCCAATCATCCTGTATATCAATTTTCTATTAATAAATAAATAATGCCGGACAATCCACACAGCATCATCTAGCCCAAAGCTAAGCGGAGCTTGTGTTAGATTCAGATTCAATAACTTTATTTCTTTAGGCTTACAAAATAAGCACTTAGACAAGTCAAATTTCATACAGTTAATTATTATTACAAAGAAATAAGTTGTTATTGATTTCTCTTCACTTCAATTTTTTATCCACTAGTGGAAGTTATGGGTACTAGATGACTGATAATACATAATACAATAATATTATTACATATATAGATATTTTTTATTATATTACATAGAAAACGACCAGAACACTGAACAAATATCTGCAGATCGTAAAAATATTTGTCCCGAGGCGGAAATCGAAACCGCAAAGCGTCGCAGGCGGATAAAGGTGTAATCTTAAATAAATATAAATAATATTTATTTCAGGTGAACGTCCATTTTCCTGTCATATCTGCGGCGGTACCTACAAACAGAGCGGTCAAGTGCGAGCCCACATAAGATACGTCCATGAAGGTTTAAGAAGATTTAGCTGCGACCTATGTGGAAAGAAATTCCCCAATAAGGATAAACTGTCAATCCATCTCAACTCTCACTATAATATAAATCCTTTTTCGTGTGAGAAATGCAAAAAGGCTTTTAGAACATCTTCTGCTATGCGGCGACATGCTGCTAAATATTGTAAAATGAATAAACAATTATAAATAAATAAATAATGGACAATCCACACAGCATCAGCCCCAAGCTAAGCAGAGCTTGTGTTATGGGTACTAGATGACTGATATACATAATACATTATACATAGAAAACAACCGAACCCAACAAATATCTGCAGATCGTACAAATATTTGTCCCGAGGCGGGAATCGAACCCGCAACCTCCTGCGTCGCAGGCGGACCTTCGCCCACCGCGCCACAGTAGGCGTCATTATAAAATTCATTGAAATTTTAAAGACTGAGCTACTTGTATGTTGTTAGCAACAGTCTGAAGTTACTTCATTGTAAATAGTTGTTCTAAACTGTTCAAAACAAATAATTTGCAAGAATACATAATTATTATACAATATCAGGTCTTATTATTGTATTCAGCCTGCAAAAATTTGTATATTATTAAAGGTATTCAATATTTATATTACATTTCAAGTTCCTAAATATTCTTTCACATTATAAAAATATTTGTCAAGTAACCATCCATTTAACATTTTCCTAAAGATATTTCCACTAAGTTCTTCTGTCTTCTGGTTAATTATTGTAAATGTTAATACACATTAAGGATACACTGTTTCTGTTATAGTTTATAAAAAAGCTCAAATAATAAATAAAGTTATATTTAAATGTTTTTTATTCAGACATATTCCATAAATTACACATTAAATAATAGACATGAACCTATGAATCATATGTCTATGGTAGTAAACATAACATTTACATAAAATCAAGGGTAAAACAAAATAAAAAACCTTTAAAAACAAATTTCAAATTCCTTAGTAATGAATAATGTATTCCATTTATTTTTCCTTTATGATCTATGTACGTACGGTATGTATTTACTTAAAAATTTAAACAAGGTATAAGCGACGTGTGGCCCGAGAGCTGGTCAGTATCTGGCGCAGCGCATCAGCATTGTCATACAGCGAGGCATGCAGCCAGCGTCTTGGGGACACTTCCAACTGGTATTGATAAAGATCAGTTGATCTACCTATAGTTTGTTTGTATAACAGTCTACAGTTAGCTCAATTATTTCAATTGTAAATACTAGTTTTTATTTAATTACCTGGATAATTGTAATTTTTAATAAAGGCTACCTTTTTTTAGTGCAAAACCCTTAAATAAAGGTATTAAGGTACAGTATTGTACGGCGTACCCTAAAATTACATAGTACCTACACACAGATCATAAAAAAGTATTCTTAAATATCACAATAATTATTAGTTATTTATTATTTGTTAGTATAATATATATCACAAATTAAGCCCGAAAGAAACAAAGATCAACACCATTTCATGATTTTTATATTATACGTAACAATTACATAAATCATTAAATTCGTAAAATAGTGAAGCCAAAATACATAAATTTAGTAAAATTTTAAGACATTCTGTACAAGTCAAGAAAATACAAAAAATACATTATATTAGTCAAATTTGAACACATAGTGTGCAAGCGAAGATAAGACATAAAAATATATTAAACTAGGGATCCGCCCGGCTTCGCGCGGGTATATAGGTAACAAAAACTTTATTTATAGCGGATCCCTAACTTTTAAACAAACAAACAATAAAATCGTTCCTCTTTACAATATTAGTATAGACTAGTAAAATTTCGACGATAAAAATCGGCCCAGTAAAATGGATCCGCTGTGAGCATGCACCCATAGATTCCATCAACACTATATAACTATACCTATGTAATATAATGTACGTACACTATATCCATCTATGTAATATATTGTATTAAGTATATCAGTTAATTAGTACCCAAAAAATAAGCTTCGCTTAACTTAGGGCTATGCTTAAGTGGTCCAGCATTAATAATTTACACTTCCAACTGATATTGATATGGATCAGTTGAGCTACCTGTAGTTTGTTTGCAGTTAGCTCAATTGTAAATAGGTACTAGCTTTGATTTAGTTACATATTTGTAATTTTCTTTGTTAGGAACGGCATATTAGCCATAAACAAAAATTCGAATAATTAATTGTGGTATTTCATATAAATCTAATATGGTATTTCATATGAATCTAACGTGGTATTTCATATGAATCTAATGTGGTATTTCATATGAATCTAATGTGGTATTTCATATGAATCTAACGTGTTATTTCATATTAATCTAATGTGGTATTTCATATGAATCTAATATGGTATTTCATATAAATCTAATGTGGTATTTCATATAAATCTAATGTGGTATTTCATCTACAAAAAGCTCACCCAAAAATCTCCCTTAAAATATGCTTCGGTACCTTCTTAGGTTTATCACCGGATACCACACTTTTATTAGGAGTTTTTCGTTTCACCGGGGTAATGGTGGATACTTTGCCCGGAGGTCTGTAAGGGTCGCGAAACCCTACCACTTTAATAGGGTTCATGTACTCAACAAAATACACTAGTTCACTCCTACTACAATGCGTTGCAAAGCATATGGATCGCCTATTTTCTGATTCGTATACAAGAGAAGCTTCTTCGGGATTATATTTCTGGAATTTCATAGCAGAAAACGTAAGGTATAGATACTTGTTGTTTGTATCTTGGTAGCAGAGGGAGCAGTATTTCTTGAACTTTGAGCAGAGGTGTATCTTTGTTGAAGATTCGTCGTTTGTTACTCCGGGTAGCTTGTGCAGGAATTTGCTAGAAAAATATAGTTTGAATGTATGATAAATATATCTATCATATAATGGGTCTTTGTATATGAAATTGGTGTTATTTTTATCTATCACATCACATCATCAGCCTATAATAGTCCACTGCTGGACAGATTCAGATTCAATAACTTTATTTCTTTAGGCTTACAAAATAAGCACTTAGACCTCTAGACCTCTAGGCCTCCCCTAATGAGCGCCATAGATAATATTATTTATCATTTTGTATGTATAATAAAAAATATCTATCTTTTAAGGGGTCTTTACATATGAAACTGACGTTCTATACTCTATTTTATTTTGTAAATTTTTTTTTAATTCAACAGTATACTAAATTTATATAAAATCCCGATTGTTGCATTATTGAAAAGATTAATAAATCAATAAATACTATTTTTAGAGAGGTTCATCCATTTAAAAAATAAAAAAACTGTTCATTTCATGTATCGTCTTGGGGCTAGATGATGTGTGGATTGTGTTAAAATATCACAGAGGCATTACATAAAAGTTATCATAGGTCAAACTGAGTAATATCATATGTAAATTTCCTTTGTTCACTGCGGAACAAAGAATTATGAACTTATTTACGTGGAACTTCAAAAAGTTCATAACTAAAACAAATAATGTGGGGTCAAGATAACGCCCTATCAGTTTAAACGATGATTACCTGTACAGATCCCAGTTTCCATCAACAAAGACCTTCATATTCATATGTTCATAGATTTTATTGAACACAAACTCATAACCATATCTTGCGGACGGTTCTAAGCCCACCCTGTACTCATCACCTGGAAATATAGTAAATAAATAAACATAAATAAATAAATTAGTGTTTTATATTTATTTATTTATTAAACTTAGTAACTAACACGATTTAAAAAATAACAATTATACTAGTTACTAAGATTAAAACACATTATTTATAATTAGGTACATAATAAGTTTTTTTTACCCATTACAGGCTATATATTATTATCAAATCCATAATAAAACTTCAATAATGTAACTCAATGTGTACTTATGTTTAAAAAAAAATCTATATTTTGTTGAATACCCATACAAAGTCGGGGCGGACCGCTAGACCCCCAGAACTGTAGGGTTCGATGGGGGATAGCCACAGCCCTTTACTCACCTAAAGCAATCCAATCCCGAATCTCCCTCACAACACAATCTATTGTCTCAGATCGCTTGGGGAACGTCTCATGGCAGGCATCTTGAAATGTTGTATCCACATACAGTACGTCTAGTTTGATTGGTTTATTGTTAATGTCGTGGAGCTGGCTGAATTTACTGACACTGTAAATTAATTTAAAATATGTAAAAAAGTTCGGAATCCTAAAAAAAGAAAAATTAAGAAAACATTAGAAAATATTCTTCAAGTGCGAGTGTAACTCGCGCGCCGAGGGTTTTGTACTTTTGTCAACATATATTGAAGACCTCTGTGGCACGGTGGGCAGAGGTCCACCTGCGACGCAGGGGGTTGCGGTTTGATTCTCGCCTCAGGAAAAATATTTGTTTGGTCTGCAGATATTTGTGCGGGTTTTCTGGTTGTTTTCTACGAAAATTATCGATCTCTGTAGTATTGTATTGGAAAAAGTAGTAACAGTACTAAAATATTATAATGAAGATTGATTTGATTGTTTGTTTTGGGTCCAAAAAACTGGACCATCTAGTAGGATTCTAATGCTGAAATAATTCCGAAAAAAAATCACCATTTAAATCCTACATTATCCCTGGTGAACATAGGCTATAGGGCATTTTCAAAAAGTTCCCTATGAAAAGTTCAATAAAACATATAACCCAAAGTGTGAACATTTTTTAAATACCCGTGATACGATGATATGATAAGTAAGACAGCCTGTCTATACTAATAATTATGAAGTGGAAAGATTTTGTTTGAGTTGAATATGCTCCGAAACTACTAAACCGATTTGAAAAATTCTTTCACCATTAGAATCCAAAATTTTCCCTAATAAACATAGGCTATAGAATATTTTCAAAAAATTTAGGGTTTCGCATGAAAAATTAAATTTTTGTTATATATCCATGCGAAGCCAACCGGACGGTTAGTTTAGTATAAAGTTACAACAAACCTATTTTCAGTTATTCTAAAGTCTCCAGTATAAAGAACCTTTTTCAATGTACTATCAAAAAGAAACATCACCGCACCAAAGCAATGTCCTGCTGGTATAGGCGTCACTTCTACGTACATCTCCTCATAGCCATGCTCTTCATCTGCTGGTAGCTTTATTGTTGTTTTACCTGTAAATTAAATACACGTAATTTAATTTACACAGTGAAATTTGTTCTTTTTTATTTATTAAGTATACCTACCTAACTAACACAATTTAAAAAACCAATTACATTTGTTACTTAAGATACACATAATTATAATTTGGTTCTCAAAAATTAAAATTCAAAATAAATCATAATGTAACAAACAAACTTACAAATAAAATAGTTTTTAAAAAAAGAGAAGTTATAAATTAATTGGAATTATAAAATAAGATTTCCTAAAAGTATTACAGTGACTTATAACTAACAACATGAATCAATCAAGCATCCTTTCATTCATCACGCTCGCAGAACCTCAGGCATACCAACATTAAACTCTTGCATTCATCTGCAAAGGTATCGCAGTCTGGGCTCTGGTCGTAGTCTTTTAATGGTGGGTTCATACTACATGTACAGAGCGCGTCAGAATTAAGTACCCCCCTTGTATACAAACTATTTTCGGCTACTTCTAATTCCCTTGTAACTTGTCACAATTTTTCACATGCAAAAATTTATAACGCCGCCGCCCTGGATCGAACTGCCCTTCCACAATACTCAAAGTCTGAAATTCCCAACAATAACAAATATTGTGTACCACATACATTGAGATAGGGGGGGTACTTATATATGACGCGCACTGTACAACAAATACAACTCTAATACAAACAATAGCAGGTCATGGTGAATATATGCTCAAATTACAAATCATTTTGATATTATGCTAGAACGGGATTCATTCTACAATTCATCCATTGCCAGAGCCAGAATCATCATCATCATCATCACCAGCCTATAACAGTCCACTAATGGACATAGGCCTCCCCTAATAATGATGAATACGCCATAGATGGCATTGGACCCAGAATGTTCTGCACCAATTAATCAGTTCTCTTAAGAAATGATATATTAATAATTATAGCCTTTTATTCCAGAACTGAGTTACAATACAATATATGAAAATATTCAAGTACTCTTATGCTATTTTTGCTTCTGTTTCTGAATTGCATTTTACAAAATGTCTCTCAGGTCGGTGTGCTTTAAGCGCTATCCACACATTTCCGGGAACTCGTCCCGGCCGTGTTCCGTCAGGGACGGGGAAAAATCGGTTACGTACAAATTGTATGAACTTGTTCACACAGCTCCGTGTCAGGGGTCAGGGAATTGTATGAACTTGTTCACACAACTCGGAACACGGATAGCCCTGACCCGGAACTGACCCGGAAATGTGTGGATAGCGCTTTAGGAATAGGCCTAACTAAAAAAATAAACAAATATCATTAATAAATCCTCTAACTATAAAGAAATACACAAGTATTAACTGTGTTATAATAATAATGCTGGACAATCCACACAGCATCATCTAGCCCCAAGCTAAGCAGAGCTTGTGTTATGGGTACTAGATGACTGATATACATAATACAATATTATTAAATAGATAGATATTTTTTATTATAGGTACATAGAAAACGACCAGAACCCCTGAACAAATATCTGCAGATCGTACAAATATTTGTCCCGAGGCGGAAATCGAACCCGCAACCTCCTGCGAAAGAATAGGGAAGTGAACATACCTGTCAGTGGTTTAATGAATTCCACAAGATCTTTATCAATATGCGCCTCTACTATACCCGCTGAGATTTCAGACATATAGATACACACAGACTTCGACGTGAGAAACGAAGCTAAGACTTTCAGTCCAGTAATATGGTCAGCATGGCAATGGCTAAGGAAGTATGCCCTTTTCGTTGTGTCTTCGAAGTTATCTACAGCTATACCAGGTATTTCAGGGATTTCGCCGGTAAAGGAGGCCTTCATTTTAGTTACTTTCATAAATAGTTTCTTATGTTATTGTTATTTTCTTTAGAGTCAAACTAAAATTCGTTTTGAGAAGCATTATTTATAAATAGAAGCCACTGCGAGCGACGTAAACAAACAGATAACGTAAATTATTAATTTAATTACGCTCAGAACCGAAAATACTACTTCTACTTTAATAGTAAACAAAACAAGCTATTTCACCGTATTGAAAGTTTATAGGTACCTACCGCAATTTTCACTCGGATATCTATTTCCACAATAAAATCAGAATCAAAGAGAATTAAACCTTGCTACCTTATTGTTATGGGCGGTTATTGGAATAAACTTTAAAATTAAACAATAAAATAAATACAACCGCGCCGCCGCGAGCTGTTTGCAATAGAAAAATCTGCCAACTAAAATGTAAAAATATCGGTAACACGACGCGACATGTTCCTGGATATCTTTTCTTTTATAATATCCTGGATCCACAAGTATTGTTTAGTACAGTGGCCATAATGTAAACATAAGAAACAAGTTTACCACCAATTAAAGATAATGAATGACATAATTCGCCGTCTTTTTTAACTTTGGGGACTTTACCGGAAACAATACAATGTCACAAATGGGGCTACCAACAAATGAACTGAACTCCTCAAAACATATATTTTATAAAAAAAAAATGTTGCTTCTGACTAGCTATTGTTTTAAAATGTGATTCAACATTGCGGAAATTAAAAAATATAAAATTCTATTTTAATATTTTTCTGTATAACACTAGACCGCGAGGTGTGGAAGACGCATGGGCCCTCCCTAGGACAGATAATTACGTTTCATGAATTTTATATTCTCATGTACAGTTCACTATTTCTTTCTTATATAGCACCTTAGAGTTCACTTAAAATAAGATAAATGTAAATATGTACTTAATACGAATATGATGACTATATAGTTTGACGAATTAATTTTGAATGTTAGTGGGTTAGCTACGAACCTATTATATAGATATCTTATAGATAAAACATTGGTGTTCTTCCAACACAAAATAGGTTCGTAGCTAACCCGCTAACATTCATAATGAAGGTATATAGCTCCTGGGCTCTAAACTCAAATTATCAATCATAAATAACTAATTACCTAACTACCTAATGATTTTATCTAATAGATATAACGTAATAATTTTAGTTTTATCACTGTAATGAATGAATGATGCGCCTTCTACATATTTTTAATACATATGAATACTGTCACATTAATTTATGGTAAATTATTTTATCATAAGGTTTTTTAAGTTCGTTATTAAAATACGCGCTCCTTCTGAAATATTGGTCTATTTATAAGAAAAAAAAAACTTTTCTGACTACATATCATCGACTTTCTATTTTCATGTAGCTATGTGTAGGTATTTTTTTTGTAAAACTGACGTGATTTTCCTTTCATAATCTAAGGTGACATTAGAAATCCAGTTCTCCATTATGAATGTATACGAAAAACTAAGAGGGATTATGCCGGCTTTGAAAAAAATATAAACCTATAGAAAGAAAATTGGCATGTCATCTGTAAAGCAAGGCAAGTATAGTTGTTTTAAAACACAAGAATGACCATCCCGAATACCCTATAGAATGGCAGTATTTGGGAATATAGTATTAGTAAGTTGGCAATGCAGTTAATTGCAGTCAAAAAGATTTCCTTTCCGGTCAGTTCAGTTCACAGTTTGAATCAGTTCGCTAGTGTGGGTGTGCTAAAATATTATGGTTAGCTGAGCGGACAATATCTGTTATCTTTTTTGTACACAACAAAGTAAATGTTAGCATTTATCATAAACTATTTATGGTTGTTTTGGCCTTACCTTATTATTGTTACTATTGGAAACTTCATAACCAGGCTAATCTTGGAGAGCAACAATATGCAGTAAGTTTTTTGTTTCCAATTATCTCTTCATCTACAAAGATAACAAGAAGTCAATAATTCTCCAAAGAGTGTCATTATTATTATTGTAAAATTACCAAGGAGTCGCCTTCCATTGACGTATTATTTCATAGCATTTTTTTTTATTTTTTCTACGTTCTAACTACTAATCTACGATAAACTGAGCAAACGCCTACGTAGCCTAGCCTAGCTTGTGATAGGCAAACTAAGTGGTTATTTTGTAAATCTAAAGAATGAAAGGAAACTAATGAATCTGAAAACTATGCAAATGTCAAAAAAATAATTCAATGCATTTTCTGAAGGGCTGTTTCCTACCGGAAAAAGCCCTTCAGAAAGCTTCCGGAAATGCGAAGAGTACCTATCTAAAACTTCTTATTGATCACAATAGCCATTCACTCGCTCATTCATTCACTGCAATTTTCCATTCATCCGATTTTTCGTTGTTGCTTTTCTGTTTGAAAAACGCAAACGAAAAACCTGGAATTGCAAATTATGAGCAGTTTATCAAAGTGACGAATGTGATGTGGAAAAGTTTGGTTGCAGCTTCATTTATATTCGCCATTTTGCTACTAAATTTGATTGGGCACGACATTTTGGTAAGCTGAAACATATGTGTGTATTTTCACGAAAAGTGAAAAGTCGAATCCTACTAAATTATGCAAATACGTAGGATAAACATGGACAGAAAGGCCACAAATTAATCTTTATGTGGTGTTGTTGTATTATTTGTCTTTCATTACGCAACAAATCAAAAACTAAATATTCTTTAATCGAAGGTAGTTGGAGTTTTTGTTTGTTGGTTTACAGTTGTTTCTTGTACGATAAATTCTTCTGGAGGCAATCTAGTATAGACGTATATTAAACATAATTTTCATTGTTAACATCTTCAGACCAGTCTTCACACAGCGCGCAGAGATCTGATGACAAAATAAGCACTTAGACAAGTCAAAATTCATACAGTTAATTATTATAAAAAAGAAATAAGTTGTTATTGATCCTTTGGCAGACATGAGTGGGGCCGTAGCCAACAGCACAGAGGCTGTTTTTTTTATTCTAATTTTATTAGGGACTTTGAATCAAACAATGACTAGCGCAGAGGCTGTTTATGATAATTTTAAAAGCTACACAAAGTGTGAACCTTGTTTGCACAAATAAATAAAATTAATGGAAGGATAGGACGCCTACCATGATTATTATTAATTATCTAAAACTACATAGCATAAACACTTTGTGCTGTCCGCCTGTCCCTATGTATGCTTAGATCTTTGATACAAACAGATTATGATGCATTTTTTATGATAAAGAAATTCAAGAGAAGGTTTATGTGTAACATGCTATAGTATTAGCATTGCACATGAGGGTAGGGGGTCGCTAGTAATAAAAAAAAATCATAATACATATATATAATACAACCAGCAAAAAAATCTTACCAAACCAGTGGTTTACCTTAATGGGTAGATAGGTATATATTATGTCCAGGATATATATAGTTCAAACACATTGTTGTGATTTTGATGTGTATTGCAGCTAGCAACCTCAATAGTAGAAGTGGGGGTACCTCACAAAATAATCTAATAAGCTGTTATACAACTACCCACTTTAATCCACTTTAGTATAGATGCTGGTAACATGACAGTATATTTAATATACCTACTTTAAAAATTAAGTAATTGGTAATCTAATTTTATTAATTTAAGGTCCACCTCAGAGGAAGAAGTAGAACCATTTGAAAAAGAAGAAACAACGGAAGAAGTTAAAGAGAGTAACAAAAGAAGAAATAATTCAGAATCAAACAAACCCTCTAATGACAAAGGAGAAAATTCTATAGATGGCATACAAAACTACAACTATAAACCGCTCAGAAATCAACCATTTGACACAGTAGATCTAAATAATGACGGTGTCACCAAAATCTTCGACATAAAGCCGAATATGTCTAAGTTCTTTGTTGTCAACGAAGACATATTCTTCGACATAAATCCGATTGTTCAAGAGGACGAGTATCGTGGTTACCAGCTATACAAGGTTATGAAGTCTCCAGAGGCAATACCTGAGATGGATGGACAGGATGAGGAGTTGACGGAAGGTAAGAATAGGATTCTATTATTTTTAAGAGAGATAAATAAATAATGCTGGAAAATCTACACAGCGTCACCTAGCCCCAAGCTAAGCAGAGCTTGTGTTGGGTTGCTGTTTGTTTGAATTGAATTTTTTTGGTAAATACCCATGCAAAGCCGGGAGCGAACAGCTAGTTAAATCAACATCACCAGCCTATAATAGTCCACTGCTGGACATAGGCCTCCCCTAATGAGCGCCATAGATGCCATCATTATTTGGGGGTTATTGCCCATAATCCCCACGCTTGGCATGCGGGTTGGGGATCGCAGTTCGGTGTAGTTGTTCTGCAGAAGGCGCTGCTGCCCGCCCCCTATTGTGTTTCCCTTAGTCGCCTCTTACGACACCCACGGGAAGAGATGGGGTGGTGAAATTCTATGCCGGCACCACACGGCACTGTTAGTTAAATATATACCTATATGTTATTTAATATAGGCTTTATATAGCAAGAAAAGAAGAGATAAAAAAAATGTGTTATCTGTTCTATTCATTGTTTATTTGCGAACTTTTTTTATATTACTATGGACCTCTGTTGTTATGATTTTTTGTTAATTTTTTGTTGAATTTTACTGACATTGAGTAATTATAATAATTAATTTGCACACCTTATTAGGTAGATTGTAATTTGGACATACTTAAAATTATTTAAGTCTGTATTATTTATTATTTAATTAAAAACTAATGTACATACACTCTGCCAAATAAATGATTATGATTACATTTTCAGATGATCTAACAGAGGATTTGTTGGTCACGGAAGAAGCAACGAAGAATGGCGTCATCATCAATTCCAATGTTTATCTTACCACTGATCAGTGGCATACCATCATGCCAGTTGATAAGGTATTATGTTGTTATGTTATAATTATAATATAGCCTATTAATCCGAAACAGAGTTAAAATATAATAAATGAAATGGTTCTTAAACTAATCTATCCTATTTTTGCTTCTATTTCTGTATGTGTTCTATTATTTATGCAGTACAGAAATAGAAGAATCTCTTATTTCGGAGTGCCTTTCGTCATAGGCCTCCTCCAACTGCATTATCTAGCCCCAAGCTAAGCAGAGCTTGTGTTATAGGTACTAGATAACTGATATACATAATAGATAAGTACACAGATTTGTATACTCCGCATGCCCAGCATGTGGATTATGGGCAATAAAACCCAAATGATAAATAAAGCCATCTATGGCCGTCATTAAGGGAGACCTCTGTCCAGCAGTGGACTGATATAGGCTGACGATGACATAGAAAACGACCAGAACACCCTGAACAAATATATAATAATGTTATCGTTTCCCAGGATATATTCTCGTGCACGGTATGCCAGTTCCAATGCGACTCTGCCACGGTGTCTGCACACATCCGGTCCGCGCCGCATGCACGTAAGCTAGACGGACACCGGCCGCTCAAGAGATTCGATATCAGTATTATAAGAAAGGTAAGTGTTTTGGTTATATCCTAGAGCACGGTATGCAAGTATGCAGACGTTGCCACGTTTTCTGCACATATCCGGGGAAGTTGACAGACACAGTTCGCTCAAGAGATTCGATATCAGTATCATAAGAAAGGTTAGTGTTTCGGTTATATCCTAGAGCACGGTATGCAAGTATGCAGACGTTGCCACGTTGTCTGCACATATCCGGGGAAGTTGGACGGACACAGGCCGCTCAAGAGGTTCGATATCAGTATCATAAGGAAGGTGAGTGTTTCGGTTATATCTTAGTGCACGGTATGCAAGTATGCAGACGTTGCCACATTGTCTACACATATCCGGGGAAGTTGGACGGACACAGGCCGTTCAAGAGGTTCAATATCAGTATCATAAGAAAGGTTAGTGTTTTGGTTATATCCTAGAGCACGGTATGCAAGTATGCAGACGTTGCCACGTTTTCTGCACATATCCGGTCTGCATGCACGGAAGCTATATCATATATAGTCAGAAGAACAGACGGACACAGGAATCCTTATCGTCTATTTGCTTCTTGGAGTGGAGTGGATTGGAGTGAGATTCAATTTAGTTTTTTTTTCTGTGTTATAATCTATACTAATATTATAAAGAGGAAAGATTTGATTGTTTGTATGTTTGTTTGTTTGTTTGTTTGAATTGAATAGGCTCCGAAACTACTGGACCGAGTTAAAAAATTCTTTCACCATTAGAATCCTTAATTTTCCGTGATGAACATAGGCTATATAATATTTTCAAAAAAGTTAGGGATCCGCATGAAAAATTCAATAATTGAACCGTGGGCTGTATATTCAACCTCTTTTTCTATTATGGCGCGTCAGAATAGAAAAAGAGGTTGTATAGCGCACGGTGCTTGCTTTTTCTCTACGGCCAGTGTCAGTTTTGGAATGTCGAGTCAATGTCAAAAACCCCAATGCTGTTAAAAAAGTAAAGATCCGTATGAAAACTGTGAAACCCATCGTTTTAGTGTGTATAATTTCTGAAATTTTTGTTTAATACCCGTGCGAAGCCGGGGCGGGCCGCTAGTAAGGAATAAAGCTACGGATCAGTGATTTGTTCCAAATCGTTTATCATTTTGTATGATAAAACCAACTTCGATTTGATTGGAATTATGGGCAATAACCCCGAATGATAAATAATGCCATCTATGGCTCATCAAGGGAGGCCTATGTCCAGCAGTGGACTATTATAGACTATAGACTGCTTTACACATCTAAATTTGACTTAATTTACAAAACAATATCTCCATTTTTTGGAATAAGATATTTATGTCCAACTAACAAAAAAAAATTATATATCCTACTTAAACAACTAATTTTACTTTCAGATCAACGAAGACCTACACTGCGCAGTTTGTAACTCACTATACCCTATCAAGAACTACCTCGAGCACGAAAACTCTAAATCCCACGAACAAACCTTACTGACAGCTATCAACAAGGTGACAGACCTTTTGCAGGATGGTTATAACCAGAAATCCACTCTATCTTTCAACACTAACAACATACAAGCGCCTAACAACGCACCTAATCCCTGGCTTAATTTTTCTAATGTATCTAGAAATGATACTTATAGCCCGAGAAATGCGGCTTATAGCCCTGGAAATGCGACAATAAGGCCTATAAATGCGGCTTATAGCCCTGGAAATGCGACAATAAGGCCTATAAATGCGGCTTATAGCCCTGGAAATGCGGCTTATAGCCCGGGAAATGCGGCTTATAGCCCTGGAACTGCGGTTAGCCCTAGAATTGATAACAGCCATAGATTTGAATCTTTTCCGCCTGGTTATACAAATATATCCAGAAGTGACTTTAGCTCCGAGAATAGAGTCAGTAAAGAGGTTGAAAGTAAAACCTTTCATGTTGGAAATATAAGTGATATAAAGGTATATGAAGAGGAAGAGGATAGGGAACAGTATACTCCGCCTATAGAGGGGATCTCTTACGCGTCTATGGCGAGTAAGCCGAGGGTTCACGTGCCGAAGTTTCTCAAAATTGATCTTGGTAAGAATTTGATTGCTATAAAATAACAATTTATTAACAACTTGACGAACTCTGTGGCGCGGGGAAGGGTGTGACGAAAGAGGTTGCGGGTTCGATTCCCGCCTCGCGACAAATATTTGTATGATGTGCAAATATTTGTTCAGGGTGTTCTCAAAATTGATCTTATTTTATAGTAATCAAAATTCTTACCATTTTGATTACTATAAAATAACAATTTATTAACAACTTGACGAACTCTGTGGCGCGGTGAAGGGTGTGACGAAAGAGGTTGCGGGTTCGATTCCCGCCTCGGGACAAATATTTGTATGAAGTGCAAATATTTGTTCAGGGTGTTCTGGTTGTTTTCTATGTATAATAAAAAATATCTATCTATTTAATAATATTGTATTATGTATATCAGTCATCTAGTACCCATAACACAAGCTCTGCTTAGCTTGGGGCTAGATGATGCTGTGTGGATTGTCCAGCATTATTTATTTTATTTATGTTCCAGGCACGAAAGAAGTCCGCGTCACATACGAGTCTTGGCACATGATAACACAGATAGATTGCAACCAACTCTTCTGTATGGTATGCAAAAAGTACGTATTAGTGCGGCATAAGAACCAACATTGCTTGGCAGATGAGCACAGGGTCTTGCTGGCGAAATGCAACGTGGTCGGGGCCTTTGAGGACTATCTGATTAGGGATGTGAGTATAATCTATATCTATACTAATATTATAAAGAGGAAAGATTTGATTGTTTGTTCGTTTGTTTGAATTGAATAGGCTCCGAAACTACTGGAGCGATTTGAAAATTCTATCACCATTGAATCCTAAATTTTCCGTCATGAACATAGGCTATATAATATTTAAAAAAAAGTAGGGTTTCGCATGAAAATATATTTTTTGTTAAATACCCGAGCGAAGCTGTGTAGAATGTCCAACATTATTTATTATTTCCAGGTGAACGAAAAACTCTATCACTGCGGTCACTGCAACAATCTCCAAGTCAAAAACGACATCCAACCACACATAGAAAAGTATCATCCCATGAAAAACGGAAGCATCAAAGATATTAACCCGTTACAAATATTCCCACAAACGAATAGACCACAAACAACCAATTTTAATGCTATAAATATTGAAGAAGCGATGAAAAAGCTGGATATATTCGGAGAGTTTGTATTCAGCCCGTTTGGTACAGAAATGGTGGTGCCCAATTTGGGTTGTCATACGCTTATGATTTGGGATGGTAAATATGTGTGTGCGCTTTGCAATGTGGTGATACAGGGTGATGTTAAGAGTCATGTGTTCGAGCCAGCGCATATTCAGTATATTATTATGACACCCTTTATAAGGCCGTTCCAGAGTAATTTGACGAGAGCTGTAAGTATATTGTTTTTAGTATTCTACAAAAGTTTTAAGATATACTAGCGGTTCGCCCTGGCTTCTCACGGGTATTTAACAAAAAATTCATAAGTCATAAGCTATTATTTTTCACATTCTGCCATTATCATGGGTCAGAAATGTCATAGTTGTCAATTGAAAACGATTCTTCCTAGGGTTTCAGGCAACTGACGACCTCTTTGACGACCTCTGTGGCGCGGTGGGCGAAGGTCCGTCTGCGACGCAAGAGGTTGCGGGTTCGATGCCCGCCTCGGGGCAAATATTTGTACGATCTGCAGATATTTGTTCAGGATGTTCTGGTCGTTTTATATGTATAATAAAAAAAAGGTTATCCTTGTAATAATATTTGTAATAATATTGTATTATGTGTATCAGTTATCTAGTACCCATAACACAAGCTCTGCTTACCTTGGGGCTAGATGATGCTGTGTGGATTGTCCGGCATTATTATTGTTAACTTCAGACCTACTTTCCAAGTAATGAAAAGTAAATTCCCTACGGTAACAATGTACTATAATATGAAACGTTAGTTCCCTAGGGTAACAATGTACTAATTATAATGACATTTCAGATTCGCGGCTCCCTACACTGCCTTCTATGTAACGTACTATTGTCTGTGCGTGCGATCTACACACACAACGTAAGCGCGCCGCACACCGCTAAACTAGCGCGCGCGCTTGGCATGCGACGGAGCGAACGGCCGACGCAAGAGGTACGGTTTAAACAAGTCATCATCAGGCTATGATAGTCCACAGCTGGACTTGAGATAGATAATTAGCAACCTCTTGCTAATTATCTTATGTATAGCTGTGTTGTTCTCTGTTCGTGCGATCTACACACACAACGTAAGCGCGCCGCACACCGCTAAACTAGCGCGCGCTCTTGGCATGCGACGCAGCGAACGGCCGACGCAAGAGGTACGGTTTAAACAAGTCATCATCAGGCTATGATAGTCCACAGCTGGACATGAGATAGATAGATAATTAGGAACCCCTTGCTAATTAACTAATTATCTTATGTCCAGCTGTGTTATTGTCTGTTCGTGCGATCTACACACACAACGTAAGCGCGCCGCACACCGCTAAACTAGCGCGCGCGCTTGGCATGCGACGGAGCAAACGGCCGACGCAGGAGCTACGGTTTAAACAAGTCATTATCAGGCTATGATAGTCCACTGCTGGACATGAGATAGATAGATAATTAGCAAGAGGTAATATGTGACGCGGACTGTACCTACCTACCTACTTGTGGTGATAGAGGTCGATATATTCTATTCGCAGGTGAAGTACCAATGCGACAACCATAGCGAGTACAGAAATGCGTTGGATCGGTTCCTGTCGACGCTGCCGCCTGACTCCAGGGAAGCGCTCAACAAACTCACCATCACTAATCATAAGGTAATATATTTATATTTATTTGGCGACGTCTTTGTGCATGTGTTGGCCTGTAACTCGATGCGTTGTGCGAAATAACATTAAAATTGTAGTATGACTAGCAGCCTTCGCACGGGTATTTTAAAGAATTTTAAGAACTTACACACACACACGTTAGATAAGGTACTTTATTATTGAAGTTTTCATAGGGATCACTAACTTTAAAAATATTCTATAGCCTATGATTATCAGTCTAATGATGATTTTTTTACCAAAAAGGTCTAGTAGTTTCGGAACCTATTCAATTCAGACCACAAACAAACAATAAATCCTTTCCTTTTTAAAATTGTACCTTTACCTCCTTTACATATATAAAGAAAAACAGGGAGAACTTTATTTTTTGGCATTGACTTTTCTCTCGCATCGCTATATCGCCTACATCGATCGTTTTTCTGAGCCTACATCGCATGGTTCCAATCTTGAAGTTTTTATATTTTTTTACATTGAGTTTCCGCTCGCACCCCAGTAACGAATCGTGATGTCTATGACAATCCATTACTGAGACTGGCGGAGTCGTCGCAGCAAAAGCGTTGCCATAAAAAAAGAAGTTGAAGTTGAGTCACAGCAAAAGCGAGCAGCGCAAAAAAAGAAAAAAAAAGAAGTTGATGTATATCGCTATGGTTTTATTATTGAAGTTTTTATACGGATCTCTAACTTTTTTGAAAATACTTTATAGCCTATGTTCATCACGGAAATTTTAGGATTCTTATGGTGGAACAATTTTTCAAATTGGTCCAGTAGTTTCGGAGCCTATTCAATTCAAACAAACAAACAAACAAACATACAAACAAACAAACAATCAAATCTTTCCTCTTTATAATATTAGTATAGATGATTGAAGTTTGACGACCTCTGTGGCGCGGTGGGTGAAGGTCCGCCTGCGACGCAGGAGGTTGCGGGTTCGATTCCCGCCTCGGGACAAATATTTGTACGATCTGCAGATATTTGTTCAGGGCGTTATGGTTGTTTTCTATGTATAATAAAAAATATCTATCTATTTATTAATATTGTATTACGTATATCAGTCATATAGTAACCATAACACAAGCTCTGCTTAGCTTGGGGCTAGATGATGCTGTGTGGATTGTCCAGCATTATTATATTATTATTATTATTTATTTGGCGACGTCTTTGTGCATGTGTTGGCCTGTAACTCCATGCGTTGTGCAAAATAACATTAAAATTGTATTATGATTAAAGTAGGTTACTCTTTATATGTTAACTAAATAACATTATAAGTATTTAAATTTCAAATCAATTAAATTTAATTTGCAATTATAATTTATCTGAATGTATCCTAAGTTTAATGTATTCTAATATGATTATGATATACGTTATAATGAGGTTTACTAACAATTAATACGGAAATAAATGATTTGAATTTGAATTTGGCGCGGTGGGCGAAGGTCCGCCTGCGACGCAGGAGGTTGCGGGTTCAATCCCGCAATATCTTCATATTCATATTTACTTTATTTTAGGGTTTATTTTAGTTTTATGTAGGGCTAACGATGACCCGCCCCGAAACAAAAAAAACGCTGTCAGTCCCTATAAATGCTTAGATCTTTAAACCTACGCAACGGATTTTGATCTGTTATTGTTTTATAGATAGTTATTGAAGGTTTATATGTATACATTTGTATTTAGCTTGGGGCTAGATGATGCTGTGTGGATTGTCCAGCATTATTTATTTATTTATTGCACGTATTATGCTTCTGTTTGTCCTACTAACTACAACCTGGGTCTCTTCAAAACTAGAGTGAATAGGTGTCTTCTAGACCTCCGTGATCCACCGTCGGCCACATCTTCACTTTCCATCAGGTGAGATTGTGGTCAAACGGAGGTCTATCAGTAAAAAAAAAACGTGCGAAACCAAGGGCTTTATTCACTATTGCCAACCCCAGCGTGTTTCACAGATATGACAACACAGCGGCGTGGAATCGAACGAAATCGTATTTAGAACACATTGTGACGTCACACGGTTTGGGCAAGGAATCTCCTATTTCATAGAGAATAAGGCCCCAGGCGAGTCGCTCGTTTATAATACTTCAGTGCTTAAAACGATACAATGTAATTTTAATGTTGTTACAGGGTGAACCAGTCCAGCTTAACAATCCTGATTCGATCCATTCACCCAATGCTTCATCAGTCAGCAAATCAGGAAGTCCTAGTGAAGTGTCAAAGCACCCTAAAGAAGGAACACCATTATTTCAAATGCCTTCGTTGAATAACAATGCAGGTAATATACATATATAAATAATAATAATAGGTATACATATATGACGAAGGAAGAACCCTCGTTACGCTTTTTAAATGACGTCACCAGGACTGACGTCACTATCATCATTGTCCTGTTAGTAGAAGTCCGTTCCATCCAACCGACGACTCGAGCAAGACTGAATGTTTTATTCGCCCGGTGGCTTTATTTATAGCAAAAGGTCGCCTAGCGTTTTCACAATAACAAAGGAGCAAACTCGGGGCGTTGTTTTTGAATTATAACAAAGTTCTTATAGGAAACCTAACCAAGTCGATAACTTGGTTAATTTAAGAGGTTTAGTCACTCAATTAACTCTTAAAACTAGATTGTAGTGTAGAGCTCGTCTTCGCGCCGACATATATATATATAAATACCTACTTCACATGGGATATATTTTATTATTGCGGCTTCGAATACATAAATAAAAAATATATTAATTTTTACTATTTTTTGAAAATATTCTACAGCCTATGTTCATCACGGAAAATTTAGGATTTGAATGGTGAAATAATTTTTCAAAACGGTCCAGTAATTTCAGAGCCTATTCATCAATTCAAATAAACAAACAATCAAATCTTTCCTCTTTATAATATTAGTATAGATGTCTTCATTGAATTACTGTACAGGCTTGGGAAATATTTTATTATTGCGCCTTTATACCGATATCAAACAAAAAATATAAATTATTACTTACTATGTAAAATATTCTATAGCCTATGTTCATTGAATTATTTTGGGATAAATATAATCCTGATCTTAAGGGGCCTCTTCCGGTGAATCCTACAAACATAATACCACAATGATTCGTAATTTGAGCATATTTTCATCATGTACTGCTATTATTTGTATTAGAATAGTATTTATCTAGGTCCCTACTATCCTCTAACCTCAACTTAACCCTACAGTTGACGCAAGAAGCTACCCACCGTTACCCAGCCCTCTGCTGCCCGGTCAGATGCTGACTGTCAGCATGATCGAGTCTAACCTAACCTAACCTTAACCCTACAGTCGACATGAGAAGCTATACGCCGTTGCCCAGTCCGCTGCTGTCCGGGCAGCTGGGCAACGGTGGGTAGCTCAGAACGGCCATTTGGAGACCCCAACTTCCGAATGGAATGGTTGCTTCAATTATTGGTTCCATCGTATGGAAAAATGTGTCAAATTTCGCGGAGAATACTTCGAAAAGCAATAAATACATTTTTAAATAGTAATGTTGTGTCACTTCCTTGATTCCCGAAATTTTCAGTGCCGCCCTCGTACTGCTATTGTTTGTATTAGAATAGTATTTGTCTAGGTCCCTACAATCCTCTAACCTCAACTTAACCCTACAGTCGACGCAAGAAGCTACGCACCGTTGCCCAGTCCGCTGCCGCCCGGTCAAATGCTGACTGTCAGCATGATCGAGTCTAACCTAACCTAACCTTAACCCTACAGTCGACGCAAGAAGCTACCCATCTTTACCCAGCCCGCTGCTGCCCGGTCAAATGCTGACTGTCAGCATGATCGAGTCTAACCTAACCTAACCTTAACCCTACAGTCGACGCAAGAAGCTACCCATCGTTACCCAGCCCGCTGCTGCCCGGTCAAATGCTGACTGTCAGCATGATCGAGTCGGGGCTGCCCGGCGTGCGGACCGGCTCGCCCGTCGCTCCGTTCAGACCGCCCTTGCAGTTGCAGATCACAGGTAATATAACAATAAACACCACATCACATCACATGTCTATAATTCGAGGGATACATTTAATGAGAACATAGTTACATCTCAGTACCTTTATATCTCAATCTCATCTTATATACGACTAGCGGTCCGCCCCGGCTTCGCACGGGTATTAAACAAAAATTTCAGAAATTATACACACTAGCACGATGGGTTTCACAGTTTTCATACGGATCCCTTACTTTTTTTAACAGCATTGGGGTTTTTGACGTTGACTCGACACTATAACTGACACTAGCCGTAGAGAAAAAGCAAGCACCGTGCGCTATATATTCAACCTCTTTTTGTTGCGGGATCGATTCCCGCCTCGGGACAAATATTTGTACGATCTGCAGATATTTGTTCAGGGCGTTCTGGTTCTATGTATAATAAAAAAAAATATCTATATATGTATTAATATTGTATTATACTATCAGTCATCTAGTACCCATAACACAAGCTCTGCTTAGCTTGGGGTTAGATGATGCTGTGTTGATTGTCCGGCATTATTTATTTTTGTATTTAACTCTTTACTGTTATTGACCCTAATCTCCACGTTTTTTAATTTACAAGGACCCATGGAACTGAAACCGAATCACGGCATTGGACGGATCCCAGTATCACCAATCAGAAGAAAGGAAGATGTTGAAGTGGCCAATGATCTGCTTTCCCTCTACAAACAATCACCAGTAAGAGATAAAGCACCAGAAAATAAAACTATGGGCACTGTGGTAGAAGTGAGAGAGGAAAATGTTGGAAATATCAAAGATGGGGTGAGAAAAGAAAATGTTGGTGCGGTTGTGGAAGAGAATACGGAAGGGAAATTCGATAAGAAGAAAAAGACTGGGAAAGGAAAAGGTATGTTATTGTTTTTTTTTATGACCTACGGAGCTGAGACGTGGACACTCACGATAGGGTTGGTCCACCAGTTCAAAGTCGCTCAGCGAGCTATGGAAAGAGCTATGCTCGGAGTTTCTCTGAAGGATAGAATTCGTAACGAATACATCCGACAGAGAACTAAAGTCATCGACATAGCTCAGAGAATTAGCAAACTGAAGTGGCAGTGGGCCGGCCATATATCGCGAAGAACCGATAACCGCTGGGGTAAACGTGTTCTTGAGTGGAGACCACGACTCGGTAAACGTAGTGTAGGACGCCCTCCTGCCAGGTGGGATGACGATCTGCGAAAGACTGCTGGCAGATGCTGGATGCGACAAGCTGAAGACAGGGCGCTATGGCGCTCATTAGGGGAGGCCTATGTCCAGCTGTGGACTAACATAGGCTGATGATGATGATGTTTTTTTTTTACCACTAGCGGCCCGCCCCGGCTTCGCACGGGTATTTACCTAACAAAAATTTAATTTTTCATGCGGTTCCCTAATTTTGTATACGATCTGCAGAATATTTGTACGATCTGCAGATAGTTCAGGATATTCTGGTCGTTTTCAATAAAATTATTAAATTTATTTTTTTATGCGGTTTTCTAATTTTTTTGAAAATATTCTATAGCCTATGTTCATCAGGAAAAATTTAGGATTGTAATGGTGAAAGTGTTTTTCAAATTGGTCCAGTAGTTTCGGAGCCTATTCAATTCAAACAAACAAACAATCAAATCTTTCCTCTTTATAATATTTGATGACTGTTATATTAGATGTTTATCAGTCATCTAGTACCCATAACGCTCTGCTTAGCTTGGGGCTAGGTGATGCTGTCAGAGCTTGTGTTATGGAGTACTAGATGACTGATGACAATGACAATCATCATCCTTAGCCAATATCAGTCCACCGCTGGACATAGGCCTCCCCTAATGAGCGCCATAGCGCCCTTAAGCTTGTCGCATCCAGCATCGATGCTGGATGCTTTGATATACAGGATGTTTGGTGCATCGTTTGCCAAAATAAAATGAGGGCGGAAGGGGGTTTTCGCTTCCTTTTCGACCCCTTCAAATATTTTTGGACCCACGGAGGATTTAATGTAACTTTTTTACATTTTTATTTTTAACTAACAAAATTCTGCACTTAAACTTGTCTATACTAATATTATAAAGAGGAAAGATTTGATTGTTTGTTTGTTTGTATGTTTGTTTGTTTGTTTGTTTGTTTGAATTGAATAGGCTCCGAAACTACTGGACCGAGTTAAAAAATTATTTCACCATTAGAATCCTTAATTTTCCGTGATGAACATAGGCTATATAATATTTTCAAAAAAGTTAGGGATCCGCATGAAAAATTCAATAATTGAACCGTGGGCTGTATATTCAACCTCTTTTTCTATTATGGCGCGTCAGAATAGAAAAAGAGGTTGTATAGCGCACGGTGCTTGCTTTTTCTCTACGGCCAGTGTCAGTTTTGGAATGTCGAGTCAATGTCAAAAACCCCAATGCTGTTAAAAAAAGTAAAGATCCGTATGAAAACTGTGAAACCCATCGTTTTAGTGTGTATAATTTCAGAAATTTTTGTTTAATACCCGTGCGAAGCCGGGGCGGGCCGCTAGTATGATATAAAAATATATTTATTATTATTATTAACTCATTTATTTCAGATCATTCATAATCCATTATGCAGTGTAGCCTCGAAATTTGTAATTTATTTTAATTTGTATTGTTGTTTGGTTCGATCGAAACCATAATCAATCGTTAGTAATCGCTAGTTTTTATCGTATTTGTAAAATCTTTAAATCTTTGCAGTTTCAGTCGACAACCCGCCGTCATCCAGCGAGGATGAGGAGTTGCCCTTCAAGCTGGACGAGCCAGTTCTGCTGAAGATCAAGACCTCTTACTTTCGCGTCACCAACACTGCCTACCAGACTCTGGTGCACCTTAGTAATGGGAGCAGGTAAGCAAAGGGACTATCATCATCATCATCACCAGCATATAATAGTCCACAGCTGGACATAGGCCTCCCCTAATGAGCGCCATAGATGGCATCATTATGTGGGGGTTATTGCCCATAATCCCCACGCTGGGCCTGCGGGTTGGGGATCGCAGTTCGATGTAGTTGTTCTGCAGAGGGCGCTGCTGCCCGCCACCCGGTGTGTTTCCCTTAGTCGCCTCTTACGACACCCACGGGAAGAGTGAGGGCGAAATTCTATGCCGGCACCACACGGCTAATATTTATTTTGATTAAATGGCCTTTATTAACAAATAAAATAACAATGATCTAACTAAATAAAAAACTTGTATTTGCAATTGAAACAATTGAGCTAACTGCAGACTGTTGCGAACAAACTACAGCTCAACTGATCCTTATCAATACCAGTTGGAAGTGTACCCAATATGCTGGCTGCATTGCCTCGCTGTATGGCAATGCTGTTTATTTATTCAAAAACAATTTATATTGTTGTATGAACGAACAGTATTTAAATTAAATCTTAGAAGTACATTGACATGACATAAGTAGATAATTATTAACACATACAAAAAAAAATAAAAAAAAATTCAAAATTTATAACACGCAATTTAAAATAAAATTTTCAATACATTTTTCCTAACTTAAAGATAAATACAAATACAAATAATACAAATACATTTATTCGTAACACAATGTTATATGTCAGGTAGGTACAGTTTGTAACTAGTTATTTTTATAAATAACGTTACTTATAAAATTATATTTATTAAAAAATAATTATAAAATTAAATTGTGGATATAAGAAAATTAAAAAAAAGTAAAAAGTAATTAATATTTGAGCATTATACATATAGCTTTCGTGTGATAAACTCGTCAATTGTAAAAAAACATACTTCAGCAAAAGTTTTCTCAATTTGTTCTTAAATGTATTTGGGTTGTCAATTGCTTTTGTAACGACCTCTGCCATCGTTGGCCTGAACTACAAGGGCCAGTGTCAATAGAGGTGCGCGAGCGCAAGAATTATCGGAAGAAAGAAAGAAAGCTAACTACCTGCCTAAGCGCTTCAAACAGTCTCCGCTAGATGTCGCTACATCACTCCCTTTCCACCGAAACAAGCGTTTGCGCGATCTAGGAATTGCGTCTCTTTTTGTACTCTTAGAAACTCCTAGCGACATCTAGCGGAGACTGTTTGAAGCGCTTAGGCAGGTAGTTAGCTTTCTTTCTTTCTTCCGATAATTCTTGCGCTCGCGCACCTCTATTGACACTGGCCCTTGTAGTTCAGGCCAACGATGGCAGAGGTCGCTACACTTTCAATTCAGTAGGTAGAACATTAAATAATTTATATTACCTTGTTTCTATGGAAACGTTTTTCGTTACCCGGGAAGTACGTCTAAAGTTGCCCGAAGAGCGGGTCGAAAGTGATACTTTTCAACCCTAGGGCGAATCGTTTTCAATAGACAGCTATCACATTTCTATTGAACCATGATATTGGCAGGATGTGAAAAATATTGGCTGATGCTAAAGAAAAAACAAAAAGAAGTTGAAGTTAAAGAAAAAGAGCGGGAACGCGGCAACACGATCTTCATTATTTTGTTTTCTCGTGTTGTTAAGTTTTGTTTGTATTATTAAACAATCAATCAATCAAACAATCTAGATTGTTAATTTTCGAGGAGCAAAACTCGTCGCAAACTTTGTCTCATCTAGATAATCAAATACTTTTTTAGCCTTTTTGCAAAGAACAGTTAACAATCCGTTTGAATTTATTTATAAAACCTTGGAGTTTTGCTATAGAAGCTTATACACAATAACTAAAAAATATCAATAGATAATTTAAAGAATATTTATCGGGTATTTATCGCGTACCTCGATCCCCAACCCGCATGCCCAGCGTGGGGATTATGGGCAATAACCCCCAAATGATGAAGGAATATAGGCTGATGTTGTTGTTGTATCGCGTACCTTTTGTTTTTATTTTCTCCTACGTTTGCATCGCGACTTAGGCGCCTGATCGCTGCAACGCGATGGAAACGTAGGGGAAACAAAAACAAACGATAAATACCCGATAAATATTCTTTAATATGTCAACATATCGTGAAAGTTTAAAAAGTATCAATAGACAATGTTTTTACCTTTGTTACAGATATTGCTTCGTGTGCTCGCAGAATCTCGAGTACAGTGATCTTCAAAAACACGTGAACGGGCGTGAACATATTGACAACATGTCTAAAAACAAATTCCTCTGCAATTTCAACGGACAGCTGCTTAGACAGGTGAATACTGGTTATTTAATGAGTTGTTTTGTTTAAAGATGAATAAATGACATGTCTAAGTCCACAGAATGACATAACAATCCACAGATTGTCCAGAATTATTTTTAATAGACTTAGTAAAAAAAAAGGCTTTCCTCTAATTCTTTAGCCTCTGCAGCGTCACCTAGCCCCAATCTAAGCAGAGCTTGTGTTATGGGCACTAGATGACTGATATGCATTATACAATATTAATACATAATGTAGATATTTTTTATTTTACAAAGAAAACGACCAGATCGCTTTGAACAAATATAAGTACCTATAAATATTTGTCCCCAGGCGGGAATCGCGCCACCGCGCCACAGAGGTCGTCAACTATTCACTGCATAGTATAAAACAAAGTCTCTTCCCGCTGTCTGTTTGTCCATATATATGCTTAGATCTTTAGAACTACGCAACGTATTTCGATGCGGTTTTTTAATAGAGTGATTCAAGAGGAAGATTTTTGTATCAGCATTGCACACGTGCGAAGCCGGAGCGTGTCGCTAGTAATTCAATAAAAGATGAATTTATACCCTTTAAAAATATACAGGAAGAGTTTTTGATCTGTGTTACTAAGAAGTCTGAAACCATACATAGACACTACTGCAGTTATTAGATCTGAAATCTACACTAATATTATAAAGAGGAAAGATTTGATTGTTTGTTTGTTTGTATGTTTGTTTGTTTGAATTGAATAGGCTCCGAAACTACTGGACCGATTTGAAAAATTCTTTCACCATTAGAATCCTAAATTTTCCGTTATGAACATAGGCTATATGATATTTTCGAAAAAGTTAGGGATCCACATGAAAAATTCAATAATTGAACCGTGCGAAGTATATTCAACCTCTTTTTCTATTATGGCGCGTCATAATAGAAAAAGAGGTTGAATGTATAGCGCACGGTGCTTGCTTTTTCTCTACGGCCAGTGTCAGTTATGGAGTGTCGAGTCAATGTCAAAAACCCCAATGCAGTTAAAAAAAGTAAGGGATCCGTATGAAAACTGTGAAACCCATCGTGTTAGTGTGTATAATTTCTGAAATTTTTGTTTAATACCCGTGCGAAGCCGGGCCGGACCGCTAGTGTACCTATAATAATGTATTCGGCAAATAAATGATATGAACCGTCTATACCGACTTGTCGAAAAGTCATGTCTCGATTTAGAAAAAAAAAGTTCTTCATTTAAAACAGACAAAGAACTTTAGTTTTTCGAGGCAAGTGATTATTTTTTTTTTTCGAGGAGGCTAAAGCACTGGTTAACCTTTTTTTCCTTGTATATGTAATGAAAAACACAGTGTTTACCTCGAAGTAACTTATGTACTATGCATTACCAACAGATGTACCTGATGTTTCACTGCGCCCTTTGCAACGTAACGATGTCGCGGCGGGACATAAAGCAGCACCTTGTCTGGCCGACGCACGTCGACCGACACGCCGTCGCCTGCAAGAAGCTAAGCAAGAAGGTTTGTCTGTCTGTCATCATAATATATGCTTTATTCTGGAAAATTTAGTTATACTACTACTAGCGGCCCGCCCCGGCTTCGCACGGGTATTAAACAAAAATTTCAGAAATTATACACACTAAAACGATGGGTTTTACAGTTTTCATACGGATCTTTACTTTTTTTAACAGCATTGGGGTTTTTGACATTGACTCGACATTCCAAAACTGACACTGGCCATAGAGAAAAAGCAAGCACCGTGCGCTATACAACCTCTTTTTCTATTCTGACGCGCCATAATAGAAAAAGAGGTTGAATATACAGCCCACGGTTCAATTATTGAATTTTTCATGCGGATCCCTAACTTTTTTGAAAATATTATATAGCCTATGTTCATCACGGAAAATTAAGGATTCTAATGGTGAAAGAATTTTTTAACTCGGTTCAGTAGTTTCGGAGCCTATTCAATTCAAACAAACAAACAAACAAACAAACAAACAATCAAATCTTTCCTCTTTATAATATTAGTATAGATACAGGGTGTTTGGTACAACATCAACATCAACATCACCAGCCTATAATAGTCCACTGCTGGACACAGGCCTCCCCTAATGAGCGCCATAGAAGGCATTATCATTTGGGGTTTAATGCCCATAATCCCCACGCTGGGCATGCGGGTTGGGGATCGCCGTTCGGTGGAGTCGTTCTGCAGAGGGCGCTGCTGCCCGCCCCCCGGTGTGTGTCCCTTAGTCGCCTCTTACGACACCCATGGGAAGAGTGGGGTGGTGAAATTCTATGCCGGCACCACACGGTGTTATAAATTATAATATAATAATGTTTTATGCTGAAAATATGTATGACTCAACAATATAAAAGTAAAAGGTTACAGAATTGGGGACCTTATAGTCAAAAGCGAGATAGGATATTTATTATAACCAAATTTTAAAATAAAATATAAGAAGGCGGTGCAGAACTAAACAAAAATCAATACAATTTGAAAATAAATAATGCTAGACAAATTACACATTATCTAGCCCCAAGCTAAACAGAGTGACGGCTTGGATTTTTAGGAAATAGATTTAATTAAGATATTAATAGTATCCTAAATTATTTCGATTTTAGCGGGACTTGAACCCGGGACTTCCCTCATACGGGACTGTGCTAACCGCTTTGCAATAAATTGAATATATCAGCAATTTTTTTTAATATTTATCTTATCATTTCAGATACTGAAAGAGGTATTACGACAGGGTGTAAAAGAACTACTAGTCGAAACTCAGAAGGAGTTTCCGTTCGTCAACATTTCTGAACCCAGCGTGAACATTGTTACCTACGTGCAGTCGGTTAAAGAGGACTTTGTAGACTTAGTCGAGGAACGCAAGCTTGTTAAGAAGAGCCAGATGATTATACTGAAAGGTACAGTCAGCGACAAATTTATATGAGCGTGTAGAGTAGTGAAAATTATTATCTATACTAATATTATAAAGAGGAAAGATTTGATTGTTTGTATGTTTATTTGTTTGTTTGAATTGAATAGGCTCCGAAACTACTGGACCAATTTGAAAAAATCTTTTACCATTAGAATCCTAAATTTTCCGTGATGAACATAGGCTATATAATATTTTTAAAAAAGTTAGGGATCCGCATGAATTCAATAATTGAACCGTGCGCTGTATATTCAACCTCTTTTTCTATTTATGGCGCGTCATAATAGAAAAAGAGGTTGAATATTATAGCGCACGGTGCTTGCTTTTTCTCTACGGCCAGTGTCAGTTATGGAGTGTCGAGTCAATGTCAAAAACCCCAATGCTGTTAAAAAAAGTAAGGAATCCGTATGAAAACTGTGAAACCCATCGTGTTAGAGTGTATAATTTCTGAAATTTTTGTTTAATACCCGTGCGAAGCCGACTGCTAGTTATTTATATTTTTTTAATGTTTTATTTTCCAACAAACACTGTTCGGTATTATTGCTAGTTTACCACTCTCTCAGTTTTCATAGAACTCCACCTGTACACTCGGTTTCCCGCGAAACAGGCCTAGCCTAGTGCGGGGACCATGTGTAAATGTTTAAATCTAAAACCACATCAATATCTGTTATTATTAAGAACCTATTTATAATGTAGCATTCTCTTCAATATTCTGGTAAATCATTATTTGTATTGTGGTAAATAAATCTAGTACCATAACACAAGCTCTTAGCTTCTAGCTAGATAATTCTGTATAGATCATCCATCAGGAGGTTGCGGGTTCGATTCCCGCCTCGGGACAAATATTTGTACGATCTGCAGGTATTTGTTCAGGGGTTCTGGTTGTTTTCTATATATAATAAAAAATATCTATCTATTAAATAATATTGTATTATGTATATCAGTCATCTAGTACCCATAACACAAGCTCTGCTTAGCTTGGGGCTAGATGATGCTGTGTGGATTGTCCGGCATTATTATTATTATTATCATCTTAAATTTCAGGAACCATGCTAAAGATCAGCTTCCCAGCCTGGCACGGCATCGTTACCACGAAATCCGGCACCAAATGCATCCTCTGCCAGAGAGAACTGACTCAGGACGAGCTGTACCATCACATCGACTCCAAGTACCACAACGTTTCCCTGGGCAAGCCGTTCCTCAAGCAGTATTATCCTGCTCTCGCACGGCAGGTAAATAATAGATGAGTTACGTAGACTTACAAACCATAACAGGCAGGTAAATAATAGAAGAGTTACGTAGACTCACAAACCATAACGTAGCTCTGGGCAAACCATTCCTCAAGCAGTATTACCCAGCACTCGCACGACAGGTAAGGATAAACTTAGGCCCGGCGCCCATTATCGGCATCGGCAACGAAAAGGATCCGGCATCCTACATGCAAGCGCACACTGTCGGAAACTATGCTTTGGCATGCTGCAACGTTCTTAGGGATGACGAGGCGTCGTTAAGGCAAGCCTTGCCCGCAGGGCAAGCTATCCCCCCGAGTGTTGCCTCGGCGCCGCCGGCGGCGTACCAAAGGATGCCGAAGCATCCCGAAGCATTCTCAAGGCTGCCGATACAGCAGCCTCAAGCATACCGAAGCGGTATTTTTTGTTACACGGCAATTTCTACTTTATTGCCATTATGTTAATGTATATTGCTATTTGCCACCTAAAATCCTCAGTCGTGCCGATGCCGATAATGGTAGTTAATTATTGCTAAAACATAACTTATATTGATACCTACTTAAGACGATGTGAAAACGAATGTGAGTACCAAGACAAACCTCACAAGTTTTATAGTACTAGCGGTCCGCCCCGGCTTCGCACGGGTATTTGATAAAAAAATCGATTTTCATGCGGATCCCTAACTTTTTTAAAATTATTTTATGGCCTATGTTCATCACAGAAACTTTAGGATTCTAATGGTGAAAGAATTTTTCAAATCGGTCCAGTAGTTTCGGAGCCTATTCAAATCAAAGAAACAATCAAATCTTTCCTCTTTATAACATTAGTAAAGAAATAAAATATAGAAAAATAAACATTAAATTAGACAAAGTGATAGAACAAAAGTTGTTCGTCTTTATCTACCCAAGTCTTTAAGAGGTTATTGATCTACCTTTAAACCTGTATACTATTATCATAGAACTATTGTATCGACGACCTCTGTGGCGCGGTGGGCGAATGTCCGTCTGCGACGCAGGAGGTTGCGGGTTCGATTCCCGCCTCGGGACAAATATTTGTACGATCTGCAGATTTGTTCAGGGCGTTCTGGTCGTTTTCTATGTATAATAAAAAATATCTATATTATGTAATAATATTGTATTATGTATATCAGTCATCTAGTACCCATAACACAAGCTCTGCTTAGCTTGGTGCTATATGATGCTGTGTGGATTGTCCGCAATTATTTATTTATTTATTCATTGTTTCGCAGAATTCTAATCATACAAATCTGTTACAGATAAACGAAAATACCATCAACTGCGTCATCTGCAACCTCGAACTCTCAGCGGACGAATCGCTCGTAGCGGAACACATCAGCGGACGCAAACACGACAAGAACTATTCCGCTATCGTCGAGCGGACATCCCAAGCAGACTGTTATAGCGACTGCTATAAGTATCCTATTACACTGTAGATATATGTCTAATGGGCAATGGTTATCTTTTTTCTCAGTATAAAAGATTAAATTTGCCATTCTTTATTTTTTTTTTTATAGAAAGTGATATTATATTATAATAGAATCCACTATTTTACATGATTTAAAATAGAGGATCCAGATAATGTCAAATGGACGATGAACAATATTCTCATTATAAAAGATAAATATATATATCATTATAAAAGTAGTACAAATATAAAGGTTTATGTTTCAGTTTAAGTTTTAAGAAGTTTAGAAGGTTTTTAAGGTATATTTTAGTTAAGATGGAACATTTTATTTTAGTACGTAGAGACATACATTGATTTGATGATTTTTATATTCTTTAATATTTTTTTTTTCATTTCTTTAAGTTATATAAAATATCGATGAGGCGGGAAATATTTTTTGTTTTAGTTTTCTTGCGTTCTATAAGTAATCTCTACAAGTAATGTTGTACAAACAGTAAATTCCGAATTACGCTAAAATCGATATTATCGCGCTCACAAGCGTTCCGAATTACTGTAAGCGCGACAACATCGCGACAACGATGTCGCGTCTGACGTCATAGATGACGTCATTACAGGCGCCATTTTGCGATATCACCGACCATGCTACAGAATGAAATCACTGAGCGCTGTCAAAACTGACACTCAACTGTCAATATCGTGATATCTAATTTGGAACGCCAAATATCGTTGTGATCCATTTGTGATCGCTATCAGCGCTGTAATCGTAATTCGGAATCACCCATAGTAACTATTTAGTTAGTAGTTTAGCGAACATTGATTAACAATAGTTCCTTAGCTAAATTCGTTTTGGTGCTAACATTTTCATGATTTTGATAATAAATTTTTTACATGTCCATTGATTCCAAAACGACCATTCGGAGTTCTATAGCACAACTTCCAATGGCTAGTAAATGTAAATAAAAAATTATAATAAGTCTGTATTGTAAAAAAACTATCTATTTAATATATTGTATTAAGTATATCAGTCATCTAGCAACCCATAACACAAGCTCTGCTTAGCTTGGGGCTAGGTGATGCTGTGTGGATTGTCCAGCATAAATAATATTAATGTATGTGGAATAGAAAAAAAGTTATTTGAAAAGATATAAATAAGTAAAATAAAAAGACAGAAAACCAAAAATTTGTTGTCGCAAAGTAGATCAAATAGATCAGTTGAATGCAGAAAACAATACGAAAAAAAAAAATTTCCCGCGCGATTGTGAATATCCGCCTTATAATATTGTTAATAAACATTAACCACACAATAACTTAAGTATTATTATAATAATCATTCTAATATTAAATAGTAATAGGTTTGGTTCTGATGACACTTGATAATAATATCAATGATGATTAGTTTTAAGAATTATTTGAAAATATTCTATAAAACTGTCTATTATTTTCGCCCCTCAACGGCTGAATGAAATGATATTTGACAGAGGAGTGAATGGTAAGCATTCATTCAAGCATTGACGACCTCTGTGGCGCGGTGGGCGAAGGTTCGCCTGCGACGCAGGAGGTTGTGGGTTCGATTCCCGCCTCGGGACAAATATTTGTACGATCTGCAAATGTTTGTTCAGGGCGATCTGGTCGTTTACTATGTATAATAAAAAATATCTATACATGTATTAATATTGTATTATGTATATCAGTCATCTAGTACTCATAACACAAGCTCTGCTTAGCTTGGGGCTAGATGATGCTGTGTGGATTGTCCGTCATATTTAGTTATTTATTTATTCAATATAGCATTAGCTTAAATGTTTTTTTACGTGTTATATTTTTTATTATTAATGTTTATTTTCGTTGTACTTCAAATAGTTATTCCGTGTACATTTTAGTTTAGTTGACAAGTTTGATTTTTTGGATTATTTTCATAGGTTTAGTTTTTCTTTGTTGATAAAATTAGTTAAGTAAATGCTATTGTCTGTTGTTTATTTATAAAATGTTCTAAATAAATAAAGATAGCTAGGTAATAAATATATTAAATATATTGTAAATAACTATAATAGTAAAAAAAATAAATAATAAGTGTATTAGTAGGTAGAATAGAAAAAAGTAGTTATTTGGAAAGATACAAAGATTAAAAGTAAAATAAACAGACAGAAAACCAAAAATTTAGCGTAGAGGTAATTATAATAATAATAATAATAATAGCGGTGCTCGCTGATGTCACCATACCACATGATGGTAACCTCGTTAAAGCTGAGAAAGATAAACTTAGCAAATATCTTGACTTAGCTAATGAGGTTGTCGGCATGTGGGATGTTGATTCAGCGACCATCGTCCCGATAGTTGTTTCAGTTAATGGTGTAATAGCGAAGAGTCTCGACCAATATCTCAAGAGACTCTCGTTAGGAAGTTGGATCAAGGGTCAGATCCAAAAGGCGGTACTCCTGGACTCTGCGCGTATCGTCAGGAAGTTCCTCTCTCTGCAGCCCTAGTCACCGACTGCTTGAGCCTAGCTTCGCGGTCGGTGATCCACCGTTTTGATATATTTTTTACTGTAGAGTTATTTTATAATAATTTTGTTGTATTTTCTATAGTAAAAAATGTATTTTTTAACGAGATAAATAATTAAATGAAGTGGTATAATAATAATAATATTTTTTTATAATTGACACAGAAAGGTACTTATTTTCCCGTAAGTATGTATTATTTTCTTATTATATGGTGAGCTAGAGAAGCAAAATGTATTATAGCATGTTATATAATAAGACTTTACTCTTTCACGATTTGTTGACGTATTAAAGAATATTTATCGCGTACCTAATAATTACGGGATATGCGTACAGAAATAATGTCGCTAACTGTAGATTGTTGCAAGCTACAGTTAGCTCAACTGATCCATATCAATACCAGTCGGAAGCGTCCCCAAGCCGCTGGCTGCATGCCTCGCTGTATGGCAATGCTGATGCGCTGCGTTGTGCAGAATTTTCTCAAAACATCAAAACTCGCATTTGTAATATAAATATTATTTTAAGAAGTGTTTTAGTTTGTAAGTATGTATAATTGATTTCCACTAAACAATAAGTCAATGTTCTCTGGTAGAGACCTTGAGTGATAATACCGATCGTCGCTTATTCCATTAATTATTAATTTGTAAATTATAAGTCAATGTTGTCTGGTAGAGATATTTAGCGATAATACCGCCTATAGTCGCTTATTCCATTAATTTGTAAATTATTTCTAAGTGTACTATTAAGTTTTATCTATTCTAAGTTGTATTATTTAAATAGTTTTTAAGTAGTTTATAGTATATTTTTTATTACCTAGGAACTAATTTAAGTTTATATGTTTTTAAATGATTATTAAACGAGTGATTTGATTACGTACTCAAAAGGCATCGCGATTTTTGTTGCGTTTTGGGTCGCGTGGCTTTTCTATAGGTATCCTACTAAGTTTTTTCTTTATTATTTGTGCCATTTTTAGTCTTAGGTTATTTTACTTTACTTTTCTTTAATTACTAACTTTTGCATTTATAAATATAGTAGAATTAGTAAGATACCTTACTGATTGTTTAAGAGTAAAGAAATAAAGTTACATATTGAAAACTATTCTCGTTTTTTTTTTACGGTACATGTTTTTTCAAAATGATTTAAAAGAATTACGTATGTATTTCATCACCAGCCTATAATAGTCCACTGCTGGACATAGGCCTCCCCTAATGAGCGCCATAGATGGCAATTTATTTGGGGGTTATTGCCCATAATCCCCACGCTGGGCATGCGGGTTGGGGATCGCAGTTCGGTGTAGTTGTTCTGCAGAAGGCGCTGCTGCCCGCCCCCCGCTGTGTTTCCCTTAGTCGCCTCTTACGACACCCACGGGAAGAGTTGGGGTGGTGAAATTCTATGCCGGCACCACACGGCTTGTGCATTGTCTAGCATTATTTATTTATCTTATAAACTACATAGATTATAATAAATAGATAATACTTCATTCTGAAAAACTTAAAACTAAAACCAAATAATAACTAAAAGGTAGGTAAAAGGCTAGGCGGCCGTATCAAGCTTCAAGCGATTTCTTCTAGGCAACCAATCATTTGTCTCGTAGGAAGATACCTAGGTAAAATAGAAGCGAAGAGAAAAAATTTAACGGCTAATTTCTTATTTTATAATAATTTATTGTATGAAACTTGACTTATATAAGTACATATCTTGTTTTGTACGCCTGAAGAAATATCTAAACCTATCGAAATCGGAAAAGTCGATGCAATTTTATAAGGGCGCCTTCAAATTAGCCGCAAATTGTCGCGCGTAGGCAGCGCGGCTGCAGCGCTGCAGTCGCGCGTTTTTAATTTATATGGATTTAGACAGCGCCCTATCTACTTTAACCTAACTCTTATCATTATCACCCAAGTTACCTAAAGGTAAATCAAACAGCCCATTTTATAGTTAATAACTCTGCAAAGTCGTTAATCATGATTAGGTTAGCCAATCAATATTTGGAGCATTCGTTAGGCTTGTAGTTTCAAACGATGCGGGCTCTTCTTATATTTCTTCAGCTGCTTGTTTTATATTGTAAGTTTCTATGCATAATAATAATCAACATCAACAATGCCAGCCTATAATATATATATATATATAAATATAATAGTCCACTGCTGGACATAGGCCTCCCCTAATGAGCGCCATAGATGGAATTGTCATTTGGGAGTTATTGCCCATAATCCCCGCGCTGGGCATGCGGGTTGGGGATCGCAGTTCGGTGGAGTTGTTCTGCAGAGGGCGCTGCTGCCCGCCCCCGAATGTGTTTCCCTTAGTCGCCTCTTACGACACCCACATAAAATAATAATAATATTTTTTATTATTTTTATAATAATATAGCCATTTATTCCCAGTTCTTAATCAATAGAACTTTAATAATAAATAATTAGGTACTAATTAACCCCCAAATGATAATGCCATTTATGGCGCTCATTAGGGGAGGCCAATGTCCAGCTGTGGACATTATAGGCTGGTGATGATGATGATGATAGGTACTAATTGCATGCATTAATTTATCTTTTAAATGTTAATTTGATTTCAAATAATGAAAGCATTAAAGAATATTTACATTAAATATTTCTTAAATTCGGTTTACATCTTACCTTAAAAAAAATAACAATATAAGAATGCCCAGAACACCCGTAACGAATTTGCAGATCGTACAAACAATGTCTCGTGGCGGAAATCGAACCCAACAAGTAACCTACTCCGTCGCAAGCGGACCTTCGCCCACCGCACTACAGAGGTCGTTTGATTAATGTATACTTCATTATGAATGTAAGCGGGTTAACTACGAACCTATTTTGTGTTGTAAGAACACCAACGTTTCATCCCTTAACGAGGGACTTCATCAGGGTGAGTGCGGCTCGCGTCGCGCCCGTATCGCCTCAATGCGCTCACTGACTTATTTCATAATGAATTCGTCAAACTACGATAGTTTTTATAGTAAAATGATTAGTGTGTACTTATTATTTTCAGATACAGTAGGAGAAAGTGCTACGAACGAGACAGAGTAAGTATCTTTATTTTGTGTTAACAGAGTAAATTACAACTAAATTACATGTTTGTGTCTGTAAGTAGCTCAATTGATTGATTTATTTATTCATGAACAATAATTACAATTGTATTTGAATGCATATAATATACAGGGTGTCCCCTAACTCAACGTCAACCCGAAAACGCCGGACAGGTGGGTTCATGACGACCCAGAACAACCATTAAATCATGGGTCTATCTTCAATGGTTTCAGAGTTATAGGCTTTTTACTGAAAATCATAAATTCTCTGCCCGACGTCAAACTTTTCTATGCTGTGACTACAGATGTCAATATTTTCTAAATTTTATTTTTGTATTACAAACTCAAATAACACAGTCTTATAATGAATTGCAAAATTTAAACATATTGAGTAAAGTTTTTGAAAAAAAAGACTGTTTGGTTTGGTTATTGCATCAATGATTTTCAATCGGGAAACTTTGACTCGTCATACTGAAAAAAAAATTCATCACGATAAGCTAGCATGTTCTGTGGGATGTTGGTTTGCAAAGACTTAAAAAAGGTCTAATATTGAAGCACCTACTATCCATCTACCCTTGTGTGTGAAGATGTTCCTCGAGAAACTGTTTTGAATTTAGGTCTTATTTCAGAAAACCAATATTTTACTATTATTTAAAGACGAAAGGTGTGACGTATAATACCATTTTGAAATCTAGGATAACTGCGCCAACTTTCCACAGAACATGCCAGCCTATCGTGGTGATTTTTTTTTCAGTATGGCGAGTCAAAGTTTCCCAATTGAAAATCATTGATATAATAACCGATCCAAACAGTCTTTTTTTTCAAAAACTTTACTCAATATGTTTAAATTTTGCAATTCATAATAGGACTGTGTTATTTGAGTTTGTAATACAAAAATAAAATTTAGAAAATATTGACATCTGCAGTCACAGCATAGAAAAGTTTGACGCCGGGCAGAGAATTTATGATTTTCAGTAAAAAGCCTATAACTCTGAAACCATTGAAGATAGACCCATGATTTAATGGTTGTTCTGGGTCGTCATGAACCCACCTGTCCTGCGTTTTCGGGTTGACGTTGAGTTACGGGACACCCTGTATATATAAAACAAAAAAAAATTGAAATTGTCTCTTAAAATCTAATTAATGCTAAGAAAATTAGCGGCTGCTTATAGAGTCAAAAATTAAAATCGTCTAATGAGTAGGTACAAGCACTTTTCCAACAAAAACTTTTTCAATTTGGATTTAAAAATATTCGGACTATCAATGCTTTTTAAGTCAACTGGTAGGACGTTTTTTTTTGTTTCAATTGTTAATAGGTACTCTAAATCAATAAATCATATAAATTTATAAATCATTATAATATACAACTTAAAACCAATTCAAAATCATTTTATGCATTATTATATCAAAAAATTCATCTATTCTTAACATAATGTGTCGATAAGTTTTTCAAAAAAGCTTGCGGCACGAACCTGAATAAGTACCTACTATTCTAATACAGATAAAAATAATAATTTACCTATTATATACATAATTATAATTTACAAAAAAAAAATATATTATAATTTACCTATTCTAATACAGATAAAAGCAAACAATAGTGAAAATATTCTCAAATTGCATATTATTTTGGTACCTACTACGTTTCTATGGGAAATTCATATGTCACCGGAACCTTAAATTAAGTGTAGATCATCCTAGTTACCTTGTGTCTAGATAAACAGATTCGATTTAAAACTCTACTTAACAATAAAAAAAAAACTTTTTATTAATAAACGCTATTCTGTCTTGTTGGGCCGTTATAAACATATAACATAGGTACATACATACAAACATATTTGTACTTTTGTTTTCAGACAAGCAGCCAATGACAATCCCATATATGTCAAGGGTCGCAAAAAAGGTAAAAAAAAAATTGCAAATTGTATTATTTAATCTATGTATATTTTTTTTTTTTAAGGCAGTGTGGTGTCGGCATAGAATTTCACCACCCCATCTCTTCCCGTGGGTGTCGTAAGAGGCGACTAAGGGAAACACACCGGAGGGCGGGCAGCAGCGCCCTCTGCAGAACAACTCCACCGAACTGCGATCCCCAACCCGCATGCCTAGCGTGGGGATTATGGGCATTAACCCCCAAATGATAGTGCTATCTTTGGCGCTCATTAGGGGAGGCCTATGTCCAGCAGTGGACTGTTATAGGCTGGTGATGATGATGATGATGATTATTATTTTTTATATTATAGCTATCACAAAATTATGCTGAGTTGAAGCCATTTTGTACCTTTAAGGTTATTCAATTTATATGGATCAGTTGAGCTACCTGTAGTTTGTTTGCAACAGTCTGCAGTTAGCTTATAACTAAAATACATAGATGATAGATTTATAACTAACAATTAACCTAACCTAATACTTTTTATTGGTACGCGACTTATTCCTATAAGATGTAACACGAAAAATAACACACAATATAACATAAATTTTACTTGCTGTCGGTTCGGACAGAATTTATTGGGACACAGTGTCCCTTTTAACACTTTTTAACATTTTTTTTTGTTTTTTTTGTTTTGGACACTATCTAATTATTGAAGCTGTTGTAGTAGTCAGGTAAAAAACATTTAAGTAAAATTTCATATAATGTGATAAAGCTTATCAAATCGCTCCTAAACTACGAGAAAAATCCTTTCAACATTAGAATCCTACATTACCTCTATTGACACAGGCTATAGACTATTTCATAGAAGTTTACCTAAATATATACTTACCATCCCTACCGGGGCGGCTCTATTGTCTAACTCAACTAGTAATCGTAATCGGCTTCAGTTTGGCATTTCAAACGTGTAGCCTGGACTTCGATTGTCACTTCGTATTGTGTAAATATCTGAAACCGAAGACCAGTTGAATACCTTAGACAATACCGCCAACATTCTGACTGGGTCTACAACTGGTGATCGGTTTGAAGTTCACTGGTAATGGATTTCAAGTTAGACAATAAGGCTGCTGAGTGCTGGTGGATATACCCTCCACAAGCGATTTTCCTCCACCTTCATTATTCGCACTGCAAAGGAGGAACTCGTTGCCTGCTTCTGTTTTTCCAACTACAACCTGGGTCTCTTCTCAAACTAGATTGAATAGGTGTTTTCTAGACCTCCGTGATCCACCGTCAGCCACATCTTCACTTTCCATCATAGAGATCGTGGTCAAACGTAGCTCTATCAGTTATAAAAAAAAAAGAAATCATATTTGAATATCCCTTATTATTTTTATCAGAGATCTACAAACCGGAATACCCTGGCATGTACAATCGCTTCAAGAAGCCCTACCACCCAGCCTGGCAGGACTACTGCGATCCGTATCATTGCAATGATTATCATCTAGCTGCTTGTGGACTCAACAGGAAAACTAAGAGGTATAACTCTTCATCAATTTCATCATATGTTATTCCACTGCTGGACATAGGCCTCCCCTAATGAGCGCCATAGCGCCCTGTCTTCGGCTTGTCGCATCCAGCATCTGCCAGCAGTCTTTCGCAGATCGTCATCCCACCTGGCAGGAGCAGGGCAGGGCTTTATCATCATCAGCCTAAAATCAACTGCTGGATATAGCTCTTACCTCTGTGGCGCGGTGGGCGAAGGTCCGCCTGCGACGCAGAAGGTTGATTGTTGGATTCACGCCTCAGGACAAATTATTTGTACGATCTGCAGATATTTCTTCAAATTATTCAGGGTGTTCTGGTCGTTTTCTATTTGTATTAAATATATCTTTATGTGTAATAATATTGTAATATCATATTGTAATAATATTGTCATCTAGTACCCATAAAACAAGCTCGGCTTAGCTTGGAGCTAGATGATGCTGTGTGAATTGCCCGGCATTATTTATATATAAGCCTCCCCCAATGAGCGCCATAGATCAGAATCATTTTGGTAGGTACTACGTATGTATACAAAATCTTTCCTTCAGGCTCAAAGGACCTTTGATATAATAATAATAATAATAAATACTTTATTGCACAATTAAATACTTACTTTAATACTTGATATATAGAAACATAAACAGACAAATAGATGAATATTATCTTTATTTCCCAAAACAATAAAGATAACTAACAACAGTAACTACAACTTAAATCTTGTGTAGCAAAATCGTCGGCCTTTTCGCTGAAAAGCAAGCAGCAATCTCTTGCGGGCAACCTTTGGATGGACAGGATCGGGTGGTAAAAAGGGGATGGCATAGCTGAATTTCACAATGAAAATAAATATTTCGTCTAGAATAGCATGACCTTTACAAACTTTACCTTTACTTTACTGATTGTTACAGATTCAAGTGGTTCCAAAGCGTATGTCATCTCATACTCGACAATCAATGTGCTACATACCGTGGTTTCTTGAGTAAGTACACGTACCTACCTATTACGGCTTGCATTCGAATGTTCGAATAATTCGAATTTTAAATTAGTTCGAATATTCAAAAAATATTAGGATAAAATCAATTAAACCTTATTTCATCACTGCATAATCTAAAACATAGTAGCTTTCCGCTGTCTGTCTGTCTGTCTCTATGTATGCTTTGATCTTTAAAACTACGCAATGACAATACGGATTTGGATGCGGTTTTTGAGATAGAGTGATTCAAGAGGAAGGTTTTTGTATCAGCATTGCAACCTTGCGAAGCCGGAGCGAGTCACTAGTTTTTATAATTTATTGTATGAAATTTGACATGTCTAAGTGCTTATTCGTAATACTAAATAAATAAATAAAAATGCAATATTCGAATATTTAAACACGTAAGCCTCCCCCACCTGCTAATCACTGAGTCGAGGCTTCCGCCAGCCCAGGGTACCTACATACAGGCTGATAATGTACCTACTTAACTTATAATTTAAGTTTTCTAATGATCTAAAAGAAGCAAATAATGATCAAAATCGACGACGATCAAACGACGTCATTTATTTACGTAGTTAGTGCAGAGCTTCTGATGATGTTGATGATGCACGAAATTTATTTATTTATTCAAATTATCTCATGTCATCATCGAAATGATGAAACAATGAGAGATGATGACCCAATACTTCGGTATTGGGTCATCAACTCAATTAATCTAAATAAACTCTCTTGTAAAATTTTCAGAATACGACCTAGTGGATAACAAATACTGTACTGTACGTCATGTATTTACGTAGTACGTGCATGGCTTGTGATGATGTAAATGATGCATTAAATGAACTCTCTTGTAAAATTTAAAAAAACTAACTAGTGGATAATAACACTCATTAAATACACATTTTATTTAAATTTAATTAATTTTTTTTATCCGTATACAGTGGAATACTCACGGAATGTAGTAGATGCAGAGCTTGTGATGATACACGAAATAAACTCGTAATTACTGACTATGATTATAGTTTAAATAATATGACATAAAATGTGTTGTGTCCGCCTGTTATTAGTGTTTATATAAGCACCTTAAATAAGTGCTTATGTATACAAATACAAAATATTTATTCAGAAACTTTAAATACATTATATGACAGTGTTTGAGAACCCCTTATTTTACCTGTGTTAGGGGAAACTCGCTCTGCCGCGAACAATAGAATTGTTTGTTGATATGTACGAGTATAAGAACGTGTAATATGTATACTCGCTGTTGGCGTTTGGCGTTCCTTAAATATTAATAAAAAATAAATAACTTTGTAAAATTTTCAGAGTACGACCTAGTGGATAACAAATACTGCACTGTATACGTCATGTATTTACGTAGTCAGTGCAGAGCTTGTGAAGATGATGATGATGAGGTTCCGATTTGCGCTGTCAGCTCCACGAATCGAGTTGTGCTGTTCAAGAACCGGTGTTCGATGGATCAGTTGAACTGTGAAGGCGAAGACGGTTAGTTGGTTTTCTATAAAAAAAAAAAGTTAAAAATATTTATTTGACTAAGAAAAGTTTACATCTTTGTATGATCTAATGTGCTTAAGAAATACTTTGGTACCTATGATGTATATAAAGTTATTTCTGATGGCCTCACTAGGCTAGGCCTGTATCGAGATTCGAGGGAGCCTATACAAGTACGACAAATCAAAGTATTTTATTGTCCGGTTTACGCATAACTTAATATAAAAATATGGTGTGATGTTAGTACCTAGCTAGATGATAGTAGTAGCTCTCTAATTAATTTAATTTATAAAACAAACATTAATAATTTAAAACATTAAAAACTAAAAAATAAGAAGCAATGTAAGAAATAAAATAAAATTAGATCTATAATCAAAATATCTATCTATGTAATAATAGTGCAATTATTTTTTTGAATATTTTAACTTTTTTAAATATAAGATTTAACGGCGCTAGACTCCGAAGAGAGTCCCAAAGACTTTCGACTGGTCGGGTACATGATTTCGTGGCGCAATGGTTAGCGCACCCCCCCGTACTTAGGTCGCGGGCTCATGTCCCGATATCGAAAATTTTTGGATATTTAAACTTCCTATATATAATGATTTTTGGAAAATGATATAGAACTTAGCGTGGGGTGCTATGCTCAAGTGAATTCTATAAATAATAATAAATAAATATTGCCGGACAATCCACACAGCCTCATCATGTCCCGAGCTAAGCAGAGCTTGTATTATGGGTACTAGAATACTGATGTATTTCCCATACAAACGTAGTACCTGTAATTTGAGAATATTTTTACCATGGTCAGCTATTATCTGTATTTAAATAGTATTTATCTAGGTTCCTGCCAGATTTTTTTTATATACTTTTCTGAAACGAAATGAAACCTAATTGCATTTTTACATCAAATAAGACATGTTTTCGTAGTAGGTACCTATTTGTAATAAATAAATATTTTCAAAAAAGCTTGTGGCCTACATAAATAATTTTCTAATACAAATACTCTTATTCTAATCTTCTACTAATTCAAATACAATTCGTGCCAGAATCGTACCGTGTCGCAATTCGGAATGACAGATATGGCAGGGCATTTTTTCACTATAGCCAATCAAAACGATCCAACGAAAAATCGAGCTAAACGAATGTGGAACACATTGTGACGGCTTGGGCAAAGAATCTCCTTTTTCGTAGCGTAGCGAATAAGCGCCCGTGTGGTGCCGGCATAGAATTTCACCACCCTCACTCTTCTCGTGGGTGTCGTAAGAGGCGACTAAGGGAGAAACACCGGGGGCGGGCAGCAGCGCCCTCTGCAGAACAACTCCACCGAACTGCGATCCCCAACCCGCATGCCCAGCGTGGGGATTATGAGCGCAGAGTGCGGGATAGCCCCAATAGCATCCTAAAAACAGTAGCCGGAAGGATTTCTTCTCCAATATGGCAAAAATGTATACAAAAAGTTATTTTAATTGTAATACGATTATATTTAATTTAATTTATTTATTTATGTTAATGTTATTGTCTAATTTAATTCACATATTTAATTTAATCTGGTAATGTAGTTTAGTTAAATAATTTAAATTGTTATTGATGTAGGTATTGTTTTAAATTTTATGAAGGTATTTGATTTGAATGATTTGAATTATTTTAAATTGTAATTTTATGTTAAGAATTTACTAACAAATTATGGATCAATGAAATCCGAAATAAAAGATTTTTATTTTCATATTTTATTTATTTATTTCAAAACCCCCAAATGATAAATGATGCCATCTATGGCGCTCATTACGGCAGGCCTATGTCCAGCAGTGGACTAGGCTGATGATGTGATGATAGCGAATAAGGCAACAGAGGGTATACGGTTTTGTCCGATTCCACGCCGTTGTCTTGTCGTGTCCGTGATGCGTTTGGATTGCCAATAGTGAGTTTTTCCTTTAAATTAATATGAATGCACTTTGGTTTTTGTTTCAGATTACGAGCAAGTTCAAATGTTCCTGTGCGAATTTTACGCAAACTCCTTGGTGAAGTAAATATACCTAAGGCTAACGGAAATTGTGCATTTCATTTCAATGTATATTTTTTAAGCGTAAAACCTTTATAATTACGATGAAATAAACAAATTAAAACTGTATCAACAAATTGTAACAATTTTGAGCTACAGATTGTTGCAAACAATTTTTTCTTGTTGTCTGTGGTACCTACCTTTATAAATAAAGATATTTATATTAGAATTTATAAATAATACCGACGTAGACCGTAGTCTTATAAGGTTTAATTGTAATTTATTCAAATGTTTTATAATTTATTACCTACTTCTGCAAAAATTCACTGACTGCGTTTCTTGTAATCTTTGTACGAGACGGTCCAATTATTTTAATCAAAAATGTGGTAAACATTTCGTATTAGACACTGTGTTGAAGTGTAAACGAAACAATGTCGAAAATAATAGTGATTTTTACATTAATTATAATGAGTAAGTTTTTCTGAACCTAAATTCATAATTTTGTCGACCTCAAGAGGCGCATCCGGTAATAGTCAAAGTTGCGAGTTTGTTTCTCGCCAGAACTAAATTAGGTATTCTACAGAATAAGTTCGGGGTGTTTTCTGTGATCGAAAATTCTATAGAAAATTTATCAATTCTATTAAATTTTTAATAGATCTTTATTTTTGAGCGTATCTAATCTACATACACTAATATTAATAAAAAGGAGGGATTTCATTGTTTGTTTGTTTCAATCGAAATGGGCTCCGAAACTACTGGACCGATTTAAAAAATTCTTTCACCATTAGAATCCTTAATTTTCTGTAATGAATAATATAGGCTATAGAATATTTTCAAAAAAGTTTGGGATTTGCATAAAAAATGAAATTTTATATGCGTGACCTTTGCGAAGCCATCAAGTCATCAGTTCATGAAGGAAAACTTAGGATTCTAATGGTGAAAGAATTTTTTAAATTGGTTCAATCGATATTAGCTTTTTATTCACGCATTACAGACCACTAAAGTAAATCTAAAAACATCTCTCCTTTATGGGGAGAACCAGCTTTTATAGCAAAGTATTAGCTTTTTATTAAACTCACGCATTAGATACGTCCACTAAAGTAATTCTAAAAACATCTACCCTTTTATGGTTGGGTATTAGATAACCTCCAGTAAGTTTTTTCGAAACACCTCATTTAAAATACTTTTATTTCTAGATAAAATACACGAATCACACGAGGTAAATCCATCAGACACCACAATGCATGTGCTCGACAGAATAAACATCTTAAAGTTTAAATTAGGCGAACAACTCAAAAACAACCAACGTGATAAAGATCCTCAAAATTTAGATAAACCAGTAGTCGACGAAGATGTGGACTATGTAGATCCAAATAGCCCACTCACACCGATACTTAAGAAAGATCCTAGAAAGAAGGCGTTTAAATTACCTATGATTCGCACAACACCTACTTTAAAAGAAAGTAAGGCGTTGCGAGATAAGCAGCGAGAAAATGATTTCGAACATCACGAGATTGTACCAATGAAAAAGAAGCATCCGCCTAAAACAGAAGTGTCTGAATTATTCTATAGAAGGATGCATGCTAGTAATATTGTGAACCAGTGGCTGCACTGTATTGATCTTCTAACCCCTTATTTGAATGGTCATAGAGTCAACATGACTAGATGGAAACGGGTTACGTTTACGGACAATGTTGTTGTCAGGTAAGAATAAGGTTTTGAAAACGAATCATTTTATTTATACTTAAAACCTTCGCAAAGACCTTGGTGGTCAATACGAAAACGAGTTTAGCATTATGCGATATGTATCGAACCTAGGTACGCTAAAAAAACTAAGGACTTCTTTAGTTTCTTTAGTTTCTTTAGTGTATGTGTGTTACTGGGTTTCAAATGAATTTTTATTCTTTCTTATTTATTAGTATTTATTATATTAATGTCATGCACTATTGATTGTAGTACAGTTTTCTATAATTTTAATTACCTAGCACTACCTTTAAACTTTTGTCCACACTACCCAAAGGTTAGGTAGAGAATGCTATCTAGCATTATGTTCGCCTTTGTACAACTTTTGTGCAATAAAGTATATTCTATTCTATATTCTATTCTATTTATTTTTCTTTCTTTCTTCTTAATCTATTAAGCTCTGGTTAACATGTCCAGCATTACTTTTTTTATTGCAGATTAGCTCAGTTGCTTACAGAAGACCTGACGGATCATTCAAGGGATGACATAGCCTCCATCCTGTACCAGATTAGCAATCTCAACATCCGGTTGTTCCAGTGGGATATAAACGCTATTAAATTGATCCTTAATGTTTTAAACCCAAGTAAGTTAAATTTGCCGTGTGGTGCCGGCATAGAATTTCACCACTCCCATTCTTCCCATGGATGTCGTATGAGGCGACTAAGGGAGACACACCGGGGGGCGGGCAGCAGCGCCCTCTGCAGAACAACTCCACCGAACTGCGATCCCCAACCCGCATGCCCAGCGTGGGGATTATGGTCAATAACCCCCAGATGAAATAACGCCAGCTTTGGCGCACATTAGGGGAGGCCTATGTCCAGCAGTGGACTAATATAGGCTGATGTTGTTGTTGTTTGTTGTAGGTTAGTTAAATTTTACAAGCTGAAGACAGGGCGCTATGGCGCTTATTAAGGGAGGCTTATGTCCAGCTGTGGACTAACATACGCTGATGATGATGATGAAGTTAAATTTGATCGTTTCGAGTTGCGCGAGATTGTTATTATTTTTGGATTTCTTATTTTTACAAGGAATTAAACTGCTCTAAGCGGTTTATCTAAATATATAGAATTCTAGAAATATATAGAAGCTTACGGACAAACCGAATTATGGTTTAAGTTAGCTAAAGATTAATTAAGTACTAACTGTAAAACATAATATAAATAAATAAAAAAATATATAATATATAAAAATCTCACGATTATATCATGCAATTTAATAACGTCACGATGATTTCACGGCACTGTTTCTTACAAGTTTTTACAAATCAATGGCAATTACAGCAGTGTACTTTATAGCAATCTGAAATCTCGTAGGTATATTGTTACCCTAGGGTAAAAATTGAGTGAATTTCATTTTAGATAAACTTTTTTACTACTGCTTTAGGTCTGCCTCGCTTCTGTAGTGCATCAGGGATGTTTGCTGAATATCAAACAGATGACTTCAGTGCCATCATTCGCAAAAAAAACTACATCCCTGATCCGCAGAATACGCGACAGTCACAACAGCATCCTGAAAACCATAGCGGATAGTTCTCTCTCTCTTCGCCGCTATGGGCGGGCCTGGTTCGTAGAGTGATCCCGGAAAAAGTCCTGCTTCTCTGGTGAGATCATTCTGGGAATCAGTCCCGCGTTTCTTAAATAATTGTTATCTTTATATGTCTCATTTGTTTACTAATCATTCACTGTGTTACTAACCCCATATGGATCTATGTTGTCCGATATAAAATGATTTTATATTATTTAGCTTTTCTTATGAAATCAAGCGACCTACAAAAACCTATGTAACGTTATGATGCCGTCAATATTTTTTTAGTAGGGTAGAGTGGTAGCCATTGAACCACCAAAAGTTTGAAGGACTGTAGAATCAAATCGGAAGCAACCCTGACATATTATTTTAGCACAAAACCTACGTTAATTCAGTAGCTTCACTTTTGCATTGTCACTATAGCTGTTTATTTGATAACTATGTTACTATTGGACTTACAAAAAAAAAATTAAATTGGTTCACTGTGTACCAGCAGTGGTACGCATTGAACATGGGGGGTGGTACTCGATTAACCTAGTGGTACCTGATGAACCACTGTATGGTTTATACCTCAGATATGTTTTTACAAGGGGAAAAAAAATATATTTTATAGTAATCATTTTAATTGCACTTCTTAGAACTGCATCATATCTTTAAATTAAATATTTTGTATATTTTGAGATAGCTGATAAGCGACAGCTGATAAGTTTCATTTTTGTAGTGTTCACCAAAATTATACTTCCTATTTATAATGATTATCTTAGTGAGTTAGTAAGGTAAATCAACCTTAATTTATATGATAAAGAATGCCTTGCACATATTATCTAACATAGTAATAAAAAACTTAACTTGTAGGTAAGTTTTTATTTAGAAAAATAGAGATCAAAATTTTTATCAAAAACGAGTCAACCAAGAATATAGTAGCTCTAATAATGCCTTATTATTAGGCTAATATTATTCCAAATAATCATAACTTTACCTGTACCTATCTAAGGTACTTAAGCAAATTAACCTTTAGGTATTCTACAAAAAAGAATAACATGCAAATAGTCTTACAAAATCAACAAAAAGTTATCAAGAACAGTCTTTATAATGGCAGCTCTAACTCTGCCTTATTATTAGGCTAATATTAATCAAAATAATAGGAACTATACCTGTAAGGTGGCTAACAAATTAACCTTTAGGTATTCTAAAAAAACAAATAATTTGTAAATACCTACAAGTCTTACAAAATCAACAAAAAAAATTCAATAACAGTCTTTATAATGGCAGCTGTAATTCTGCTCTATTATTAGGCTAATATTATTCCAAATAATCTTCAATTCTTTCTTTCAATCTTCTGAGTGTTGGATATGGGAGCTTTAACTCTTTAGCAGCCTTACAAATGCTAACTCCTTTCAAATGGAGTTCAATGCCTTTCCTTATTTCTTCAGGAGTATGGGCACCCTTTTTTCTTTTCTCTCTGCTTGCTACTTTATTTCTTCCCATTCTAAAATAGTTCTAAAATAAGAAATTTGCTGTAAATAGTTACTTTATAAAGATCTGGGTAGGTGTACGCTATGAACCACACTATGGTACCCAGTGAGCCATGGTTCATAGGATACTCCTCGACAATGGTTTACTGGGTACCACCCCACCCTTTATAAATTTAAAGTGAAACTACAACCAGTAGAAGAAGATTTTTAATGCAAATTTATATCTCAAATATGCTCAAGAACATTCTAACTTTAATAAAAGAACTCATATTAAAATGGGACTTGTAAAAAAAGAGTAATGAAAAAAGTAAACTTACTTGTTTTTCGCCGTTTTCGATGCTCGCAGTTGATAAACGCTCCTCGCTCGTGCACTCGCGGCGACAGATCGCCAGTGAATGCGTACAGGGTAGCGGCGCGGGAAGGCGGCGGTTCGAACAGCGACAGTTGCACGAACTGCCAACGTCGCGTTCGGTTGCTATGAGAGTGGTTCTTAGCGTACCACTGGTTCATAGGCTACCACTCTACCCTATAGGTAAAAATATATTGTTACTCGGCAGTTAATCAATATCTGAATCAGTGAACATTGTAATACAGACAAAACTCTGCAACACGAGAAAACAAATGAAGATCAAATTCCCGCGTTCCCGCTTTTTCTTTAGCATCAGCCATTATTTTTCACATTCTGCCATTATCATGGTTCAATAGAAATGTGATACCTGTCAGTTGAAAACGATTCTCCCTACTGTTGAAAAACCACTTTCGACCCGCTCTACAGGCAATTTCAGACCTACGTTCCGAGTATGAGTAACTCATACTTATACTCATAACTGTTATGATAAGTTCTATAAAATAAATATACTGTAAAACTTTCAGGTCACGATGTAAGGCATACCTTCAAGACCATAAAGTATGGTATAAAACAGATTTTCAAGAACTGGAACCTTTCGTTTGAAGCGGATTTAACCGCTTTGTTGAAACATTCAACCGTATTCCGACCTCCTTGTATGTTGATAACTAGGAACGAAGGTATGTAGTTTAGATATCTAAAAACCTCCTTTTTTATACTTACGCTATCTGTAGGGCAAGCACGGGCTTTCTTGTCTAATGTAGAATAGGCAAAAATTACGTCACTGTCATCGAATGCGTAAATTATTTGAAATTAATTTCTTCAACTTCAATAATGTACGCAATGTAGGGCGATGCGATGTCATTATTGTCTTCTACCCTAGAGAACAAATGCCGTGCTTGGCCTACTGAACACATAATTATTAATACTATTTTAATGGGTATTTATCGCGTTAAAAGAGTCATCCCGTGACCACGACAGTGTGTCTGTTGAAACGTCGGGAAAAAAGGTAAATAACGCGATAAATACCCGTTAAAATAGTACTAATAATTACTTATTTTCAACTCGCGACCCGCTCCGGCTTCGCTCGGGTGCAATGCTGATACTTATGCATGATATAGGTACATCATTATATACCGTGTGGTGACGGCATAATAAAGAATTTCACCACCCCAACTCATCCCGTGGGTGTCGTAAGAGGCGACTAAGGGAAACACACCGGGGGGCGGGCAGCAGCGCCCTCTGCAGAACTACTACACTAAACTGCGATCCCCAACCCGCATGCCCAGCGTGGGGATTATGGGCAATACCCCCAAATGACAAGAACCGCCACAAAATGGCCCCCAGTTCCCGGCCGCCTCGCTATTCCTGGCCATGGTAGCGGCCACGGTAACGGCGGGGCAGGGGGTGCTAGGAATCACCGGGCTACATTAGGCTACCACACCCCACACACACTGACCCTGGCAACGTTTAACGGACGCACTCTGAGGCTTGATCACCATCTAGCGCAGTTGGAAGTGGAGTTAGAGAACATTAAATGGCATGTTCTAGGGTTATGTGAAGTCCGTAGAGAGGGGGAGGACACCGTAACCCTAGACTCGGGCCATCTTCTCTACTTTCGTGAGGGTGATAAAACATCCCAGGGTGGCGTAGGTTTCCTCGTCAATAAGGCCCTCTCTAACAACGTCGAAGAAATCTCCAGTGTGTCGACCAGGGTAGCGTACCTGATCCTTCGGCTGTCTAAGCGCTACAGCTTGAAGGTCATTCAGGTTTACGCACCGACCTCGACACACTCGGATGATGAAGTGGAGGATATGTACGAAGACATATCCAAAGCCTTAAATCACACCACCAAGGCTCACTTCAACGTTGTTATGGGGGACTTTAACGGCAAGGTGGGAACCCAGACTGGCAACGAATCCCGAATAGGCCCGCATGGTTTTGGTGTTCGAAATCACAGGGGACAAATGCTCGTCAACTTCCTTGAGAAAGAGGGGCTGTTCTTAATGAACTCTTTCTTTAAGAAACAGCCCCAAAGGAAGTGGACATGGCGGAGTCCCGATTCTGTGACAAAAAATGAGATCGACTTCATCATGACGGATAGCAAGCATATATTCAGAGATGTCTCAGTGATCAACAGGTTCAATACCGGATCTGATCACCGACTCCTTCGAGGCTCTCTGAATATAAATTTGAAGCTTGAAAGAAACCGTCTGGTGAAGTCCACGCTCCGACCGAACCCAATCCAAATCATGGCGGGCACCGAGAAGTTTCAGCAGCTTCTCGGGGATAGATTCGCTGCCTTGGAACCCACTGATGACGCTGACGAGACCCTACACAATCTGGTAGAAACGCTGAGGGACGAGGGCATCAAGTTTTGCAAAAAGCAGCGTACTGGTAAGAAGTCCAAACTCTCGGATGAGACTCTTGGGCTGATGACAAAAAGACGGGAAACCACCCAAGCGACTTCGTCAGAGAGGTCAGACCTGAACAAGCGAATTGCGAAGATGGTACGACGCGACCTTCGGAGCTCTAATACACGCTCAAGATCTTGATCACTGGATCTACAGAGAGTAAACGCTTTTGAATCACTCTTTCTATTAAAAATAAGAGTCGTCAAGTGCGAGTGTAACAAAGCTTCACGCTATAATGACGCTTCTATTTCGCGATGACATAAGGTCCGCCTGCGACGCAGGAGGTTCCGTTTGATACCCACCTCGGGACAAATATTTCTACGATCTGCAGGTTCGGGTGTTCTGGTCGTTTTAGACGTATACAAAAAAAAATCTATCAATTTAATAATATTCTATTAAGTATATCAGTCATCTCGTACCCACACAAGCTCTGCTTAGCTTGGGGCTAGATGATGTGTGGATTGTCCAACATTATTTATTATTTTAAATTTTCTGGATAATACAATTATAAGTCGTTTATATACATATAAATCTATTTTCTGATAATCTAAGCCTATCACTAGAAGGCGGAGTGCCCAGAATGCTGGCAGCATTGCCACGTTGGATGGCGATGCTAATTCATTGACCGAAATAAAAGTCGGCATTCCTATCAGGAGATAGGGATGGACTCTAGCTTTTTATTTATACAGGGTTATAGGTAGATGATCAATAACCTCTTATAGGCGACTTGGGTAGATCAACGAACAACTTTTGTTCTATGACGTTTGCCAAAACGTATACAGACAACCCCTTTCACTAGAAACCCCTCTCTTTCTTTGCTAATAACGACACACAAGCGCCGCCGCGTGCCTCGTCATGTATCGACTTAATCTGTTACTGCCTTGTGCTGTGTTCGTATCATGGCTTTAATCTGTGACTAGCTACATAGAGCTAAGAATCAGAACTGGAAATTAACTTTTTTTTTTGTATGGAAAAAAATCATTCAGATTCAGATTCAATAACTTTAATTTTTTAGGCTTACAAAATAAGCACTTAGACAAGTCAAATTTTAAACAGATAATTATTATAAAAAAGAAATAATATGTTATTGATTTCTCTTCACTTTAATTTTTTGTCCACTAGTGGAAGAAGTGAAAAAGAAACCACTAGTACATTCATATATAACTAATGTGATGTGTCTAATACAATGTTTTTTTTTGCCTATCTAAATCTAAGTTTAGTGTGATTTAGATACATGTCAATAATTATTAAAATACATATAGATATGTAGCTAAACACAACATTCAATTTCTTACATGCTATTGTCGGTGTGGAATGGAGCGACATCTGGCCAAGCATTAGTATCATTAACGTAATCATCGATAGAGTAAAAGGCTTTCTTAATAAGATTTTGTTTTATGTATTGTTTAAATTTACGAAGTTCAGTTGCTTCAGATGGAAGCTTATTATAGAAGCGCACGCAATTTCCCATAAATGATTTCCCTACCTTATGTTGAAATTGAACCATTGAAGTCATAGAACAAAATTTTATAGCCTCGATATATCCAAGTCGCCCCATAAAGTTATGCATCATCTACTGCCTATAACCCTGTATATTGTGTGTCTTCAAGGACCTAAGGTTTTTTTTTATTTAAATATCTGAACTACATTTTATTTTATTTATTTTATCTGTGTTCCTTATTCTGTTAATATTAAAATTAAGTGTTGTGTATGTAGTGGCAAATAAAGGATATGTCTATGTCTATGTCTATGTCTATGTCTATGTCTATGTCTATGTCTATGTCTATGTCTATGTCTATGTCTATGTCTATGTCTATGTCTATGTCTATGTCTATGTCTATGTCTAAGTCTATGTATATGTCTATGTCTATGTATATGTCTATGTCTCTGTCTATTTTCAGGTTCGACGAAGACATCTAAAGGTGTGCGATACACCAAGAGCCAGCCTCCCAAGAAAGTATGTTCGAGGAGCCGAGATAAGCCGGGGGATGACGGCAAACCTTGCGTCGGTACATGGATAGATAAATAGTTCAATAATCAATAAATAAAAAGTTATTATTTTTTTTTTCATTTAATTGTAAATATATCCTTAATAATAACAATAAGTTTCCTTCATATTAAAAGACGAGATTACCCAGTCCACCTGACCACCCATCACAATTAGCTGGTTTGTTATTCATTATGAATGTAAGCGGGTTAACTACGAACCTATTATATGTTGTAAGAACACACGTTTCATCAAACTACGATAGTTTTTATGGTTTGCTATTCATTTAATTTTCCTTGGTCTCTACACCTGGCGGGTATCATCTTTGGGCATATCATATTGTGCGAACGAGGATCATCGTCATCATCATCATCAACAGCCTATAATAGTCCACTGCTGGACATAGGCCTCCCCAAAAAATAAAATAAAAAAAAAACAAATAAATATTAAATTAACAATTCAAACGAAGATGATACACGTTATGTTGTTGTGCCTTTATAATTAACTCTCATAAAGGGCCTCTGTGTGTTGGCTACGGCCTCAAGCATGCCTGCCAAAGGACTTGGTCACTATTTGACCCTGATGGAAATTCGAAAAAATTGCAATAATATGACAATTCTGCATGTTTTGTTGCTAGCTACGTTGTGTTAGGCTGTGGTGCCTGTTAAATAGTCCAAACCCGTGTTTTTTCTTGACAAATTGGTTTACTCTAATACACTGAATTAGAATTATTGTCACAACAAAATTAAACGCAACAATTGATTGCTTATTCTAGAGAATTAAAATAGGGCCCTAGCAATGGTGTATCTAGCTACGAACGTAGCAATTATGACGTGGCTTTCTATGACGTAGCAATGTGTAGCTTGCTAGATATAGCATTTATGTAGCTTGCTACGACGTAGCAATGTTGTTCCTATCTAGCTACGACATAGCAATGGTGTAGCTTGCTACGACGTAGCAATGTTGTTCCTATATAGCTACGACGCGACGTAGCAATGGTGTAACTATCTAGCTACGACGTAGAAATGTTGTAACTATCTAGCTACGTCGTAGCAATGGTGCAGCTTGCTACGACGTAGCAATTGTGTAGCTTGCTACGACGTAGCACGACTGACTTGTAGGTATGGTGTTAGGTATGTACTTAGTGTACCTCATATAATATTGAGAACTAATTCTCTTACCAAAGCTTTTGACTAAAAAACTTTTACAATTAATTTTTTGGAACCTACAGACGTAGACTGTGTACACACATAACCTATTTAGTAACTTTTTTCCTTGTAACTGTCAATCATATTGCTTCCCACAAGGAACTTATACCCAATATACCTATATATATATGATTGGGTATAAGTTCCTTGGGTTCCCACGACACAGGATCAGCCTAGTGTGTAAGTCGTTGTCAATCGAATTAACAAATAAATACTCGCTACATGACACAGTAAGTAGTTTATTTATCTTTTTTTTCTTTTTAGAGTATTATTGCGTACTTAACTTATTTTTCATTTTATTTTTTTTAGTTAGACCCTCTATGTTGGTTGGTTATTGAGGATTATTGTATTCCAAACTTCTTTACAGTTGAAATCTAAATTTGGCGTGAAACTTCACAAGTTTAAGATCGACAAAGGGCGTAATAGGAATTAAGTTCTGATTTAGTGATTTATTAGAGTATTGTTATTAGAGCTTAAAAAAAATATTAAAGGCATTCTTTTTACTATGGGTTCCGTTGCTTGTGTATTTCTTGACGAAAGTAATATAAAAAATAATAGAGAAGTCTCCGCCATGTTGAAAATTGAGTCATATTTTCCACGATCTATAAAAAGTTTTATGTTCTTAGTGCAAGGAGTTTTGTATCGATTCGTTAAGGTTATCGTGCACAGCATCGCCTCGTGTACCTACGTACTTTATGAAACACCATAATTACATTAGTTTGTGAAGAGAAAGGTATAATGTAAAAAAAATACGATTTAACACTATTTCATGATCAAAAATTATGACTTCTTTAGAATATGATTAACTTTAATTAAAGTAGACATGGAAATAAATTGATATTTTGTACTTCGTAGTTCGTCGCTAGACAATGTAGACTAAACTGAAGTGACGTAGTAACCTTTAGCTTATTAGTTGTTAATTTTCGAGTAGGAGCAAAGCCCCTTCTGTTGAATCTAGACTAGATGGACCGAGATTTTCTTAGTAAGGCGAAAAATGGACAAACATTAATTCATTTAGCGGAGGCTTAAGGATGTTCTTCCCCACAAACGAGGTTCGAATTTAATCCACTAAAGGATTCACTAAACTAAAGTTTTTTATAGTAAAACCTTAATTCAACTATCAGTTGGATGTTGAATCAATAGTGTCCATCGAAATATTTATTTATTTATTTAGATTTAGGGCCTCGTTCACCATCTTCAAGTAAAGCGTTGATTTGTTACTTCCTAGTTAACGTTAATTGACAAGTAAAAGTGTCGAGTATCTTTTGTCAATTTCACCAACGTTAATACAGCTTCAAGTAACTACGTACTGGTTAAGTGAATGAGGTAGGAAATCGTAAGTTACGTTCATTCAATAATATGTCAATGTCACTGATCAAAGGTTATGGCAGTTGTCAAATCACTGCTTTTTGCTGTTTGTTTTTGTTTTGTAAGTTCTTACGTACGGGTACCGTGTTAATTTGGAAAGCGTGTGATTTTATTTGTTGCCGATATATTCGATGGAGAAAATTATAAGAGATAGGAGTGCAAACTTTACTATTGTTTTCTTTACAGCAGCAGTGTGCCAAAAAATACACTTTTCGATGAGTTGACTCAAAAATATTTTATGTTTTAGGTACTAAGTTATGCACTTGATTTACTAAATATTTCGATAGACGAAATCTAGCAAAAAAATCAGTTTCGTCTAGGTTCGAAAAATAACCAACACGGAATTTAAATACACGAATCCTTGATACTTGTTGCGTTGTAGAATATTCTTATTCATCCAGTTGATGATCAATCAAGTCAAATGAATCCATTTTTAATATTACAATTCAAAAAATTTAGCCTTGTTTTCCGATGTACACAAAATGACAACGAAACAAACGACTTAACCGTAAAGTAAATACGTTAATTGGCAGATGTCGTGCCAAGTAACTTACGGGTCAGTTAATCTTATGATTAGTGCTACTTGAACGTCGTGAAATTCGCACATGAAGTTACTCGTGACTTTATGTGGCGGTTAGGGTACTCGATACTTTACTTGAGGGTGGTGAAAGAGGCCCTTAGTATAACATCATTACAGGCTTTTTTTAACCGCAAGGCGAAGGTATATGTAGGCATAATTATACAAAAACATAGTTACTAATCTAAACATTTGGTTTCTATAACTACCTGTGCTATCTGTAGGAGTTTCGGTAGGTTATTGTAAAATATGTCCACACTGTTCGCAGACAAGATATTGAGGAAGTAGATAGCGAGTGAAATGGGGGATATAATTACAATAATATTCTTTTGAAGATCGTTTGTAGGTACCAGCTGTAGATTTGCAGATTATTTTAGAGTAGGTTGGTACCTAGGTAGAACTATTTGTACGCTGTTGCTATATATACCTGGACCTTAAACTCAAGGTAGGTAGAAACCTAGAGGCTGTAAAAATATTTATGGTTACAATACCATAAAATATAAAATGGATAATGTTATAAAATGAGGCCGAAACATATATTATTGTGTGAGTATTTCCATATTTAAAAAATTTACAGTTAAAACAAAGACAAGATAGACTGAGCGCTTCATAAAACTTTTAGGGTATCTACCGTACTTGAACCGGGACCCTCATAATAAGCCTATGACGTTTGCTTATCCGACCGCTCTAATAGCTATGTAAAGTAAATCCACAGCAAATAATAAAAATACTTCATTTTCAGGGCAACTCATAGTCTTACTGCTTTTAACTCACACAAAAGCAGTAAACCCAAATGTAGGAAATTTTAGAAGCCTAAGTTACGTGTCTGATCAAGTAGCTCATGAAATACGACAAATGCAAAACGGGTATAGAGGTGCAAGGTACCAATCAAACTATGGATCGTTCGCCAATGCCTTCACTAAAGGGAGCGAAGAAGAAACTATAAAAGCAATAAAACCGAAAACAGAACAGAGGAGGAAAATTCTATTTTCTCAAGAAGAAGATAAAGAAGTAGAGACAGATAATGACGCAAAGAAAAGATACGTAATCAAAGATGTAGAAATAGAGTTTGATGAATTAGTAAACAGGGTTAAAAATAAACTCACAGAAGAATTTAAAGAAAAAAATAAATACAAGCAGAACGTTCTCCAGGGAAGTAATGATCCTGATATCAATAAGAGTGAAAAAGATAAAAGTCTATCCTTAAAAAATATATATAAATTTAATGGTGATGAGGAGAAAGATAACGAGCCCCGTGATATTTGGAAACATTTTATGACTACAACATCTCAAAAGGCTGCAGCCGTTACAGCAAATTCCCGTGATCCTCACGTTCGCAGACCAATGAAGAAATCAAAGAAAACATCGCCTGGTAACGTCGATGATATTATTGAAGTCGCTGATTTGACCAAAGTAAAAGACAGTTATGAAGATTATGTCACTCCTAAAAGAGGTAAGATATACGCTAGCGATACTGAAGCTGATGTTATGAACCCTCCGAAGAATGTTGATGAACCAAACGAAAGCTATAAAAATTCACACGAACCGAACGATAACTACAAAGAAAATAAACAACCACATGAGCTGCATGGAAACTTCAAAGAAAATAAAGAACGACAAGAAGAATTGCATCATAAAAAGATACCAAAAGTTGCTGATATGCTTAAATCTGGTAGATCACCTGACAAATTAAGAAAAATAAGGAAACTCGATGACCCCATCAGCTTTGTGTCAGATGAATATGATCCTTACGAGACGGAGGCCGCCGTCCAGCTCCCTGAAAAAGCTATGTTCGTTAAATTAGGCGGTGACAGTGATAATGAAAAACCGCCAAAATTGAAAGGTACAATGATTCCTACCAGACAGTTCTTTAAAATGAGCAGTCCGAACTACTTCGCAAAACTTCCGGCTGTAGCCGAGAAATACGACTTTAATGAACCTTTGCCAGATAAAGATAGGGAACCAGAAAAAATTAAGTATTATGTCAATCCACCGGCGAGTATAAACAAAAAAGTAAGATTACAGTGAAACCCTGAACAGGAAAATAAATAGATACATCTGTTGAATCTGTGAACTTTTGTCTTAATTGATCTTTAGGGTTCCGTGCCGTCTTGTCTATCCATAACTGTTACGATAAAGGTTTGCATAGATTCTGGTCGTACCGCTACGGCACAGTACAAAAAATGTATTAAAATATTAGCATAATATAATCAACATCATCATCATTACCAGCCTATAATAGTCTACTGCTGGACATAGGCCTCCCCTAATGAGCGCCATAGATGGCATCATTATGTGGGGATTATTGCCCATAATCCCCACGTTGGGCATGCGGGTTGGGATCTCAGTTCGGTGTAGTTGTTCTGCAGAAGGCGCTGGCTGCCCGCGCCCCCCGGTGTGTTTCCTTTAGTCGCCTCTTACGACACCCACGGGAAGAGTTGGGGTGGTGAAATTCTATGCCGGCACCACACGGCTTAATAGCATAATATAATATAGCCTTTAAATTGTAACAACTTGAGGTTTTCAATACGACAATAAAAAAAATGCTCATCATAGACGATAGATGGCGCTGTATGAAACTCAAGTGTCAAAAATAAGAAACAGGCTTGATTTGACTTCTTTGTTATGGCAAAATGTGTCTGATTGCCACTGCCACTTTTTGCCAGTTTCAGTTAATAAGAACCAGTAAATTATTTCGTCATTCATTCTATGACACTTGACATTGATACTTGCCTTGTAGCCCCATCTAATGTCAAAATAAAAAGCGTGATTGTATTTTTTCAGGTAAGTATTTCGAAAAAGCTTGTTGCAGGAATCTAGATAAATACTATTCTAATACAAATAATAGCAGATCATGTTGAAAATTATCTCAGATTATAAATTATTGGGCTACGTTTGTGTGGGAAATAGTCGTATCGCCGATTAAGGAAAAAATTTTAAAATCTTCTTGGTAAAATAAAACTCAGCTCACATATCAATATCACATTTATAAAAGTTATTTCGTCCAAAGATTAACAATAAATTACGATCTATGTTCTATCATTATGAATAATGTTCATCATTTCCGATTTAGCGTTTGTTGGTTTTTGTGTCGTTCGTGCTTCGCGCCAGGCGTATCTTCTCAGGATAGTTATCTGGAAGAAAAATCAACATGTGATCAAGGTGTTGACGACCTCTGTGGCGCGGTGTCGAGGGTCCGCCCGCCTGCGACGCAGGAGGTTGTGGTTCCCGCCTCGGGACAAATATTTGTACGATCTGCAGATATTTGTTTAGGGTGTTCTGGTCGTTTTCTACGAGTATATATGATAAAAAATATATATCTACGTAATTATTTAGAACGGCACAATCACCAATTACACTAATTAATTATAGTTACTAACAAAACATTAGACATCATTACGTATAACATAGAATATGATTCATTATGAATGTAAGCGGGTTAACTACAAACCTATGTTGGATAATGAATTTATCAAACTACAAATAGTTTTTATAGTAAAATAGATTATGATTTAAAAATATATACATAAAATTATATGAAAGATATTATATTATAGAGACATACCATAAAGCTCTCTGCCGAGACGCGGCGAAAAACTCATGGTGCGGCCGAGACGTGGCGAAAAGTACCGGTTTCTAGAGGCGAAGCGCTCTCCGTCAGAGCTGGAAACACCATTAGATTAATATTTAAACGCTTACTAACAAAGTTGGCCGTGTGATGCTGGCATAGAATTTCACCACGCCCATTCTTCTCGTGGGTGTCGTAAGTGGCGACTAAGGGAGACACACCGGGGGGCGGGCAGCAGCGCCCTCTGCAGAACAACTACACCGAACTGCGATCCCCAACCCGCATGCCCAGCGTGGGTGGGGATTATGGCCAATAACCACCAAATGTAATGCCATCTATGGCGCTCATTAGGGGAGGCCTGACTGTTGGTGATGTTGATGTATTAACAAAGAAAATTACAATCAAATAACTTAATTAGAAATACTATTTACAAAATAAACAATATTGATGACCTCTGTGGCGCGATGAACGTCTAAGGTCTGCCTGCGACGCAAAAGACCTGGTTGGATTTCTGCCTCGGGACATGTTTGTACGATCGGGTGTTGTATATAATATTATATAATATTATTTATATGGTCGTTTTATATAATATTTTTAAAGTTATATATCTATTTAATAGGTATATTGTATTATGTATAGCAGTCATCTAGTACCCATATAACACAAGCTCTGCTTAACTTGGGGCTAAATGATGCTGTGTGGTCCAGCAATAATAAAATAAACTGAAGACTGTTGTAACAAACTAAAGGTATCAACTGGTCCATATCAATACCAGTCGGAAGCGTCCCCAAGACGCTGGCTGCACGCCTCGCTGTATGACAATGCTGATGCGCTGCGCCAGATACTGACCAGCTCTCGGGTCACACGTCGCAACGACCAGACGCTCAGATATTCGGCTGCTACTTACACATCCTGGTCTATGGACGGGGTAACTCCTAACTCCTCGGTGAGCCGCCGTCCAAGTCTCGGCGTGAAGTCCACATAGCTTCTATGGTCTTCGAGACTGCGGCCCAGTTTGGGTGTGAAGATGACCTTCTTTGTTACTGCTGTGAAAGAAAAGAGTTTATACTGCATCTGCTCGGTTCCTTTTTCAAACATAAGGCGGGAATCATTGTAATTGTACTTAAACGGCGGGTAATCTCTATGAAAGGGGTTTGAGTTTTGTTATGCTCCAACTCTAAAACTAACAATTTAACAAGGTAAAGGTTTCTTGTTCGCTTCTTTACTTTACACAAAAAGATTGAAGTGAACAATTAACTTGTATTTTGTAACGTGAGAGTCCTTTAAGGTCCAAAGGAAATAAAGCACTTTGATTTTGATTTTGAAGATTTTTGTTCAAAGCCGTTTTGTTAATTCCCCGCCGCCATTTTGTTTTTTTTTAATAGCGCCGCACGATAGAAATAGATTGATTAGGATTTTTTTATAAACAAGGAAATATACTCAAAGGAAATATAGGATCTCTATAGTCATAAAGCGTCACATTTCAGAATTATCTGCAAATAAGTTCGAAATTGAAATATTCTTCTGAAATAGTTGGAACTTATTTCAGAAGAATATTGTGTACATTTAACGAGTGACTTTTTTAAGTTAAATACTTTTGATCTTTTTTCTTAATAATTAAGTAAATAGGTAGAAATGATGTGAAGCGCTATTTTGCGTTAAGCGTTAAGATTATTGCGAGAGTTTTTACCATTGATATCAAAAAACTTAACCTTAATTCCCAAGAGGTCCACGATATTTTTATTAATATTACCTTTCAGGTCCATGGAATTCTTAGGTACAGTTAGCAATAAAAGCATCGATATCACATATCTAAATAAATAATAAATTCAGATTTTCAGATTCAGATTCAATAACTTTATTTCTTTAGGCTTACAAAATAAGCACTTAGATAAGTCAAATTTCATACAGATAATTATTATAAAATAAGAAATAATTCGTTATTGATTTCTCTTCACTTCAATTTTTTGTCCACTAGTGGAAGAAGTGAAATAATGCTGGACAATCCACACAGCATCATCTAGCCCCAAGCTAAGCAGAGCTTGTGTTATGGGTACTAGATGACTGATATACATAATACAATATTATTACATGTAGGTATAGTTATTTTTATTATACATAGAAAACGACCAGAAAACCCTGAAGAAATATCTGCTGATCCTACAAATGTTTGTCCCGAGGCGGGAATCGAACCCGCAACCTCTTGTGTCGCACGCGCGCCACAGAGGTCGTCCATATAGTTTGAAAACCTCGATTCCCGCCTCGGGACTAAAGTTTGTAGGATCCCCAAATTTTATCCTGGGTTTTAATCTAAGAATAGTAAACACACAAACCTCGTATCTCGGGCTCATTTCGCCTCTCCAGATACGAGTCCGGGAGCTGGTTGTAGTAGAACTTGAGGGCATCAGCTGCTTCGATCAGACGCAAGTAGACGTCCCTGCGAATGAACATTTTTGACATTATCAGCCATCTTTAACATTACACGATAAAAAAGTTTGGGACGAGTTATGCTCCAACTCTAAAACTAACATTCTAACTAGGTAAAGGTTTCTTGTTCGCTTCTTTACTTTACCTAAAAAAGATTGAAGTGAACAATTAATCGGGGTGGTCGCTTTATTTCCCATTTTTATTTCTTATTTAACTTGTGTTTTGTGACGTGTCCAAGAGTCTTGTAAGTTCTAAAGGAAATAAAGCACTTTGATTTTGATTTTGATTTTATGATTTTTTTCTGGCTTCAACGTCGTGAAAAACTTTTCCTGCGTCACGTGCTGTCGTTCAAGGGCCGTAGGCCTCAGAGGTGTTGAGACTGTTGGCTTAGACTGTTGGCTTAGACTGTTGGCTGCTCTGGTATTTCTTAAGGTTCCGGCGACGGATGAATTTCCCGTACAAACGTAATACCAAAATGATTTGTAAGTTTCTTTTTTTTATTTTTTTATTTGGAATACAGACATTACATAGTAATATAAAGATATAGGTGCAATAAAGACTTTCTTAGACTAGTAAAGTCTCCACTATAAACATTTTTCTCTTAAAAGCTAGTGAACAGACAGCTTTGGATTCAACTAACAATTTTAAAAGTTGAGCATATTTCACCACGATTTTATTTGTATTAGAATAGTATTTATCTAGGTTCCTACAGTATTACTCACAGAATATTTGCACGCCTGCAGGCTGAATACAGTTACAAAAATAGTTATACGACCTGACATTGTTATCATTGTTACCATTGTATCATCATCATCATCATCATCATCATCATCATCATCATCACCAGCCTATAATAGTCCACTGCTGGACATAGGCCTTCCCATAGATGAATTTGACATTGTATAATAATTATATATTCTTGCAAATAAAATGATTGATTTGATTTCTTTTCAAAACTCTTCTCTAAAATGAAATTAAACCAAATAGGATTTCTTCAAAGAAAACGCTTTTATTATTTGTGTAGATAGACCATTATTTTCAAAAAAACTTGTGGTCAAGGTCTTCAAATATACTGTCAGGGGGGGGGGGGACAAGAGGTCCCGGGGGGGGGGGTCGCTAGCGAGTTTTATTAATCTGCTATTTTCCCGCAATTTTAGAAAAAGGCAATTCCTACATTATTGAATGTTTTTAAACTTACGCGATCTGAACACATAATGATTAGTACTATATTAACAGGTATTAAATAAATAAATAAATAAATAATGCTGGACAATCCACACAGCATCATCTAGCCCCAAGCTAAGCAGAGCTTGTGTTATGGGTACTAGATGACTGATATACATAATACAATATTATTAAATAGATAGATATTTTTTATTATACATACATAGAAAACGACCAGAACCCCTGAATAAATATCTGCAGATCGTACAAATATTTGTCCCGAGGCGGGAATCGAACCCGCAACCTCCCGCGTCGCAGGCGGACCTTCGCCCAACGCGCCACAGTGGTCGATTTATCGCTTTGTTTTCCTATCCTACATTATTTATTAATAACATGCTGTAGAATATTTCCAAAAAAAGTTACTTGAAGTGACATCCTGTAGGCCAAGCACGGGGATTGTTCTCTAGGGTAGAATAGACGATAATGACATCGCATCGCCATACATTGCGTACATTATTTAAGTTGAAGAAATTAATTTCAAATAATTTACGCATTCGATGACAAAGTGACGTAATTTTTCTCTATTCTACCTTAGACAAGAAAGCCCGTGCTTGCCCTACTGATGAAAATATGCTTTAGAATATTTCCAAGAATTTAGGGATCTGTATGAAATCTTCAATAGCGTAACACAACGTGTAAACATTTTTTAATTGTTTGTTAAATACCCGTGCGAAGCCGGGGCGGACCGCTAGTTAATTCTCAATTCGTCATCAATCATAGATATAGAAAATAAGTAAGGAGGTTAAGTAGTAGGTACAGTAATTATAAATTATACCGAGACTAGCGGCCCGCCCGGCTTCGCACGGGTATTAAACAAAAATTTCAGAAATTATACACACTAAAACGATGGGTTTCACAGTTTTCATACGGATCTTTACTTTTTTTAACAGCATTGGGGTTTTTGACATTGACTCAACATTCCAAAATTGACACTGGCCGTAGAGAAAAAGCAAGCACCGTGCGCTATACAACCTCTTTTTCTATTCTGACGCGCCATAATAGAAAAAGAGGTTGAATATACAGCCCACGGTTCAATTATTGAATTTTTCATGTGGATCCCTAACTTTTTTGAAAATATTATATAGCCTATGTTCATCACGGAAAATTAAGGATTCTAATGGTGAAAGAATTTTTTAACTCGGTCCAGTAGTTTCGGAGCCTATTCAATTCAAACAAACAAACAAACAAACAAACATACAAACAATCAAATCTTTCCTCTTTATAATATTAGTATAGATATGGACGAAACTTGCCGTGTGGTGCCGGCATAGAATTCCACCACCCCAACTCTTCCCGTGGGTGTCGTAAGAGGCGACTAAGGGAAACACACCGGGGGGCGGGCAGCAGCGCCCTCTGCAGAACAACTACACCGAACTGCGATCCCCAACCCGCATGCCCAGCGAGGGGATTATGGGCAATAACCCCCACATAATGATGCCATCTATGGCGCTCATTAGGGGAGGCCTATGTCCAGCAGTGGACTATAGGCTGGTGATGTGATGTTGATGGACGAAAAACTAAGCCGTTACAAAGTGTTAGGTAGTACGAATGGTTCCCCCTGCGTCGACGCGACTCTGCGTCGACACTCGACTCGCTCGTCTCAAGGTACAGTCGGCTCGGTAGTTGGATAGTACAAAATCTTTATTTGTACTGTGTGACCAGGAAAAGATTTTGTACTATCCAACTACCGAGCCAACTGTACCTGTGTGACCAGGAAATAAATGAATAATATTCATTTATTTCCTGGTCACACAGTACAAAAAAAGATTTATAGACGCATTTTGTGAAAAATAACATAAAAATTTAACTTATTAAAATTTTTAGTTGATTAGCAACATTACCTACGGAACACAAATCTTATATTCCCCCTCAATTTTATGAGGATTAGGATTCGTATTTTTATTAAAGGAGGATTAACTGGGGTAATTTTAGCTAATTCTTCCATGGACATTACCTTAAATTGATATTTCTTTTCTTATAGGATAAGTTATGAGTGAAAAAAAAGAATTAGCTATTATAGCTAATTCTTTTTTTTGTTTTCGTCGTGATATAACTTATCTTATAAGAAAAGAAAGATCAATTTAAGGTAATGTCCATGGAAGAATTAGCTAGAGAGATCAAGCCTGTCGCCTTAGCCGCCACATGCAAACCGTTAACTATAGCAACATTATGGATGGGCAATCGTGAGCGGTGGTACCAACCTGTTGTCCTCGGAAATGTGGGCAGATCTTTTGCCCAGCCGTGGGCCGAACCACAGGCCGCTCCTGTCGCTGTGCGCCTCTCTGTCTTCCTACAAAAACATGTTTTTGAATTTTGAAAAACAGTAAATTCACTTTGAAGTGAATCAAAGTGAAAATTACTTTGATTCATTGTTCACTTCAATCTTTCAAAGAAGCGAACAAGAAACCTTTACCTTGTTAGATTGTTAGTTTCGAGTTGGAGCAAACTTTTTTATCGTTTATAATCTGATATTTTATAGTTTGTTAGAATTTATAGATAATTTTTGCAACTCACTTGAAGTTGTTGTGGAAGCGTTTACTTATCCCTTTAAAAGATAGGTACATTAATCTTTTGTAGCCTAGTAGATAGTGGTGTGAGGAGATAGTGGAGGTGGTGGTAGATAGTGGGTATGTACAGCAAGTTTATTCATAATTCTTGTATTTAAATTATGTATATCGCAATTTTTAAGAAGTTTATTGATTATTTTTATGAGTGTACATCAAGTTTTCATAAATATATTGACAAGGTACTATATACTAATTTTTAAATATTCATCATCAGCCTATGTTAGTCCACTGTTGGACATTTTAAATATTAATATAATTAATTTAATGATAAAGTAACTGACTAATTGCATTTTTATTTGGAATTAAATTGAATTGTGTACTTATTTATACTTAATTATAATGTAACATAATGTGACTAATGAGCGCCATAGATGGCATTATCATTTGGGGGTTAATGCCCATAATCCCCACGCTGGGCATGCCATAATGCCATCTAGGCGCTCATTAGGGGAGGCCTATGTGCAGCAGTGGACTATTATAGGCTGGTGATGATGATGATGATGGTGATAATGTGACTAGGTAATTTGAATTTCTGTACTAGTTCAATAAATAAATAAATAAATAAATACTAAGTCATGACTAGGTCAATACCTATGTTTATTTCTTTTATGCGGTGGTCGTTCGGTTATTCATTCGACCGACGTTCCGATAATAGATGATCTACACGTGCTACATTTTACACGCTTCAAAAGCACCCTCTTTTCAGACTGGTTAAAATAAATTATAATGAACCCATTACTATGATTAATTAAAGAAAAATACTCTATACCTACCTTCAAATCATTGCCAGTGGTAAAAATAAAACTTGCAGATAAGACAACAAGCACACATAATAAGCTTTCCAGTCTCTCAAACATTATGAAGCGTTCGAAGTTCGATTTAAACTGATTTTCTAGAAGTTGCGAGGCGTCTTTTATAGCAACCCCCTGACGTCCTTCCGTTTGTAAATAAGAAGAATCTGGAATGGGGAGAAGTGGACTAAGGGATGACTTTTTTTAGGAATTGTTTTCTAAGTTTTATGTCATTGAATAAATTAATTATATTTATTTAAAGATATCTCGAAGACTCGTAAATACAGCCAATGCAAGTGCACATAACGAAGAATAGCTGTATCATGAATGGTTTAGTCTGAACTAGGTAATCCTGCTTCTAAACGCAGAATTCTAAATATTAATACATTATTTTCTTAAAATATATTGTGTTGTATTATTACATGCTGGATCATAATACAAGTGTATACCATGTGTATACCATGTTTGATGCAAATGCATATTTTATTCCTTAAATGCAGAAAAAAATTATACCAGTATTAGTAAGTTAACCTAAGTATTAGTTATTAAGAAAACCTACCAACTTGCATCGCCAATAAATAAATGATGTCCTAAGTATAATATCCGATTAAAAACTGATTTAAGATGCGACCATACAGCCCTGATATTTTTTTCTGTATAAAACTTTTACACTAACAGCATACCTTTCTTTTACAGTAAAAGCATGGGATAAAATGTAAATGTTTAAAATACTTACTTTTTTTCAAGTGTGTCCATTATTCGTATACCATCCATTTTACCCACGTCTCCCCCGCCTAAAGTTATTAGCTGCAAATTGAAACAAATCGCCTGAAAGACATCCACGATTAGATGTTTTCTTTTGTCATTGATAAAGCCCATGAATGGGACTGGATATTGATGGTGAACGTGGTGTTGCTTAAATGTTTAAGTTATCTATTACTTTTAGTCGACATAAAAACTCCTAACCTATTTAAATGAATAAATAAGGCTGCAAATCCACACAGCATTATCTAGCCCCAAGCTAAGCAAAGCTTGTGTTATGGGTACTAGATGACTGATATACAGTACAATATGGTACAAAGATATTTTTATTATACATAGAATACGGCCAGAACACCCGAAACAAATATCTGCAGATCGATATTTGTCCGAAGCGGGAATAAAACCCGCAACTTCCTGCATCGCAGGTAGACCTTCGCCCACACTGCCACGAGATGGGTAGGTACCGTTGTGTACGTTATTTAAACTTTGTAGGCCACACAAGTATTACGTAGTAGGATAGTTTCATGGTAGTAGGATTCGTAGTAGGTTCTTACGTATCTACTATGTAACTACAATTAAGATGGATAATTTTTTGAAACAGTACAAATATATACATACATACAATACGAATAAAGTAAAATAATAATGTTTGGCGTCTTGGAGCATAGCTCTGTTAGTAAAATTGAATAAATAAATAAAAACTCTTTGCGAATTCGCAAGCAATGATTTATTTATTTATTTATTTATTTATGGAACGCCAACAGCGTATATATGACACATTCTTAAATTTAGGCACTTATTTAAGGTTCTTATATATACACTAATAATAGGCGGACACATCATTCTATGAAATTCTAATACATACTATATACTATGATCGTGGCAGTCGTGGCAGTCTACGTTCCGTTTACAAAAAAGTTTTATATGCATTTAAAAAAGCAAAAAGTTTAATTGACAGGTAGGTTTTACTCTGTTCATCGAATAAAAATTCAAACCGAAATTGGAATGGAACCTATTGTTTACGTTTGTGAAAACGAGCTTTGTTTTTACATTGGGTATGCATAAATTTTTAGTTATAATTGATTGAGTTTTAATTGATTTATGAACAGGGTGGTGAAGGGAATAGTTTTATAAAATAAGTACTTAACTGCCTATTTGCTCATTAAGGTAAGTACCTACCTATTCCACTTTTACTTAGTTTATGCTGAGAGAAAAACGATCTTAGATTTAATAAAGTCACTTGTTTGGATACTTTTGGTAGTGGAATACTTCTATTAATACACTATCTTGCAAATATTTTCACATTTCTACCGATCGTACGAAAAGTTACGACTTTCTTTAACCGTATGGTCACTGCTTTTCTGGATGGGATAGGATAAAAAAATAATAATAGTTAAATAAATAATAAATAGTTAAATAGCCTCGTGATTTAATTAGAACGACCATCTTTCTATTCATCTAGAATCATCTTCACCCCAAGTAGATAATAACTTATAATCTATAAATAAATAGATCACGGCGGACAATCAACACGGCATCATCTAGACTCAAGCCATCCTCAAGCTAAGCAGAGCTTGTGTTATCAGTCATGTAGTATGACTGATTATACTTAATACAATTATATTACATAGAAATATATTTTTTATTATACATGAAAACTCTTTAAACCTCGTTTAAACGTGTACCCTCGGTTCGACCAGACGCTCACATATTGTTTTAAATACTACGAATTTTTAATATTATATATTACTCGATAATAATTATATTGCCATAATAAAGTTTAATTTAGATAATCTTTTATAAAGTAAAAACACAATAAAATGTTGATTTTTGTGTAACGAACAGTCTAATTTCGATGGAACAAAGTCGAAAGAGTTTCCAATTTATTTTCGGCGAAGTAATAAAGTTTCTTGCAAGATTAACGCTCTAATCAATAGGTCAATAGTTAATGAATATAAATGACTCCAAATTGATTTTACCTTATTGATCGGGGTTACAAATTATTTTTTTATTATTGTTATTATTAAGGATTGATTAAAATAGCTAGGGATGGGTTTTATCAACTCGAAAATAGCAACTAACAGGCTAAAGGTTTCTTCGTCGCTTTACTTTAGTCTACTCTACATATCAAGCGACAAATTCCATGACAACTTTAAGTTTAAGAATTTTGCTTTGTCTATGAGGTATGTATGTATAACACTTAAATAAAAAAATCAAATAAATCTTGTCGAAAGCTCTACTCATAAAAAGCAATTCTTTAGACTCAAATAAAATAATATACGTTTTGCAAAATGAGCTGTTTATTTATGTACGGTTCGGCTTCGCTAGTATTGAAAAAAAATATCAAAGTTTTCGGCAGTAGGGGCCACAGGTACATTTTTTTCCTCAACTGATCAATCAGTTGTGTCTCAAAAGCACCCACAGCACAACCAGGGATTCGAGTTTTTGTCAGTTGGGCCATAGGTACATCTTTTTTTCCGAACGGACCAATTTGTTTTGTAGAAGGGAATCAAAGTACCCGCGGCACAACCAGTTGAGCATCATAGTTGTGCCTTGGGTCCGGAAGGATTGAAAATAAGTTTTTAATTGACTTTTGCGCCATATTTCCATGAATCAATTGAAAACCGAGGACCGTATTCGTAATAAAATGCGTTTATCATTCTAAATACCTAATATTTAGATAACAATTAGAAGGATTTTTATATATTGGTCGTTTTCTATGTATAATAAACATATCTATCTATGTAATATATAATATACCTAATATAATCTATGTGCTCGTATCGTGTATTATTATGTATATCAGTTATCTAGTACCCATAATACAAGGTCTGCGTAGCTTGGGTCTAGATAGTGTTGTGTGAAATATCCAGCATTATTTATTTAGTTTTCTTTCGTAAAGTTGTCAACCTTGTAGAAGTTGTAGTTACCCAAAATAGTAGATCAGCGCTATATCGTTGATAATGTGTAAGTAGGTAAATACAAAAGGTAACTAATGTAAACATCTAGATTCAATGTTGCTGTGCAATCTGTAGGAATTTGCGTAGGTAATTGAAAAGAAAGTTCGCAGATAGATGGCGGGAACATATTTGGTTCTACACTTATCATAACTATTATCTCCAGCATGGCATCATCATATGGTCGTCCGTTGATATATTCTCCACGTCAGACAGAAAATGAGAATAATGTTGAATATAGACGACCTCTGTGGCGCGGTGGGCGAAAGTCCACGCAGAAGGTTGCGACCTTCTGCGTCGCAAGCGGACCTTCGTCTTTTCAATAACCTACGGAAACTCCTACAGATTTCAGCAACATTGAATCTAGATTAGTACCTACCTTTTTGTATTTACCTACTTACACATCGTCAACGATATAGCGCTGATATTTTGCTATTTTGGGTAACTACAACTTCTACAAGGTTGTCAACTTTACGAAAGAAGGTTTTGATTCCCAACTCGGGACAAAATCGATCTGGAGATATTTGTTCAGGATGTTCTAGTCGTTTTCTATGTATACAAAAAAATATCTATCTATGTAATATATAGTACCTATGTATATCAGTCATCTATTTCCCATAACACAAGCTCTGCTTAGCTTGGGGCTAGATGATGCTGAGTGAATTGTCCAGCATTATTTATTATTTATTTATTCTCATAATTCATCAGACTATTGTGCATATTATGTACAATTAGGGTGCATTGCTTGAAGAAAGAATTGACACTATGTACTTATCTACCAAAAAAAATCATGTAGGTAAGTATTTATTTTAGTACTAGCGGCCCGCCCCGGCTTCGCACGGGTATTAAACAAAAATTTCAGAAATTATACACAATAACACGATGGGTTTCACAGTTTTCATACGGATCCCTTACTTTTTCTAACAGCATTGGGATTTTTGACATTGACTCGACACTCCGTAACTGACACTGGCCGTAGAGAAAAAGCAAGCACAGTGCGCAACCTCTTTTTCTATTCTGACGTGCCTTTTTAGAAAAAGAGGTTGAATTTCAATAATAGAACCGTGCCCTGTATGCGCACGGTTCAAGTATTGAATTTTTCATGCGGATCCCTAACTTTTTTGAAAATATTATATAGCCTATGTTCATCACGGAAAATTAAGGATTCTAATGGTGAAAGAATTTTTCAAATCGGTCCAGTAGTTTCGGAGCCTATTCAATTCAAACAAACAAACAAACAAACAAACAAACAAACAAACAAACAAACAAACATACAAACAAACAAACAATCAAATCTTTCCTCTTTATAATATTAGTATAGATATAGATATAGATGAAAGAAAACACAAGGATCAACATAACACCAGCGCTGATTAGGTATTTACTGAGTTATCTACCCAGTAACATGCTGAGTTGATACCTTTTTGACTTGACACTCGATGGTTTGCCAAGCAGGTTGCAGAGGTTATTGGCTAGGTACCTACTTTTTAATCTGTAATTCTAATTTAATTAGGTTTTTTTCTCTGTTTTGTTTTTTAAGTTTTATAATACTAATAAGTTTGTACCTAGTTTAAGTTATTTTTCAGATGTAGGTACGGTTAATTGTTCATCATCATCATCAGCCTATGTTAGTCCACTGCTGGACATAGCGCCCTATCTTCGGCTTGTCGCATCCAGCATCTGCCAGCAGTCTTTCGCAGATCGTCGCAGATCGTGGGGTTAATTGTTGTGTCGTGTCAAATATAATTTTTCATTTCATTTCAAAACCCAATAACTAAGGTATTTTTTACGATGAAAATTCATCACAATAGAATACTCATATTTCTCATTCGTTACCTACCTAAGTCGGAATGAGAAATATCTATCTCTACTTGGCAACGTAAATGTTTTACGATAGCAGGCGATTTTTCAATGTATCCACTTCAATCTGTTTCAAACCTTATTGCCTATGTATCAGAGGTTAGAATAAGGGTTAGAAGATCTAAGTTTATTATTAGGTACTTAATGTTAGGTAGGTTAGGAACTTCAATGTACTGAATCGTTTATAATATGCGTTTGGGATTTTCTACTTATCTACGAGTACCTACATTCCTAAATCCTTACGAAGGCGGCTTAGAAATAAAACAAAAGAACACACTTCAATTCAATTTATTTTTTTGCCCTTACGGATTTTTGGATGATGCTGATTACAATATTATTAAAACTTAACTCCTATAAATCGTTTTTGCTTTATTCTTATTTATTCGTATCGTTCTTGATACCTATTTGTCTCTATTCAATAGAGCCCAAACAAATGTTTAATGTAATTGGGTAGCTTATCAGGGTCGTAGCATGAGCATAATTTAGGTTTTGGCTGCGGGAGTTTAGGCCAACCAGGCCGAGGCCAGCTCGGTCTTAGAGGCGGGTCCCACGGACTTGGAAGCCAGGGATTCGCCAACTCACCACCTGGCCCGCCAATGTTTGAAGAACCACTTGAAGAACTGAGCCATTTAGTCATCATTGGCCATTTATCCCAGCAATAGGGTGGTACTGCCCATGTACATGGCCAGTTCGGTGCAGGACAGGGGCAGTGGTCGGGCCAGTCATTTGGTTTTTTCGGATAGCCGTTAGGCCAGTCGGGTGGTGGCATAGGCCATCCTGCTGGTCTATCCCATGGCATAGCATTGTTATCACAATAAATGACGCTAGAACTTCCTGTAGATGACGTTGTGCCTCCAGAACTGGCACTGGAGCCTCCTGACGATGTTGCAGATCCACCACCACCCGCACTAGAGCCTCCTGTGGTTGTTCCAGATCCGCCATTACCCGCACTAGAGCCTCCTGTGGTTGTTCCAGATCCTTCACCACCCGCACTAGAGCCTCCTGTGGTTGTTCCAGATCCGCCATCAGCCGCACTAGAGCCTCCTGTGGTTGTTCCAGATCCGCCATTACCCGCACTAGAGCCTCCTGTTGATGATCCAGATCCGCCATTACCCGCACTAGAGCCTCCTGTTGATGATCCAGATCCGCCACCACCCGCACTAGAGCCTCCTGTTGATGATCCAGATCCGCCACCACCCGCACTAGAGCCTCCTGTTGATGATCCAGATTCGCCATTACCCGCACTAGAGCCTCCTGTTGATGATCCAGATCCGCCATTACCCGCACTAGAGCCTCCTGTTGATGATCCAGATCCGCCATTACCCGCACTAGAGCCTCCTGTTGATGATCCAGATTCGCCACCACCCGCACTAGAGCCTCCTGTTGATGATCCAGATCCGCCATTACCCGCACTAGAGCCTCCTGTTGATGATCCAGATTCGCCACCACCCGCACTAGAGCCTCCTGTTGATGATCCAGATTCGCCACCACCCGCACTAGAGCCTCCTGTTGATGATCCAGATCCGCCACCACCCGCACTAGAGCCTCCTGTTGATGATCCAGATTCGCCACCACCCGCACTAGAGCCTCCTGTTGATGATCCAGATTCGCCACCACCCGCACTAGAGCCTCCTGTTGATGATCCAGATCCGCCATTACCCGCACTAGAGCCTCCTGTTGATGATCCAGATCCGCCATTACCCGCACTAGAGCCTCCTGTTGATGATCCAGATTCGCCACCACCCGCACTAGAGCCTCCTGTTGATGATCCAGATCCGCCATTACCCGCACTAGAGCCTCCTGTTGATGATCCAGATCCGCCATTACCCGCACTAGAGCCTCCTGTTGATGATCCAGATCCGCCACCACCCGCACTAGAGCCTCCTTTTGATGATCCAGATCCGCCACCACCCGCACTAGAGCCTCCTGTGGTTGTTCCAGATCCGCCATTACCCGCACTAGAGCCTCCTGTTGATGATCCAGATCCGCCACCACCCGCACTAGAGCCTCCTGTGGTTGTTCCAGATCCGCCATTACCCGCACTAGAGCCTCCTGTTGATGATCCAGATCCGCCATTACCCGCACTAGAGCCTCCTGTTGATGATCCAGATTCGCCACCACCCGCACTAGAGCCTCCTGTTGATGATCCAGATCCGCCACCACCCGCACTAGAGCCTCCTGTGGTTGTTCCAGATCCGCCATTACCCGCACTAGAGCCTCCTGTTGATGATCCAGATCCGCCATTACCCGCACTAGAGCCTCCTGTTGATGATCCAGATCCGCCATTACCCGCACTAGAGCCTCCTGTTGATGATCCAGATCCGCCACCACCCGCACTAGAGCCTCCTGTGGTTGTTCCAGATCCGTCATCAGCCGCACTAGAGCCTCCTGTTGATGATCCAGATCCGCCATTACCCGCACTAGAGCCTCCTGTTGATGATCCAGATTCGCCACCACCCGCACTAGAGCCTCCTGTTGATGATCCAGATCCGCCATTACCCGCACTAGAGCCTCCTGTTGATGATCCAGATTCGCCACCACCCGCACTAGAGCCTCCTGTTGATGATCCAGATCCGCCATTACCCGCACTAGAGCCTCCTGTTGATGATCCAGATTCGCCACCACCCGCACTAGAGCCTCCTGTTGATGATCCAGATCCGCCATTACCCGCACTAGAGCCTCCTGTTGATGATCCAGATTCGCCACCACCCGCACTAGAGCCTCCTGTTGATGATCCAGATTCGCCACCACCCGCACTAGAGCCTCCTGTTGATGATCCAGATCCGCCACCACCCGCACTAGAGCCTCCTGTTGATGATCCAGATTCGCCACCACCCGCACTAGAGCCTCCTGTTGATGATCCAGATCCGCCACCACCCGCACTAGAGCCTCCTGTGGTTGTTCCAGATCCGCCATTACCCGCACTAGAGCCTCCTGTTGATGATCCAGATCCGCCATTACCCGCACTAGAGCCTCCTGTTGATGATCCAGATCCGCCATTACCCGCACTAGAGCCTCCTGTTGATGATCCAGATCCGCCACCACCCGCACTAGAGCCTCCTGTGGTTGTTCCAGATCCGTCATCAGCCGCACTAGAGCCTCCTGTTGATGATCCAGATCCGCCATTACCCGCACTAGAGCCTCCTGTTGATGATCCAGATTCGCCACCACCCGCACTAGAGCCTCCTGTTGATGATCCAGATCCGCCATTACCCGCACTAGAGCCTCCTGTTGATGATCCAGATTCGCAACCACCCGCACTAGAACCTCCTGTTGATGATCCAGATTCGCCACCACCCGCACTAGAGCCTCCTGTTGATGATCCAGATCCGCCACCACCCGCACTAGAGCCTCCTGTTGATGATCCAGATTCGCCACCACCCGCACTAGAGCCTCCTGTGGTTGTTCCAGATCCGCCATCAGCCGCACTAGAGCCTCCTGTGGTTGTTCCAGATCCGCCATTACCCGCACTAGAGCCTCCTGTTGATGATCCAGATTCGCCACCACCCGCACTAGAGCCGCCTGTTGATGATCCAGATCCGCCATTACCCGCACTAGAGCCTCCTGTTGATGATCCAGATTCGCCACCACCCGCACTAGAGCCTCCTGTTGATGATCCAGATCCGCCATTACCCGCACTAGAGCCTCCTGTTGATGATCCAGATCCGCCACCACCCGCACTAGAGCCTCCTGTTGATGATCCAGATCCGCCACCACCCGCACTAGAGCCTCCTGTTGATGATCCAGATTCGCCACCACCCGCACTAGAGCCTCCTGTTGATGATCCAGATCCGCCATTACCCGCACTAGAGCCTCCTGTTGATGATCCAGATCCGCCATTACCCGCACTAGAGCCTCCTGTTGATGATCCAGATTCGCCACCACCCGCACTAGAGCCTCCTGTTGATGATCCAGATTCGCCACCACCCGCACTAGAGCCTCCTGTTGATGATCCAGATCCGCCACCACCCGCACTAGAGCCTCCTGTTGATGATCCAGATCCGCCACCACCCGCACTAGAGCCTCCTGTTGATGATCCAGATCCGCCATTACCCGCACTAGAGCCTCCTGTGGTTGTTCCAGATCCGTCATCAGCCGCACTAGAGCCTCCTGTGGTTGTTCCAGATCCGCCATTACCCGCACTAGAGCCTCCTGTTGATGATCCAGATTCGCCACCACCCGCACTAGAGCCTCCTGTTGATGATCCAGATCCGCCATTACCCGCACTAGAGCCTCCTGTTGATGATCCAGATCCGCCACCACCCGCACTAGAGCCTCCTGTTGATGATCCAGATCCGCCACCACCCGCACTAGAGCCTCCTGTTGATGATCCAGATTCGCCACCACCCGCACTAGAGCCTCCTGTTGATGATCCAGATCCGCCATTACCCGCACTAGAGCCTCCTGTTGATGATCCAGATCCGCCATTACCCGCACTAGAGCCTCCTGTTGATGATCCAGATCCGCCACCACCCGCACTAGAGCCTCCTGTTGATGATCCAGATTCGCCACCACCCGCACTAGAGCCTCCTGTTGATGATCCAGATCCGCCACCACCCGCACTAGAGCCTCCTGTGGTTGTTCCAGATCCGCCATTACCCGCACTAGAGCCTCCTGTTGATGATCCAGATCCGCCATTACCCGCACTAGAGCCTCCTGTTGATGATCCAGATCCACCATTACCCGCACTAGAGCCTCCTGTTGATGATCCAGATCCGCCACCACCCGCACTAGAGCCTCCTGTGGTTGTTCCAGATCCGTCATCAGCCGCACTAGAGCCTCCTGTTGATGATCCAGATCCGCCATTACCCGCACTAGAGCCTCCTGTTGATGATCCAGATTCGCCACCACCCGCACTAGAGCCTCCTGTTGATGATCCAGATCCGCCATTACCCGCACTAGAGCCTCCTGTTGATGATCCAGATTCGCCACCACCCGCACTAGAACCTCCTGTTGATGATCCAGATTCGCCACCACCCGCACTAGAGCCTCCTGTTGATGATCCAGATCCGCCACCACCCGCACTAGAGCCTCCTGTTGATGATCCAGATTCGCCACCACCCGCACTAGAGCCTCCTGTTGATGATCCAGATCCGCCACCACCCGCACTAGAGCCTCCTGTGGTTGTTCCAGATCCGCCATTACCCGCACTAGAGCCTCCTGTGGTTGTTCCAGATCCGTCATCAGCCGCACTAGAGCCTCCTGTGGTTGTTCCAGATCCGCCATTACCCGCACTAGAGCCTCCTGTTGATGATCCAGATTCGCCACCACCCGCACTAGAGCCTCCTGTTGATGATCCAGATCCGCCATTACCCGCACTAGAGCCTCCTGTTGATGATCCAGATTCGCCACCACCCGCACTAGAGCCTCCTGTTGATGATCCAGATCCGCCATTACCCGCACTAGAGCCTCCTGTTGATGATCCAGATTCGCCACCACCCGCACTAGAGCCTCCTGTTGATGATCCAGATCCGCCACCACCCGCACTAGAGCCTCCTGTTGATGATCCAGATTCGCCACCACCCGCACTAGAGCCTCCTGTTGATGATCCAGATCCGCCATTACCCGCACTAGAGCCTCCTGTTGATGATCCAGATCCGCCATCACCCGCACTAGAGCCTCCTGAGGTTGTTCCAGATCCTTCACCACCCGCACTAGAGCCTCCTGTGGTTGTTGCAGATTCGCCGTTACCCGCACTTGAGCCTCCTGTTGTTGTTGCAGATTGGCTACCACCGGATTCAGAGCTTCCTATTGATGTTGCTGATTTGCCATTACCGGAAGTAGTGCTTCCTGATGATGAGGACGATACAACAGAGCCGGGAATCAATGGAATGCCTGCGGAAAGTCAGAGATTATCTTTGATGACCTTCTCGATGCAGAAGGCAAAAGACAATATTAGTTTAACCACGCAGGTTGCGGTTTCGATTCTCGGCATGCAATTTTGATAAGATATCATTACTAATTAATTTGTCGCTAGTGGTCTTGTTGGTGGTTTCGATGGAAGATTACTATTGTTGTTACATAGCACAACATAATCGTTATTCGTACGCCATTTCGTAGTTTTGAGGTGGTGGTTGTAAGGTTTTTAGGTCTCATGAAGAAGTCACAGAAAGGTACAACCCACTCTAAGCACCTTCATTGATTGGACTAAGCGACTTCAATAATATAAAAGAGAGCTACCATCCGGTGTTTATCAATGGTGTTGCCATACCAAATGAGAATACGGGGGCATGGCCTGATGCTAAGCTCCGCTGGATAGCTCATATCAAAAAGAAACAAAGCGAATTGAACCTGCACTACAAAACGTGTAAAGGCTGTTCGGAAGATATTTGTCACTGTTAGTTCTATTTTTAAACAGAAAGTTCCATATGCCGATTTGGATTTATGGAGTGCACACCCAAAGTATCATGTACTTTGGGGAATAGATAATTCAAGCGAACATTCAAATTATCCAAAAGTTTCAGATCTAAGTACCGAGGGGCATTGGCAATGTCCCTTGTTACAGAAAAACGCAACCTCCACAGGAACCTTAAAGTGAAACCTGCAGCTAGTGCAATAAAAAGAAATGTTGAAGGTCACGAAAAGAGACTTTATCACCACGTAAATGTGGAAGCTATCCGTCTCATCGACAACACAGACTCATTAAGATGACTGAAAAGGACCTTTTGAGCTAGTCTAGTGATTATTTAGCTATTTACATGTAGAAAGAAGGATGGCAAGATTCCATACATCTGCTGACCCAACTTTTTTGGCGCCGTACGTTACCCAGGCCTTTTAAAATAAATAAAACGTACATCAAGGATTCCGAAATCAATATCTTAAACCTTTTACAAGTTGGGAGAAAAAAGTTATTTAAGGTTATGTCTGGGACCGGCTTATTTTAGTTAGATCGTGGTATGGTAGGTAGCTAAATTGTATCCCTCTTATTGCCAACCATTGCAACTTAATCTTATTTTCTTCAAGTTGGCATTAATTTTATTGTCAAATCTGTCAATAGCGTCTGAGAATGGCGGTTAAATTAGAATGTAGTGGTTTTTCATACTAAATGGGTTATTACTTTGGACAGCCAACCAAACCAGTCGTGAGCAAATCAATCCAGAGAGATTGACATTCTATCAATTTGCGTTCCTTGATGTATTTTGACATTGACAGTCACAAAAGTCGGCATTGGTGGAATTGTGTCAAACCAGGTGCAGAGCCAAAGAGAATATAACCACTACGTGTGCTTGACGTGTGCAGAGCCACTTAAAAGAAGTTGAAGTTAGCTATCGTTCTTTCCCGCACAAAATATAATTTAAAATATTTTTTTACTCCCTGCTTCTAAAAATTTAAATGATGGTTAGAAAAATCTATAAAAAATAAATAAATCCGGCAGTAGCTATAACATGCCTGCACGGCCCTTATTTATTTTTATTCAGGCTGGGTCGAGTATCGCCATTCTTCTTTAGGTAGCTTTACTCTCAAAAGGATGAACCTGATGAATGTGTAGTTAAAAATTTTAATTTCAAGTGTCTTTTGGTTTTTTGTAACTGGTATAACATTTTTTTTTTAAATTTATGGGATTGGAATTGATGTGACAATGTTGCGGTGGTTTGATTCATCATCATCATCATCATCATCACCAGCCTATAATAGTCCACTGCTAGACAAAGGCCTCCCCTAATAAGCGCTATAGATTAGGTTATGATTCATATCATTTTTAAAAAAGGCGTGTTTATCAGAGATACGCTAAATATGACACAACTGTAACATGAACTATGTGTGTGATCATAATTTTGACCAAGTCAGTTGGCGATAGTTTGGATTTGACTTACCGCGTGGATAATTTCCTGGCAAAACGATGAAAGTCTCACCATCAGGACTGGTCAATGTCCAAGATCCAATATTCTCGCTATCAGCGATTGACAACCAAGGCACTGTTAAAGATAAAAACAAACTCAATTCTATACTTGGTAATGCTATCTTAAGTTTTTACTTTTACAAGATTTGAACACATTAGATAAACATTTATAAGTATAATTTTTTGTGATTTAACCATTGTTCCCGTTCCCGACGTTTCAAAAGGTTTCTCTGTCTATCATTGTCACGGAATTACTGAGGTTAATCAACAGATTTAAAACTTTATTTTACAAACGTTAGTCTTAAGGATTTCACAACTTACAGTCAAAAAAGAGAGCCTCGTTAAGAACTGAGAGATGAATTGGGAAATAACATGACTAACCTTGATTAATTATGCTTGTACTGCCCAATGATGATGAAGATGTTCCACGATCATATCCACTGGAGGTTCCCTTTTCACCGGCACTAGTGCTTCCTACTGATGTTGCAGATTTGCCGTCACCGGAAGTAGTGCTTCCTACTGATGTTGCAGATTTGCCGTCACCGGAAGTAGTGCTTCCTACTGATGTTGCAGATCGGTCACCACCGGAAGTAGTGCTTCCTACTGATGTTGCAGATCGGTCACCACCGGAAGTAGTGCTTCCTGCTGATGTTGCAGATTTGCCGTCACCGGAAGTAGTGCTTCCTACTGATGTTGCAGATCGGTCACGACCGGAAGTAGTGCTTCCTGCTGATGTTGCAGATCGGTCACCACCGGAAGTAGTGCTTCCTACTGATGTTGCCGATCGGTCACCACCGGAAGTAGTGCTTCCTACTGATGTTGCAGATCGGTTACCACCGGAAGTAGTGCTTCCTACTGATGTTGCAGATCGGTCACCACCGGAAGTAGTGCTTCCTACTGATGTTGCAGATCGGTCACCACCGGAAGTAGTGCTTCCTGCTGATGTTGCAGATTTGCCGTCACCGGAAGTAGTGCTTCCTACTGATGTTGCAGATTTGCCGTCACCGGAAGTAGTGCTTCCTACTGATGTTGCAGATCGGTCACGACCGGAAGTGGTGCTTCCTACTGATGTTGCAGATTTGCCGTCACCGGAAGTAGTGCTTCCTGCTGATGTTGCAGATTTGCCGTCACCGGAAGTAGTGCTTCCTACTGATGTTGCAGATTTGCCGTCACCGGAAGTAGTGCTTCCTACTGATGTTGCAGATCGGTCACGACCGGAAGTAGTGCTTCCTACTGATGTTGCAGATCGGTCACGACCGGAAGTGGTGCTTCCTACTGATGTTGCAGATCGGTCACGACCGGAAGTGGTGCTTCCTACTGATGTTGCAGATTTGCCGTCACCCGAAGTAGTGCTTCCTGCTGATGTTGCAGATTTGCCGTCACCGGAAGTAGTGCTCCCTACTGATGTTGCAGATTTGCCGTCACCGGAAGTAGTGCTTCCTACTGATGTTGCAGATCGGTCACGACCGGAAGTAGTGCTTCCTACTGATGTTGCAGATCGGTCACGACCGGAAGTGGTGCTTCCTACTGATGTTGCAGATTTGCCGTCACCGGAAGTAGTGCTTCCTACTGATGTTGCAGATTTGCCGTCACCGGAAGTAGTGCTTCCTACTGATGTTGCAGATCGGTCACGACCGGAAGTAGTGCTTCCTACTGATGTTGCAGATCGGTCACGACCGGAAGTGGTGCTTCCTACTGATGTTGCAGATCGGTCACGACCGGAAGTGGTGCTTCCTACTGATGTTGCAGATTTGCCGTCACCCGAAGTAGTGCTTCCTGCTGATGTTGCAGATTTGCCGTCACCGGAAGTAGTGCTCCCTACTGATGTTGCAGATTTGCCGTCACCGGAAGTAGTGCTTCCTACTGATGTTGCAGATCGGTCACGACCGGAAGTAGTGCTTCCTACTGATGTTGCAGATCGGTCACGACCGGAAGTGGTGCTTCCTACTGATGTTGCAGATTTGCCGTCACCGGAAGTAGTGCTTCCTGCTGATGTTGCAGATTTGCCGTCACCGGAAGTAGTGCTTCCTACTGATGTTGCAGATTTGCCGTCACCGGAAGTAGTGCTTCCTACTGATGTTGCAGATCGGTCACGACCGGAAGTAGTGCTTCCTACTGATGTTGCAGATTTGCCGTCACCGGAAGTAGTGCTTCCTACTGATGTTGCAGATTTGCCGTCACCGGAAGTAGTGCTTCCTACTGATGTTGCAGATCGGTCACGACCGGAAGTAGTGCTTCCTACTGATGTTGCAGATTTGCCGTCACCGGAAGTAGTGCTTCCTACTGATGTTGCAGATCGGTCACGACCGGAAGTAGTGCTTCCTACTGATGTTGCAGATTTGCCGTCACCGGAAGTAGTGCTTCCTGCTGATGTTGCAGATTTGCCGTCACCGGAAGTAGTGCTTCCTACTGATGTTGCAGATTTGCCGTCACCGGAAGTAGTGCTACCTACTGATGTTGCAGATTTGCCGTCACCGGAAGTAGTGCTACCTACTGATGTTGCAGATTTGCCGTCACCGGAAGTAGTGCTTCCTACTGATGTTGCAGATCGGTCACGACCGGAAGTAGTGCTTCCTACTGATGTTGCAGATCGGTCACGACCGGAAGTGGTGCTTCCTACTGATGTTGCAGATTTGCCGTCACCGGAAGTAGTGCTTCCTGCTGATGTTGCAGATTTGCCGTCACCGGAAGTAGTGCTTCCTACTGATGTTGCAGATTTGCCGTCACCGGAAGTAGTGCTGCCTACTGATGTTGCAGATCGGTCACGACCGGAAGTAGTGCTTCCTACTGATGTTGCAGATTTGCCGTCACCGGAAGTAGTGCTTCCTACTGATGTTGCAGATCGGTCACGACCGGAAGTAGTGCTTCCTACTGATGTTGCAGATTTGTCGTCACCGGAAGTAGTGCTTCCTACTGATGTTGCAGATCGGTCACGACCGGAAGTAGTGCTTCCTACTGATGTTGCAGATCGGTCACGACCGGAAGTAGTGCTTCCTGCTGATGTTGCAGATTTGCCGTCACCGGAAGTAGTGCTTCCTACTGATGTTGCAGATTTGCCGTCACCGGAAGTAGTGCTTCCTGCTGATGTTGCAGATTTGCCGTCACCGGAAGTAGTGCTTCCTACTGATGTTGCAGATTTGCCGTCACCGGAAGTAGTGCTTCCTGCTGATGTTGCAGATTTGCCGTCACCGGCAGTAGTGCTTCCTACTGATGTTGCAGATTTGCCGTCACCGGCAGTAGTGCTTCCTACTGATGTTGCAGATCCGCCTCTACCTGACCCAGAGCTTCCTGTTGATGTTCCAGATCCGCCACCTCCTGGACCAGAGCTTCCTGTTGATGTTCCAGATTGCCCACCACCACCTCCCGTTGACGGTTTCACACCACTGCTTGGTCCACCACTCGCTGGGTATATAATTCCACCAGACTTCCCTTCAGAGGTGCTTGTTGTGGTACTCAAACTTTCCGTATCATAACTTGAAGTACTTGTTGAGGACGACTCAGTCTCTGTTTATACAAGGAAATTTTTTTTTTATTATTATCTTATAGCGAAGTTACTTAAAATTTGAATTTTTGTATAATTTGGATTTCTATGCTTACTGGAAACACATTTTCGTATGTAATTTTATTTAAATTCCAAAAGACCTGTACATTATTTGCTACATCTACAGTTAGATCAATTGTTGATACTAGTTCTTTTGTTTCCGTTTTTTGATAGATAGGTAATTTTCTAGTCAGTAAATTGTTACGTAGTGTCTGATAATAATAATGACAGCATGAATTCTACAAAAGAAATACTTGATATTGTGGTGATCTTGTTTAACAATTTTACGAGTCTGATTAGGGAAGTGGAGAAAAAACTAGAGTTCTGTGCTTTCTTTCTGTAGCCAGACTCGAAAATTAGTTCAGTTTTGGATCCTTACTTCCTCGTTTGACGGGGGGACGTGGTCTTCTAGGCAAGGATGATCCAATAGGCTGCACAGGGATTGGCCATATCAGGGTCGGTAATGGGTGCGACGGATTACCTGTGGGATAAATAAATAATAAATAAAATAAATAATGGCAGACAACCCACACAGCAGATTTTGCTTATGATGAGTATATTTATTAGTTTATTCCTAGATCATGGAACCTGAGTGTTTGGGAATACAAATAATAAGTGCGATAGGGATGAATTTCCCAAATATATAGAAACGTACCAAAATTATGTGTAAATTGAGCATATCTTCAACATGATCTGCTATTGTTTGTATTAAAATTGTATTTAGAAAGGTTCCTGAAACAACTTTTTATCAAAATAATTTACATAAATTAAATTAAACGAAATCGGTTTTTTTCAACGAAGACGAGTTTTCTTATTATTCTTGTAGATAGGTAGGAATTTTTACAATTTTGCGGCAGGAACCTAGATAAATACTATTCTAATACAAATAATAGCAGTACATGATGAAAATATGCTCAAATTACAATTCATTTTTGTATTACGTTTGTATGGGCAATTCATTCCTCGCCGGAGCCTTAATACCACACACATTTCCACTAGTGGACAAAAAATTTAAGTGAAGACAAATCAATAACAAATTATTTCTTTTTTATAATAATTATCTGTATGAAATTTGACTTCTCTAAGTGCTTATTTTGTAAGCCTAAAGAAATAAAGTTATTGAATCTGAATCTGAATAAATAACGTTGGGAAATTCACACAGCATCATCTAGCCCCGAGTTAGCAGAGCTTGTGTTATCGTACTAATAACTGGATATACTTAAAATAGATATTTTTTATTAAGAAAACTTCATGAACAACTGGAGACCGTACAAAAATTTGTCCAGAGGCGGGAATCGAACCCAGGCACACCTTCACATACTGCTGTTGTTGACTTGTTATCTACAGGTCTTGTGACTCTGATCGAAGAAGTTGTCGACCCGAGTTTTGAGAAAATTGTAGAGGTAGAAATAACCATATTGCCAGGAGTACCTAGTTTTCTTAACCGATAGTCAGAGGACTCCTGTTGGGCAAGCACGGGCTTTCTTGTCTAAGTTAGAATAGACAAAAATTACGTCAGTTTGTTATCGAATGCGTAAATTATTTGAAATTAATTTCTTCAGCTTCAATAATGTACGCAATGTATGGCGATGCGATGTCATTATTGTCTATTCTACCCTAGAGAACAATCCCCGTACTTGGCCTACTGGTGGTCCCTGGAAGCATCCATAATAGTCCGATGGACCATCTTCAACCCCTCCTTAAATGCTTAAAATTTGTATAACTTCTATTAACTTATATAACAAAGCGAAAGGTCTTCAAACGCGACAAAAAAGTTGCGGCTCACTCCGCTCGCCAATTATTTCTAGATTGTTCGTGTATTGTGTAAATTCATCAACGCGATTGTTGCTTACAAGTCATTTCCCTTCGTTTTGCCCGATCCACTCCTCTCGCCGGTTATATTACTTTGTTCAACTTTTAGGCCGGATCCCGTTCCCCATGTCCTCCCCATGCGTCATAAGTTGCTCAAAATTTTAGCGGATTTCATCAGTAACACGTATCTATTATTTTATGGGCAATAACCCGCTCATTAGGTTATGGCTATAACCAGCGGTGGACTATAATAGGCTGACGATGATGATGATGTTCCTATTATTAAACAAGGCCGTATATAAGATCACCTTACCCATTATGGCTAAAACAATAATACGAAAGTCTAACAAGTCACATACGTGTAAGTAAATATTTCTGCAATCTTAAAAATTTAAAAAAAAAATTCAAATTATTCCCAATAAGTATCTTTGGCCGATGCTATTTAGGCATTGAGATGTAGGTACCTATAGCCTAATAAATTAATTATTCTAAGTGATTTGTTCCTCTACGTTTGTATAATGTCATACGTTTACTAAATCGGTATTTACCTACTCTTCACTAAGTCAAAATATCGCTAATTTTCAAACGTTCTAAGTCACAGAGTTACAGTTTACTATTGATATCAATTTATCAAAATCCGTACCAACTGACATAACCTTGAAGACAGGATCTTGTCCGTCTTTAGACTCCATGAGAACTTCAACTTCTTGCGGCTCAGTCGATGCTGAGAAAAAATAACGAAATAAAATTTTAATTCAAATGTTTGGAAAAACTTTCCCCATAAAAATTTCATTGAAAATTGCCGTATCAAAAACTTGTTAAAAGCAAAGCAGAGCCTGTTTTTAAAGGTTTTGTCTTAGATATTATATTAGTTTAAATCAAAAATAATCTAATAATCAGTAGGTAAGGATTTTTCTAGATGCTATGCCCAAAATACCAGTTATTATAAATAATCAAATTATAACAATACTTGATTGTTTGTTTCGCAAACCTCTACTTACGAGAGATAAAGAAGTCCAAAAGACGCTGTATTCCTGGTTCTTCGCGCTCTTAAAACAAAGAAAATGTAATAAGTTATACCCCGTCGATATACTTGACTACTTGCTGATGGAATGTACTAGAACCAGGCTGAGAGCCACAAGGTTCTAAGTGAGGTCAACATCAATAAGCTCAATATTGGTGCTTTCCATCCATCAGATCCTATCATACCCATAATAGAGAGATTATTTGAGTTAGCACGACGCGCTCAAATGTCAACTTAGTTTCATAAGTTAGGTAGTTTAGTTTGTTATTTGCTTTAAATATTATTATTTTTTATTTAGTTATTACCAGAAGTTATCTCTTGTTATGTTTCTAAGATTTTTTTTCGTATTTTGTACTAGCCAACTGGCATGAATATGTTGCTCAAAAGTTGTAAAATATGAATGAAAAAATGTTACTACCGTGCGTTGTATATAATATATATTTATATATACAAGAGATTTTCCTCCACCTCCATCATCGCACCGCAAAGGAGTGGAACTCGTCTGTTTTTTTTTCAATACAAGTAACCTCTGTACCTTTTCACTAGCTATCATCGTCTCATCATAAAAATGTTTCGCTATCATCATCATCAGCCAGTATACATCATTTGCTGGACATGGGCCTTCAAATGAAGCCTCGAGCGGTCCTGAGCTTCCATCCATCGACTCCCTGCAATCATACGCAGTAAGGACTTCATGGACCAAAGATATTAGTCCTCACTCCGTTTCGCATTCCATCGTGGTCGTCAGTCAAGAACCTGGCCTCACGTAGTGGTTATATTCTCTTTGCCTGGTCTCAGTCACCTCTCAGACCTGGCCAGGAGGTGTTCCCATCAGACAGGACGTAAGCTTGTCTTGTTTTATACCCTCTTGGTATAAAATAAATCACCAATCCCTATGGGGTGATCCCTTGGGGAACATATCCAAGCCAAGCCAGGACCTAGTAGGTAAGGAAATAGTACCTACCTACTCCATTGTTGCACCCTCAAAAGGAAGAAAATGCCTGGTTTGACGTTTTTAGTGGCTGAAGAACACTCTGGTAACGATAGTTAGCTAATTTGTGAAAATGGAATGGTTGTAGATAATTTTATCAATTTTGATAATTGTGTAGTATCGAAAATTCCTTGTACGCATTATGTACGAGATTAAAACAAAAAACTAAAAAACGGGACCAGCACTCTTAGGTTTCAGAGGAGTGGAGATGTTTGTCCGAAGTCGAAATTCAAGAGCAGCAAGTTTAACTTCGAAATACAAATTTCAAAGTCAAGTATTCTGCATTCGAATTTCCCTCACAACTCAAGGGGGTGGGAAATTCGAAAGCAAGCTGGGATGAGGAGTTTGAGCTTCATTGGTTAGACTACTACGTTAATAAAATGGGGTGGTCTTAAATACCGTGATCACGGAATAATTAAATTCTTTTTACGTAGGTATTGGCAAACAAAAACCTAGAGTAGATTTTTATCGTTTTCTGTCTCCGTACCGTACGGGCCGTGTGTGTCAGTATCCCCTTTTAACCTCAAGAATTATCCCAAAAAATACTAAATTTTATCACAGTGGGATTAGTGTTTATCCTGCAAAACTTCAAAACAATAGAGTTAAGGGACACGAAGTCAGGTTTAAGGTTTTAGAAAAAAATCATGTCATATTACCTGATTTATAAACGGAACTGGTGTGGCTGTCGGATTTGCTGCTGCTCTTCGAACTAGACACTCTCTTGACTTGGTTGCCTACTTGAGATTCTTCAGTTGCTGAAGTAGACGTGCCTTCTTGAGATCCACCATAAGTGCTTTCAGTCGTACCATTAGGTCCCTCCTCTACAGACTCTCCAGATTGACTACCTTTGTAACTCGATCCATAATTAGATTTAGAAACTCTGTTACCTGTGTCTGAATCTATATGAGTACTTTCTTTTCCTTCACTACTATACTCATTTTCATTTTTACTTGATCCTTTGATACGCGTATTGTCATTTCGTATTTCTGTATATTCGTTAGAATCAGCGCTCTTGGTCTTATCAGCGTAGGAGTTTCCATAGTCTATGCCATCTTTGTTAGAATCGTAGTACGAATCTGCTTTATTTTCGCCTTTGGAATTGTAAGTACTGCTACCATATCTCTTTGCGTTAGGTTCTTTCGAAACGTACGCATTTTTAGAATCGTAACTGGTTGTCCCGCTATGATCAGTCTTAGAAGAAGTACGGTCTGGAGTTGACTTGTAGCTGCTGGTGTCACGTGATTTGGTGTCAGATTTACTGGAACCAGTGTTTTCGTAAGAGCTATCCTTGTCTATGTAAATATCGTGATTTTTGGTATCTAAGGTGGATTCTCTGTTATCTTCGGATTTGCTGGCAAACTTGTTACCTTTTGTGATGCTTTCGTAGAAACCTTTGGTTTTGTCTCCTGACTTGAACTCACTTTCACCTGCTGCGTAATAATCATCCCCTTTGTTTACGTAACTGCTGGAACCTTTGCCTTTGACATTTGTTTCGTAGTCAGTGCGGGTCTTCTCATCAGTGGGGTATGGATATGGTCGGATCACGCTACCTTGGACTGCGGAAGTTTTTGCCACCTCTACGACGAACATAAAAATAATTATATTAAAATAAATGTACAAATGTTTACATTGAGGAACAGCAGGCGCATTCTGTAAACTCATTTCAATCCTCATTTATTATCCTAACTTATTCGTTGTGTATTTGACAAAAAAGCGTTCAAATTGAGTTCGGGTCACTTGAGTGAATCGAGTTCGAATTTGAACGTTTACAGAATGCGCTACTAGTAAATAATAAAATCTTACCACTAGGGGCTGCATGCGCGCTCAAAACCTGAAAATAATAAAATACATAATTATGCAAGGGGTGTAGTGTACACTATTGTCCCGTTTGACAGAAATAACAACCGACCATCATCCATGTCCATCACCAGCCTATAATAGCCCACTGCTGGACATAGGCCTCCCCTAATGAGCGCCATAGATGGCATCATTATGTGGGGGTTATTGCCCATAATCCCCACGCTGGGCATGCGGGTTGGGGATCGCAATTCGGTGTAGTTGTTCTGCAGAAGGCGCTGCTGCCCGCCCCCCGGTGTGTTTCCCTTAGTCGCCTCTTACGACACCCACGGGAAGAGTTGGGGTGGTGAAATTCTATGCCGGCACCACACGGCATAAAGAAATAACACGTTATTTAATAATTGGTTCGCTGGTGTCGTGCCGGCACCATACGGCCAAGGCATAGAATTTCACCATTCCCACTCTTCCTGTGGATGTCGTAAGAGGCGACTAAGGGAAACACACCGGGGGGCGGGCAGCAGCGCCCTCTGCAGAACAACTCCACCGAACTGCGATCCCCAACCCGCATGCCCAGCGTGGGGATTATGGGCAATAACCCCCAGATAAAAAAACGCCACCTTTGGCGCACATTAGGGGAGGCCTATGCCCAGCAGTGGACTGATAGGCTGATGTTGTTGTTGTTGTTGGTGTCGTGCAACGTCTGTCACCGGCCACGGCCACAAGATCCGTCCAGCCTGCCATGACTTTCGTCCACGCCAGTCCGAAACAACAGATTGCCTTCATGCTTCAGGTGTCTACTTATAATGTATATACTTGTGTATACTACAAGGGGGTTTATGGAGCTAATGGGCTCATAAGCAGGATTAACCATAGTAATGTTCTGGAAAGTACCTACAAAGATTTTTCAGGCTTCGCTGTTGATTGATGACGGATCAAGGGGAACAAAAACATCTGTTGAGACCTGCATATAGCGTCTCTTGTTATCCTCGGCTAAATCTACCAAGGGTCTTGACTCCAAGGGAGAAAATGCATAGGCTCTGTCCAGACTTGCATATACCTACATATGCGCCTATTGAGAGCTTTGGCCCAATATACCAAGGATCTTGACTTCAAGGGGAACAACGACTCCAAGGGGAACAAATGCATAGACTCTATCGAGACCTGTATATTTGCGCCTCTTGAGATCCAAAACAGCTGCTTAGGTTCTGTCGAGACCTGCATATAGCGTCTCTTGAGATCCTCTGACAATTACCAAGGGTCTTGTGACTCCAAGGGAAGCATAGAAAGTGAAGAGATAGTAAAGAATATAACAAAATACTTACACTGAGCGCAAGCACCACACCAAACGGCAGTAGCATTTTGGCCAGGATCACTTAGACCCGTTTACAGACCAAACCGCAGACTATGCTCTTTCAGCGACATCGTACCATTTTATACTTCTTTCATAAGCAAACATAGATCTAGAAAGCAATAAATTAAAAAAATCACTTGATCAAACAAAACGCATTGTTTTTAGTTAATAGTGGTTGTAATAGTTTAACGATTTATGATATATTTGTGCATTTAATTTATTGCAGTACATAGGCTTTATTGTTTGTGATGCTGGTACTATGTGGGTAAGTTTTAAATGGGTACCTTTTGAAGGTTAGTTAAAGAAAACTGGTATAAAGACCAAACATAAGGTGCACTAAATAAATAAATAGAACTACCTAAGTATAACAATTTAGCCTATACTAGGTAACGTAGAACTTCAGACAGTAGAGAACAGAACAGTAATCTAAGCTCGGCATCGGCTTCGCAATCAGAATATTTACAATAATAATATGCCCGCAGGGCAGCGTGTGGCGAGCTGTTGGTGAATATCGACACCAGGGTACCGAGTACTCCCGGGGAAGTTCCTGGTTCTCGTCTCCGCTTGCGGAGTGGCATTCCAGGAGAACCAGATCCCCACCTCTTGCTTGCCTTCATTGGCCGGTCTGAGTGGAGTCGCAAGAGATGCATCTTCTGATGTAGACTTGGGGATGGAAGTGTCTAATGGCGTAATAACGAGGAAACCCGCTCACGGAGAGTCTTTGTGATGTTAAAATCGGGCTGCAACTCTCGACACCCCTCAGTTGTTTGCACCGGTGTTGTTACTTTGGCATTTACGACTTTATTTAAGGATCTTGCATTCGGCAAGCCATCGTCTGCCGCTTTTAACAGTTATAATGAGACTATTTTTATGGCAGGTGTCCGCACTCTCCCCGTAGCCAAATTACCCAGTCCATTGAAGTTCCTACCAGAAAACCACCGTTGCTCGACTCCTGTCAAGCAACATTTTGCTGAGGTAGGAACTTTTTTGGTTCATACGTACGCTGTATACGATAATATAATTTAACGATTATTTTATTTAGGTTGCCGTGTGGTGGCATAGAATTTCACCACCCCAACTCTTCCCGTGGGTGTCGTAAGAGGCGACTAAGGGAAACACAGCGGGGGGCGGGCAGCAGCGTCTTCTGCAGAACAACTACACCGAACTGCGATCCCCAACCCGCATGCCCAGCGTGGGGATTATGGGCAATAACCCCAAAATAATGCGCTCATTAGGGGAGGCATATGTCCAGCAGTGGACTATTATAGGCTGGTGATGTTTATTTAGGTTATTTTTGTACATATTCTGCATATTTTTGTATATATTTTCTTGTGTGCTCCAAAATAAACGATTTTCTGTCTTCCTTCTTTCAGTCCATCTAACCATCCATCACAATAACAGGGTTTTCTTTGCAACAGTCTCTACACTGGCAGATATCATCATTGGGTATCATATTGTGCTAACGAGGATGATACCCTCTATGTGTATGAGATATTTTGTATCATACGACCAGAACACTGATCAAATATCTGCAGACCGTACAAACATTTGTCCCTGTCTAATCTATAATGCTCATGTTTTATGTACCTACACAACTTAACAGGTACTTATTAACCTTTATCTAGACGCGAGCATTTTTAATAGCTAACCATCCATCAATTTCATTATAATGAGATCAGCTGTGCAAATTGCAATATAATGGGTAGGTACAACGTCATAAAGTGGTTTGGTTTACGATGACGCGAATATGTTATTGCGATTTTTATTATTTTCTGCGTCCTACGTGGAATAATGGCGGGAAATTTGTTGAATCTATACTAATCTATACTAATATTATATTATAATGCCTTTCTTAAATACAAATAATTATTTCAACCAAACCAAATTATTCAAACCAAATAACAAATAATAAATAGAAAAAGCAATTAATGACAGAAAGATAATAGATAAAGTATTTGATGACCGGGACACTTTCACTCTTTCCGTCTACTCCTACTGGGCGCTCCTACTGGTAGGAGAACGAGGACTACAATGTCCTCGTTCTCCTACCATATCCTCGTACTCCTACTAAATATGTCCTCGTTCTCCTACCATATTCTCGGACTCCTATTAATGTACAGTAAGCTGCATATATTTGTTATATGTACTCGTATAGAGTACAACACATGTAAGATGGGTCACCAAAATAACCCTTGATAGCTTATAATAAGCGATTTGGACACGTTAGATGAGAAGCTCGCCGCCATGCAGCACGCGACTGCCGCTCTCTCCTCTCCTGTCTGGCTAGGGAGAAAAATGTTATAGAGCATATTTTGAAAAATATTTGTTATTATAGGAAGTCTGCTCTAAGCAGTCCTACCTTGACTTGACTTTCGTAATCCCCCATGTGGCCTCTAAACTAAAACTTTCATGGCCCAAGACCTGCGCCTTCCTCTTGTCTTCCTCCTGCCCCATGTAACGGGGTGGTTAGCGAAGCAGGAGAGTAGGTATATTTCGTTATGGAAAATGTATAAATTTAGGTACCTAGGATATTATGTACAACACAAATTCAACCATTATGACCTTCCGTAATGTTCTAGGATCAGTCGTTTTATTCTCTTTTGGTAGGATACAATATCGGTAGAATTTCTACCAGTCGTCATGTTTTGACTTGACTTGACTTCTTCGCTCCTTCTTCGATATGGCAATATGTGTCTGGTTTGCCACTTTTCTGCCAGTGTCCAGTTCATGGAAATGTCTATATTGATTCCAAAATTATGGAATTGTTAGAATGACTCGGTGTCGTGGTAAAAAAAGCAAAATGTCACGCCATCGAGAAAAAAGTCTTGTCTAAACTGACTCTAAACTCCTTGGTCAAAACACCAGAGTGAAGATCAGGCTTCATTCTGGCCGGACCCTCGGTATAAATAAAACTAAAATAAAACATAAAATACAATAATATGTATGATTTAATGTATCCTATATCCTTACTCGTGGTATGAACTTAAATCGTGCGAAGTTTCATTCGAATACATTCAGCAGTTTCAGCGGTGTGATGCGCGGTCAAGGAACTTTACTTTCATCTCTCTCCCACGGGAACCTTACTGAGTTCCGGGATAAAATATATTATTTCCTTCCTCGTAGTATGGACTCAAATTGTGCCAAGTTTCATTCGAATGAACACAGTAGTTTCGGCATGATGCGAGGTTAAGGAATTTTGCTTTGATCCCCTCTCCCAGGGGAACCTTACTGAATTTCAGGATAAAATGTATTGTATGTCCTTCCTCGTAATATGACTTCAAATCGCGATAAGTTTTTTTCGAATGCATCCAGCAGTTTCGGCGTGATTTAAGGAAGGTTAAGGAGTTTTGCTTTCATCCCCTCTCCCAGGGGAACCTTACTGAATTCCAGGATAAAATGTATCCTATATCCTTCCTCGTAGTATCACCTCAAATCGTCCCAAGTTTCATTCGAATATACCCAGCAGTTTCGGCGTGATGCGCGTTTAAGAAACAGACAGACAGACAGAAAGACAGACAGACAGACAGACATGAACGAAAAAAAATGCAGTTTTGGCTTCAGTATCGATAATAGATTCTACTCCAAAAAATTTTTTTCAAATATCTTCAATGTACAGAAGATTTAATTGGACCTGTTACAGTTTTATTATAGAATAGAGGTAAGTATAAGTATAGAAGATTTGCGATCTTTGAATGACCTTATCTATAGGTACTAAGAGGTAAGATTTGTAAATTCGTAAATAAAAATCAAAGCGCTTTATTTCCTTTATAATAAGTTCACTGCTGGACACAGGCCTGCTCTAAATGTAAGTGCAATAGATGGTAGTAGGTATTTATCATTTGGGGGTTTGCCATAATCCCCACGCTGGGCATGCGGGTTGGAGATCGCAGTTCGGTGGAGTTGTTCTGCAGAGGGCGCTGCTGCCCGCCCATTTTTGGACACTACACTAAATACAAATAACTAAGTAATACTGGGAAATAAAGTGATCACTTTGATTTTTTGTTCACTTCAATCTTTTTAAGGTTTTTTAAACTTCCCTAGCAGAGGTTTATTGTCAAGTACCTATAGGATAGATAGAAAAGATAGATAATTATTTTATTTGGTTCACAAACATAGACAGCATAAAAAACATAGAAAATAAACTTTGACAATACAATAGGTAACTTTGACAATATAACAGGCTTTACCTATGAAATTGCCGTTATGCAGTACTGGCCATTTCAAATCAAAATATTTTTTGTTTGGCTAAGAAAAGAAAGAATTCTAATTTCAAATTAATTTTATTTTAAAAACATGGAATTCTTTTTCCAAAAGTAGTCATTTGTTTATTGATTAGTGTTACATTTTCATCGCATTTCAATCTTTTTCGTCATCATGGATACGTTAAAAATTCAAGTAATTATGGAATATGAGTACCGTCGTGGCAGCAACGCGGCACAAGCGGCACGCAACATCAACGACGTTTACGGAGCTAACACTACAAACCAACGCACCACAATTGGTTCGCTCGCTTCCGTTCTGGGAATTTCGACCTGAAAAATGAACCTCGCGGTCGCGATCGTACGAAGACGTTGGTCGACAATGACGAATTAAAGGCGATTGTGGAAGCTGATGCTACACAATCTACGGCTGAATTAGCAGCAGCTTTCGACGTTAGCGTCAAAACAATATTGGTCCATTTGCCTCAAATTGGCAAGGCAAAAAAGCTTGACAAATGGGTGACCCACGAACTCAATGATCGCCAGCACGAAGTACGCGTCGAGACGTGCCTTGCACTGCTCAACAGACACACAAATGAAGGAATTTTGAACCGCATTGTTACCTGCGATGAAAAATGGATTCTGTTTGATAACCGCAAGCGCTCAGCAAGTTGGTTGGATCCTGGTTCAGCACCTAAACAATGCCCTAAACGAAAACTCACCCCTAGAAAAGTGATGGTCACTGTTTGGTGGTCTAGCGCCGGTGTGATTCATCACAGCTTCTTACCAAACGGAATGAGCATTACTGCAGATGTGTACTGTGAAGAACTGAACACAATGATGGAGAAGCTGGCACATCTCCAACTAGCATTGGTCAATCGCTCCTCTCCGCTGCTCCTGCACGACAACGCGCGACCTCATACTGCACAGCAGACGGTATCCAAGTTGCAAGAACTGGGTTGGAAGCTCTCCGTCATCCGCCCTACTCACCAGACCTTGCGCCTACAGACTACTACTTTTTCCAGAATTTGGATAACTTCTTGGCGGGAAAAAAATTCAATACCCGAGAGGCAGTACAAAATGACTTTGAAGAATTTGTTGCCTCCCGTCCTGCTGATTTCTTTAAGAAGGGCATCAATAAACTACCACTGCGTTGGCAAAGATGCATTGATTGCATGGGTGATTACTTCGATTAATACAAATAAAAATATATGAAAAAAATTCGCAATGGCAATTTCATAGGTAAAGACCTAGGTGTCGTGAGTGCAATATTACAACAGGTCACTTATTCCAGAAATAATAAAATAGAACAATAACAAATATTTGAACAAAAAGTAAGTAAGAATCATTATTTAAAATTAAAGAGCAAATCTAGCTTAATAACTATCTACTTGTGGACATTATGTATGTTAGTTCTGTCGAGGTGAGCCAACACGGATTGTTGACAGGGCTTGTCGTGCCTGACTTAAACCGTAGGCTACTAAGTATAATAAGGTTTTTTTACTAGATTAGGCTATTGAGAAGTATTATTAATTTATTTTAGATTCACAACCCATATAGCATAAACATATAACAAAAACAAAATGATAAAAAGCAATCAAAAAATCAATTACAATTTAATTTAACGGCATAAGATTATATGCATAATTGATAGTCGTGTTTTATTCTGGTGAACGAATCAATAGTTATAATTAATAATTAAGTAATTGATCTATGATGCTCATTAGAGTAGGCCTATGTCCAGCAGTGGACTATTATAAGCTGATGATGATGATGATCGAATTAAGCATCGCCATTCAATGTGGCAATGCTGCCAGCATTCTAGGCATTCTACTAGTGGCGGCTTAGTACATTAGGAAAAAGATATGAATAAATTAAATACCTACTAGTTGTAATGGTTTTATTCAGTTATTGAAATTTTCATTGTTCAATAAATTCGGGAAGCCATTGAATCTAACAATAATAAATTTAAGTTAATCATTGAAGTAAATAACTTCTAAGCCGGTGTTGCCATAAACGCTATTACGAGCACTGCTGACATAATTATTAAATAAATTTCCTCCAAAACCATAATATGGATTGATACTATTCCTACCAAATTTATTGAACAATTCTTTGAAGTTAGATAATCCACTATCGGTTTTAGCTTGCTTTATCTTTTCTAACTCAGTTTCTAAGATGGCAACCTTTTGAATTGCTGAATTATAAAGATCCTTGAACTGTTCATCGTAATTATTGGTTATTTCTATTTTAGAATTGTCTATGGTTGGCGCGTAAATATAGACGCCATTATCACTATCACCAAGGCGTTGCTTGTCGTTGAGTTCTTCAAGATCTTTAATCAAGTTTTCGATTTCGTCATCTTGAAGTGATTGTCGAGTCGTTTTGTCTTTCGGTTGGCTTCCGTTATCATTTTCGCCTGTAGGTTCTTCTCCTAGATCTTCTATTGATTCAGAATGTGTATGATTCGTAATTTTCACGCTGTTGGCGTTCGCGTCTATTTTGCTTCGTTTCTCTTTAACTTTTAAGTTTTCTCTCTCCTTACTTTCAGAGTTCTTTTCAAAATCAGTATGCTTTTCAACGTCAGATTTGGTAGCGTATTCAGTACTGTCTTCAGTGCTAGTTTCTTTAGCTGCCTTTGAGTAATCTTCAGCGGCTAAGTTATTATCTAAATATTGAGGTTTTTCAGTTTTAGTACAAGCGTTTTTACAGTCATTGATGACGATTTTCAGCACCGTTTCCTTTTCATCATGTTCATCGTCGGAATGCTTCTCAATCTTCAGTTCGACTGATGTAAAGTCTATGTCTTCGTGCTTTTCGGAGAGAGTTTCTATAAAACTGTTAACTTCATCGACTATTTTATGAATCTCTTGCTCTCTTTCAGCCGTCATTTCGATACAGCTGCTGGACAGTATTTCTTTATCTGGAAACATAAAGGTTACTTTATAATACATCGTTTCTGAGATACGAAAACGATTCCATTCTTTTCATACGACAAATTCGAATGTCTTTGACTATTTCGGCGTTGAGTTCGGCTGGTGATTGGTGTGAATGTTAGTTTTAAATTTATTTTTAAAAAAGAAGGAGATTCTGTTCCGCTGTTTTTAAGGTTCCCTATTCAACGAGGAACTCAATTTTTATATCTATTCACTGATTTCGACTGAATTCAACAGTCAATTGCGGACCGATTTTAAGGATTATTTTGGTTTTCAAAAATATTAGTCTATAAGGTTTCAGAAAACTTAACAAATAACGTAATTCAAAGAGAAACCGAAGACGAATTTATTTATATAAAATTACAAATACCTAGCTGGGAGGCCGCGGTTTCACCCGCTACTGAACCCGTGGAATTATCCTGATAAAAAGTGGCACATATGATATTCCAGATCATAAACTATCCGTGTACCAAGTTTCATCAAAATCCGTTTAGTAGTTTTTGCGTGAAAGAGTAACAAACATCCATCCACACTTAAAAACTTTCGCGTTTATAATATTAATAGGATTATTTAGCTCAATTGTTCCAATGGTAAATACTAGCTCTTATTTTAGTAAAGGCTTTTTTGCCAATTAGAAAAAAAATGTTGGATTATTAAGATAATTTCTCTTTTTTCAAAGTCAATCTTGAGCCATTATTTGCTGTTGACCTACCTACCACAACAATGAGCCCCACCTAAACAAATTAACTGAAACCTATATAAATAACTAGAATATATTTTTACCATTCACTGGCAGGGCTCGAACGAACAGCCTCGTGCAAAACTGAAACAGAATTATCGTTGTTTTACATTTAATTTAGTTTTTTAATTAATGGTTCAGCAACCATAATATAGATTTATTTATAATGTATCTCATTTCCATGATCACGGGCCACATAGTGACAAACAAAAAACAACATCAGTCCACTGCTGGACATAGGCCTCCCCTAATGCGCGCCATAGGTGGCGTTATTTCATCTGGGGGTTATTGCTCATAATCCCCACGCTGGTCATGCGGGTTGGGGATCGCAGTTCGGTGGAGTTGTTCTGCAGAGGGCGCTGCTGCCCACCCCCCGGTGATTTTCCCTTAGTCGCCTCTTACGACATCCACGGGAAGAGTGGGAGTGGTGAAATTCTATGCCGGCACCACACGGCCCTCATAGTGACCTGGGGCTCTATTGTCTAACTCAACTGGTAATCGTAATCGGCTTCAGTTCGGCATTTCAAACCTAGCCTGGACTTCGATTGTCACTTTCGTATTGTGTAAATAGATGAAACCGAAGACCAGTTGAGTACCTTAGACAACATTCTGACTGGGTCTACAACTGGTAATCGGTTTGAAGTTCAAGTTCACTGGTAATAGATTTCAAGTTAGACAATAAGGCTGCCGGCCTTTGGGGGGCATGCGTGGGGCCGTAGCCAACAGCACAGAGGCCCTTTATGAGAGTTAATTTTATAGGCGGGGGCTACATATAATTATTATAAATCGATAAATAAATATAGCTGGACAATTTGCACATTATTATCTAGCCCCAAGCTAAGAAGCGCTTGTGTTGTGGGTACTAGATAACTGATATACATAATAATATACGAGTAGGTACATATATAGATATGTTTTAGTATACTTAAAAAACGACCAGAACGCCCTGAACAAATATTTGCAGATAATATGCATATCCACTCTAAAGTTATTTAAATTGTTAAATTTTCAGTCAGCATAATCATTAGCCTTCAATCCACTGCTGGACATAGGCCTCCGCTAATGACCGCCAATAGTAACCTGTCTTCAGCTTGTCGCATCAAGCATTTTTCTAAAGTCTTTTGCATGCCATCATCATAATATAAGTACATAGTAGCGACGTGTGACCCGAGAGCTGGTCAGTATCTGGCGCAGCGCATCAGCATTGCCCTACAGCGAGGCAATGCAGACAACATTTCCTTACCTTGGGTACCTTTCCAACTGGTATTGATATGGAACAGTTGAGCTACCAGTAGGGCAAGCACGGGCTTTCTTGTCTAAGGTAGAATAGACAAAAATTACGTCACTTTGTCATCGAATGCGTAAATTATTAGAAATTAATTTCTTCAACTTCAAAATTATACGCAATGTATGGCGATGCGATGTCATTATTGTCTATTCTACCCTAGAGAACAATCGCCGTGCTTGGCATACTGTAGTTTGTTTGCAACAATCTGGAGTTAGCTCAATTCTTTCAATTGTTAATACTAGTTCTAATTTAGTTGTATAATTGTAATTTTATTTGTTAATAAAGGTTTTACCCATAGTTCCCTACTTCATCATCATCATCAACAGCCTATAATAGTCCACTGCTGGACAAAGGCCTCCCCCAATGAGCGCCATAGATGAGGCATCATTACTATTATCCCTACTTAAATAGTAGTAATAATAGTCAGTAAATTTTAGGGTGATTTAACTTTTGGCGAAGGCTGTTTAATCGTCAATTTCTAATAAATAAATACATAAATACAAGTATGTATATAAATAGTTCAACTGACTCAAACTATATACGTAGTAATTTCTATTAAAATAATTTGACTCACGAATAAAAAAATAATTCCAGTTTTCATATTGCACGGTTCCGACTTTCATAAGTGAGCAAATGGTAAATTTGTAACTGAAAATTTAAGCGAATTTAAGCATGAGGTTCCACTAGTCAAACAAAACGTATGTGATACTACTTTTAGACTTGGCTTCTCTTGATGTAAGCGGCATGTGAGAAGTTTTGCGTGACAACTCTCAGTAGTTTTTATAAGAAACCATGAAAAAAATATAAACTGATAAATGTTAAGTTTTAAATATTTAATTCTCAAAAGAATTTACATTTTTTTTCATCTGCGAAAACAAAAAGTTAGTCCTTGTTTAAACTTCAACAACCAAACAACTTAACTAATAATAAGTTAAATAATAACAGTAATAATAATAATGCGATTATGTTTATGGCAGGCGTCAGCACTCTACCCCATAGACAAAAAATGCAATTCATATAGCCACCCATCACAATAACCTGGTTTTTCTGTGTCTCTACTCTACATCATCATCAGCCTATGTTAGTCCACTGCTGGACATAGGCCTCCCCTAATGAGCGCCATAGCGCCCTGTCTTCGGCTTGTCGCATCCAGCATCTGCCAGCAGTCTTTCGCAGATCGTCATCCCACCTGGCTGGAGGGCGTCCTACACTACGTTTACCAAGTCGCGGTCTCCACTCAAGAACACGTTTACCCCAGCGGTTATCGGTTCTTCGCGATATATGGCCGGCCCACTGCCACTTCAGTTTGCTAATTCTCTGAGCTATGTCGATGACTTTAGTTCTCTGTCGGATGAATTCGTTACGAATCCTATCCTTCAGAGAAACTCCGAGCATAGCTCTTTCCATAGCTCGTTGAGCGACTTTGAACTGGTGGACCAACCCTATCGTGAGTGTCCACGTCTCAGCTCCGTAGGTCATGACTGGTAGGACGCACTGATTAAAAACTTTCGTTTTCAAACATTGCGGTATGGATGACGAGAAGACTCGACGTAGTTTTCCGATATCATGTCTCTACACCTGGTGGATATCATCATCGGGTGTATCATAATGTGCAAACGAGAATGATTCCCGCTATGTGTAGCCCCCGCCCAAGGAACTTATACCCAATCTGGAATGCTGCCGATACGCGGTCCGAGAGAGATAGCTTCGCGAGAGCCCTCTGTCCCTTTCAGGATCAGGATCACCAATCACAACCAATTCACAGCAAATGAATATGGCTGACGGGCTGCCAGTCTAACTTATATTATATTCTACCACAGACCAGTTATAAACTGGTCTGTGATTCTACTTATAATTATTTTCTTTTTTTATTGACATTATAATATAGTGTCCAAATTATTACTAAAAAAAATATTATCATTCTAACAGATACTTGGAAAATATTAAAAAATATAAAGAACGAAAATTAATGCCGAGACATGTCAAATTTATTTGTTTCTACCACTTCTACTAAATTCGGGAATAATCCGCCTGGCAACACTTTAGAAAGGGACACAGGGCTCTCGAAGCGCTTTCTCCCTCGGACCGGATTTCTCTCTGACCAAGTGATTGTCTGTAATAGACTTAGGGTCATACACATAAGGTTTATTTTACATTGGTGTCAAATTGACAATGCACATTCCAGGTTGGGTATAAGTTCCTTGCCCCCGCCTTTAAAATTAACTCTCATAAAGGGCCTCTCTGCTGTTGGCTACGGCCCCAGGCATGCCTCCGAAAGGAAATAATAGTATAACAAAAAATGTACATACACAATAACAACTTTTTCTCACTTCTAAAAGCTAAAAAGTCATCGTTGTTTTAAGAGCTAATGTCATTAAGCCAGTGCTTCGGTGATACTAACGGACATACGAACATTACCATTGTTATAATTTGTTTAACGCGTTCGCGGACGTACCTGTTATGACAGCCGTTTTGAACGTATCCTCATTGACGCACCTGCTATAGCATTCATTCTTTGTTCCTTTGGTTTTGACGCAATAACTATAGCAGGGCTCTTTTCTATAGAAATTGTGAAACTTGTACATTTTCTGTCCAATTTTATTCAAACCTAGGTTCTGTAAGTGTCCCATAGCACGAGTAAATTGAGTGAACAAAATAGTTTTGTCCGCTACCCCCGCACCCCTAAAAACGAGACACACCTTGCATAGCATTCGTCAATGTATGGCGATTTGTTCAGTCGCCCGGTTACTGCGCCGGAGTGAGGTCGCGCTAGTTGGGAGATTTTTCGCGCCTTGAAATCAATAATTTGTGAAATGTAAGTGATTTATTTTGTTGTTTACTAGCATAAAATAGTATTATTATGTTTTTCGATGATAGTGAGTACCTTTGGTAAGTGTAATTCATTAGTTACTTGTTTATACAGTAGAGTTGAAATCCGTTTCATGTGTTTTGCAGATGCCTCGAAAAACTAAGATCAAAAATGATTTGCCAGAGCTTGAATGCAGCGGTGTAACGCCTATCGTAAGTTTATTAGTTTACATTGATTGCAATGCAATATACATATTATTGATGGTTTTATGGTTATGTTATTCATTTTATACCTACAGTCGAGTTGTAATCCGTTTTATGTGCTTTACAGATGCCTCGCACAAACAAGACAAAACATGATTCTACAGAGATGCCTGGATTTAGCGGTAATACACCCATCGTAAGTTTATTTATTTACCTACCTTGATTATAATATACCTACTTAGGTACCTTTTGTCGATGGTGCCTGTTATGATTCTGTTATTCATTAGTAATGCGTTTATATCTACAGTCGAGTTGTAATCCAATTTATGTACTTTACAGATGCCTCGCACAAACAAGACAAAACATGATACTGCAGAGATGCCTGGATGCAGCGGTAGTACGAATAACGTAAGTTTATTTTTTTAAATTGATTAACATAAAGGTACCTATTTAGGTACCTACTTATTGTTGACGGTGTAATGATTCTGTTGACGAGTTGCAGTCGAGTAGGTAGTAATCCCTATTGCCACTTATTTCTTAGCTTGTTTGTTATACGGAAAAAATGTATTGTACTATTATTTACAGGTATCTCGAGAAAAACAAGTCAATCCATATGACACTGACAAACTACAAAAGCTTTTTGATGAAGCATCATCTCAGAGTGATGGCAGCCACCATGACTTTCAAGAGTCGGACAGGTCTGAAGATGAGCAGGAGAGGATACCATTTGGCGCTATGGGTAGTGATGGGTCTGGTTCTCCGGCAAATGATCCATATGCTGATTCTGCTGGAGAATATGGATCAGATAGTGAGTACAATCCAGCTGAAGATGAATCTGATTCATCTGATAACTTGAGTGAGCAACATCAGCAAGATGATGAGGATTTGGACCGTACAGTAAGTGACATCTCCGACCAATGTTTGTCAGATCAAAACAATTCACCAAGTCTGAATCCAGTTTTAGGTACTATGCAGACTTTACATCAAAGGAACCATAACATCAACCCTCTTGAGCCAAATGATGTCAGTTCACGCCATAGTCTAGATTTAGCTCTAGGTGCCATTCAAACTCATTCACCAAACATACAACAAATAACACTTGATGAACCTCTTCCTACTTACGAACAAGTAGAGCCATTGTTATCAGATGAAAGGGGCAATGACAGTAGCCTTCTATCAAGAAATGCACAGGAATCTCACGAAAACTCTTCTCGAGCCATCTCAACACCTACTAATGATGATTGTGTTTGGGAAGTTACCACTGCATCTATTTTAGAATTTGAGTTTGATGAGACTAATGCAGGGCCACAAGTACAACTAGATGGTAACACATCCCCTATAAATGTTCTAGATCACTTATTTACCGCTGAATTGGTTGATTTTATTGTCACATGCACAAATGCATATGCAGAAAATTTATGTTCCACCAACAGACCACATACAAGAGGCTCCCGAATGCAGGCGTTTAAACCTACAGACAGAGAGGAAATTAAAAAATTCTTGGGCCTTTGTTTATTACAAGGGCACCATGAAAACCCAAGCATAAGAAAATGTTTTACCACCACCGATCCACTGTACTATCACCCCATTTACTCATACACCATGTCAGGCAGGCGGTTTGAGCAAATTTTGCGATGCTTGTGCATATCAGAACCAAACTCCAAAGGGATGAATAAAGTCAAACATTTTGCGAATAAAGTAATCAGCAATTTTCAGTGCATATGGCACCCTGAGAAAGAATTGTCACTGGATGAATCTTTGTTGCTGTTTCGGGGACGCCTATCTTTTCGACAGTATATAAAGTCTAAAAAAGCAAGATACGGAATCAAGTTCTATGTATTAACCACTCATGATGGATATGTGCTGAATTTCATTGTATATGAAGGTAAAAATACGTTGGAAGAAGACAGAGATTGCTCAAAAACTGCCAAATTGGTGATGAAACTGATGCAGCCTTATCTGGATAAAGGACATGAGCTGTATATGGATAACTTCTACAACAGCGTTGATTTGAGCAAGAAGCTTTTGTTACATAAAACCCATACAGTAGGAACATTACGCAAAGATAGAAAAGGAAATCCGAAAACATTGTTCAAAAAGAAAATTAAGAAAGGAAGTCATTATTGGAGAAGAAACGGAAAAGTATATGTATCAATGTGGAGAGATAAGAGAGTGGTGCATATGATTACTACAAAACACCACCCAAGTCTGATAGTAACCACTAATAGGTATGGGCAACGAAAGACGAAACCGATTGAAGTTAGCGAGTATAACAAATTTATGTCGGGCATTGACAAGTCGGACCAGATGATGTCATATTATTCAACACCGAAAAAAACAATAAGGTGGTACAAGAAAGTTTTTTTCCATCTATTGGACATGATGGTTTGGAATGCACACTACATGTACAAAAAGCAGTGCGACTCGAAAGCAACTTTGCTGAGTTTCCGAGAGAGTGTAATAAACTCATATCTACAGGTGACTGAAAACACTTTGGAAGATCTACAAAAGATGAAACTCCCAAAAACTGGAAGGCGAAAGAAGAAAACTACAGCCAACTTTTCTCATGTAGCACCTGAAGCTGGACACTGGCCAGAACTTTTACCACTGCCTGATAACGCAAAACGCAGCAAAGTTTTTTTGAGATGCCGAGCTTGCACTAAAAACAAAATATCAAAGCAAACGAGCTACCGCTGCAAAGGCTGTGTAGACAAGCCACCCCTCTGTCCAGGGTGCTTTGAATGGTGGCATAATGAACACCTTATATAATAATTTCACTGTGTCGGTGTTGGCCTAAGATTAATTATAAACATTGTCATGAAATAATGGAATTTTATTTTATACAGCTACTTACGCCCTTCGATTTAGCCTGCGTTCCTACGGGATAAAAAGTAACTTTTATGCTATTACAAACTATTGGTAATCTCTGTGCTAAATTTCATCTACATCCATTCAGTCGTTCTGGCGTAATTGATTATGAAACAACGATCCAAACTTTCGTATTCATAATAGTAGTTTAAATACAATAGCAGCTGTGTCCCATTTCATATTAAATATACCACTGAATTGGACACAGCTGCTATAACGTTCGTCTGCAATAGCAGCGGTGTCATATTTTATGGTGTAAATGGTATAAAATGGGACACAATTGCTATAGCAGATGAATGCAATAGCAGTTGTGTCCCATTTCACATTAAATACACCATTGAATTGGACACACCTGCTATAACGTTCGTCTGCAATAGCAGTGGTGTCATATTTTATGGTATAAATGGTATGAAATAGGACACAATTGCTATAGCAGATGAATGCAATAGCAGTTGTGTCCCATTTCACATTAAATACACCATTGAATTGGACACACCTGCTATAACGTTCGTCTGCAATAGCAGCGGTGTCATATTTTATGGTATAAATGGTATGAAATGGGACACAATTGCTATAGCAGGTGAATGCAATAGCAGCTTGTGTCATATTTAATGGTATATATGGTATAAAATGGGACACAAGTGCTATTGCATTCGGCTGCTATAGCAACTGTGTCATATTAAATGGTATATATGGTATGACATGGGACACAACTACTATAGCACTCTATACTAGAAACTACTGTCCAAAACGGGTGTCCTCGATGGATGAAATGTCCGCGAACGTGTTAAAAAAAAACAAGGAAATGAGCAAACATTTGGACAAACATAATAAAATTGACAGGGGAATTGTCTTGCAATTTATGATCGTTGCACAGGTGAAAACGAAAACTTCCAAATTTATATACCAGAAGTACGTCAACATTTTTTTATAATATTACTAGCGGTCCGCCCCGGCTTCACACGGGTTTTTAAGAATAAATTCATAATTAGAAATGTTTACCAACTTTGGGTAGGTAACAGTTCTAAAGTTTTCTTATAAAATATATATTTTTTTAAATTCATTTAATATTTGTAGCCTATATTCTCGGCGTTTTTTTTTTCAAATACATCTAGTAGATACGAGTTTCGGAGCATGAATTGAATATTCAAACAACAAATCTTTTCTCTTTATAGTATTATATTTAAATAAATCATGAACTAGATAATAATATTGTGCCTTTCTATTATGCACTTACTTAGGTTTCCATTGTGTTCTATTTTGTGCTCCAGATATATAAAAAATAAATAAACTATTCATCATTGTAATTGTTTTACAAATTAAATTGTTAATGGAATTTCTAGATTAATTGTCTTATTAATCCCTTCTGCAGATAAATCTGATTGTAGGGGAATTTTTAGCGCACGCCGTTTTGGCGCCAAATGACGCCGTACATAGCGTTTATTTATTGCCGTACACAGTGTCTTGCCGCGTGATGCTGGAATATAATTCCACCACAACTTTTCCCGTGGGTGTCGTATGAGGCGACTAAGGGAAACACACCGGGGGGAAGCAGCGCCCTCTGCAGAACAACTCCACCGAACTGCGATCCTCAACCGGCATGCCCAGCGTGGGGATTATGAGCAATAATGATAAATGATAAATATTGCCATCGATGGCTCTCATTAGGGGAAGCCTATGTCCAGCAGTGGTCTATGAAATAGGCTGATGTTGTACACAGTGTCATCTAGTCCGAAAGCAAACGAAAGGCTGTTATATATAACTAGCTAGCCCGCTTCGCAAGTGTTTTTTGAACTAAAAGTAACCATGTCTTATTCCAATCTTTAACTCTGCAAAATTTTACCCCAATCCATTCAGTAGGTTTATTTTCTTCGGCTAAAAATTTTAATCTGTGTAAGATATTCCTTCGTAGTTCTTATTATCTATACTTACTATGTATAGTTACCTAGTATACCTCATCGTCAGCCTATATTAGTCCACTGCTGGACATAGGCTCCCCTAAAATAAGCGACATAGATGGCTTAGTACCTTTATGTCTGAGTCTCTTCTAGTGATAAAATGTTTTAAAACCTTCATACCTATCATAAAACAATACGTCCATATTTATAAGATTATTTCATACTTTTAAATACTTCATTCAGACATAAACTTATATAAAAAAATTATATTGTAAATACCTAGGTAGGTATTTAATGTGCTAGTGAAACATTTCAAAGTACCTAAGTCTTACAGCGCTTCTTTCCGTATATTTCATACATAGGTACTGTCTGATAGAGTGCGCAAAAAAGTTAGGTGAAGGTACTATATGAGATAAAAAAAAACCACCACTCCACAAAAGACATCGATCTAGTAAAAAGTTCTCATTATTCAACACAGATGGCGTTGCTAGTCTAATTCTAGGAAATCTCAAATAATCTCAACTTTAATCAAAACATGCTCCCTGTCTTACAATGTAGTACCTATGTATATAGTTTTGTCTCTTTCTAATCAATGATGCATGACGTAAGAAATCGCAAAGGAAGTTGACTCATGGTGTTAAATTGACAGGTGGTTGGGAGTATTGCCAGCAATTACTGATTTTTCATACTAAAGTGGGGTATTTTAATGCTTGTATACTAAATTTAGTATGTGCTCGCCAGAGCTTAGTCAACATTGTTGCAAGTGGTGAGAGAGAGTAACAAATAAAACAAAATAAAACACTAGTCGTCTTGTAAGCGTTTCAAGTTACGACTTATAATTAGTTTAAACTAGATTCTGCATACATACGTCTTCAAACCCTCTGTTTTAAGTCGAACGTTTAAGGGTAATTAATTTCATTTCCCATAGAAATACATCGGGGACATACCTACATATTTGCAAAATTTCAGCTCCATCTGTTCAGCTGTTTTGACGAAAAGTTACAAATAAAACATGACCGTGAACTCCAAGAGCGAGTTGGCGGTTGGCGTTGGCGTGTCCCATCTTTTACCTTCGGACAAGAAACCATAACAAACTTTTTGTATCACTTAATTCTAGTAATCCAAATTATTAATAAAACAACCCACATTGAAAAGATTCTATGATTCTGAGTAGTTTTCGAACACAATATGGCAGCATTAAAAGTCCCTCCCTGGCTCCCCGCACCACAACCCCCGATGCCCGCGCTCGCGCCGCCATGTTTACTTATCTTGTTTTGTCCATGCGCAGAAACGTCGCGTCTCGCAAATCGGTCCTAATTCAAAACAATCTCTTCTGAGAAGTGTTCGAGTGATTGTATTAAATATGCAAAAGATTTCGAGTGACTTTGTTATATTTGAAGTGAATTAAGTGTTCTACTGGATTGCGGTGTACATTTAAAAGCCAAGGATTTTTTGCACATTTTTGCAAGTGAGGTGAGCGCCCTAGATAGCCTGGTTTCTTGTAAAATGAAAGTTTATGGTAGATTTAACCGTACTTATAGACCTTGATCGTAATTGATAATATAACGTACTTACAGTACTTGCCCCATCTGTAATAATATAATATACAAGTAGCTATAATTTATTCTGCCAAACTAAAAGTACGTAACTCTGAGTATTATCCACGTAACCGAAGCCGCCGGTTCAGGCTATAGCATGCCCAGTTTAGCTGTAGGTACATATTCGTTATATACTATATAAGGCCCTTTCTCCAGCCACTCGAACAAAAAAGCGGACGTTTATCACCGCCTTAGGTATAAGTGCTACCTAAGTTTGTAGAGTGATATAGAATAGAATAGAAAATTCTTTAATGAACACTTAACAAAACAATAAAAAACAAAATAAAATTACAAGAAATGTGACAATTGGCGGTCTTATCGCTCAAGAGCGATCTCTACCAGATAACCGTAGATGGATAGGATTGTTGGACTTAACATGGGGATCTGTGTGCATTACTATGGACCATAAAATAATTAAATAGATACATCTTCAAAAGTTCACATGATGCTATATTGTTTTTCATGTACCAGAGTCCTGGATTTATGGCAGCATGAGTAATTTGTTTGATAAAACAAAAGACAATCTAGATAGTTCTATCTATAGTACATACTATCTATAATAATATATTGTTTTAAGGCGCATACAGCACCTAAACTAGCGCCACCACCTACTTTATGTTATTATTCTGTTTAACAAAGGAATTTTCAAAAATCCATCGTCCAGTTTGTGATACCTATCCTAAGCTTTTTTTAATGCCTCTGTAATAGTTTTATTCTATTTAGTTTAGGAAGAGATACGAAAATAGATTTTGGTGGCCACCAAGGGCTTCGTATCTCTTCCTAAATGATGTCGTCGATTATCATAAACTATGTCGGTACTAACTAGTAGTCTAATTTTGAATCCTGTTGTACTGGTTGTCTGTCTGAATGCATGTATATATGGAGTATACTGTATAGATAGGATGGAGTGAATGCAACAGGTTTAGAAATCAACTTGTTGCTTCGGTGAAGCTTAGCAGGTTGTTGCTTGTATGGTGGCTCTGGCTACTCATTTAAATTAAAGTTAATCTATACTTTATCTATATATCGATATATAAAGAGGAAAGATTTGATTGTTTCAATTGAATAGGCTCCAAAACGACTGGATGGATTTGAAAAATTGACCATTAGAATCCTAAATTTTCCGTGATCATGATCAACATAGGCTATAGAATATTTTCTTAGTGGCTGCGCAGATATGGGCCGGGGTAGCGCTACTGGGTAAAATCCAATGTTTTTTATTTTGACAAGGCTTTTTATTACTCTGACCCACACTGTATTACTAATTACTATTTACTACACACACATATTACCCCATGTACAATCCAACAATCCTATTCATTCAATGTCTGGGAAAGATCGCTCTTGAGCGTTAAGACCGCCAATTGTCGCTTATTTTAAGACTATTTATTTCATTTGTTAATTACTCATAAGTTAAGTGTGCAATAAAGTATTTATTATTATTATAATTCATTTAATTATTCATCTCGTTAAAATACATTTCTTACTATAGAAAATACAACAAAATTATTATAAAACAACTCTACAGTTAATAATATAATATATCGTCACGGTGCGGTGGATCACCGACCGCTATGCTAGGCTCAAGCGGCCGGTGACTAGGGCTGCAGAGAGGAACTTCCTGACGATACGCGCAGAGTCCAGGAGTACCGCCTTTTGGATCTTACCCTTGATCCAACCTATTATTATTGTTATTACTACACAAGATATCGAAGACCTCTCAAATAGCCTTCGATCATGCAAAACAAGACCTAAAAAGCTAAAAATAAACGCACGCGGCGAACGCATGTGTTCGCCCATCTCTGTCCCACTGTATGGATAAGAGCGAGATACCGTTCTATATGGGTTTTTCATTTATGCGAATTCTTGGATGTTGATAATCTGGTTTTGTATATACTATCAAACTGTTTTTATTTGTTACTAGCGGTCCGCCCCGGCTTCGCACGGGTATTTAACAAAAATTTATTATTTCATACGGAACCCCAACTTTTTTGAAAGTATTCTATAGCCTATGTTCATCAGAGAAAATGTAGGATTCGAATATGGAAAGAATTTCTTAAATCAGTCCAGTTTTTCGGAGTTTATTAAATTCAAACATACAAACAATAAAATCTTTCCTCTTTATAATATTAGTATAGATATTCATATTGCTATAGGTAATTATAGCTACGTCTGCGAAGGGCTTAAGAGTATACAACTTTTCGATTCCACACCAAGCCGCGTTAAGGAATCGTTTACGTAGTGACGTCACACGGTTTGGGCAAGGAATCTCCTATCATAAAGAATAATGGGGGTTTTTCTCAGAAGTGTTTTTTGGCAGTCTTAGTGACAGTGAAAAGTCACTACATTATAGTTAATGCGTGCGAAATTACTTGCTTCGCGGAAACCCAGATGCAATGTTGAAACATTCTTGGTTTCGCGCCAGATGAAATAAACGTTTACGATGTGATAAACTTGGCTCTGATGCTGTAGGGTTACGGAGTATCACTGTCGCAGGTTTTTCAGATTCTATAACTTTATCTCTTTAGGCTTACAAAATAAGCACTTAGACATGTCAAATTTCATACAGTTAATTATTATTACAAAGAAATAAGTTGTTATTGATTTCTCTTCACTTCAATTTTTTGTCCACTAGTGGAAGAAGTGAAAAAAGGTCGAGTCGATTCAAAAGTAACTAAACAAGGTACAAAAGAAACATTTTTTTATAACTTATAGATTTATGACGACGATCTCACCTGATGGAAATGAAGAATAAATAATAAATAAATAATGCCGGACAATCCACACAGCATCATCTAGCCCCAAGCTAAGCAGAGCTTGTGTTGTGGGAACTAGATAACTGACATACATAATAATATACGAGTACATATATAATTTTTTTTATTATACACAGAAAACGATCAGATCACACTGAACAAATAGTTGCAGATCATATAAATATTTATCCCGAGGCGGGAATCGAACCCGCAACGTCCTGCGTCGCAAGCCGACCTTTGCCCACCGCGCCACATAAAGTCGTCAACTTTATCCTTAACTTTGATATTTTCCAGTCACTACATATTATAAAATAAAGTCGCTTCCCGCCGCCTATCTGTCCCTTTAGTGTATGCTAGATAGGTTTTTTTTATAGACAGAGCAATTCAAGAACAGCTTTAAAAGAAATAGTCAGACTTCGTCTAAGACAACTATGGCTTAAATAGTTCCAAATAGTCCACACTATCTTCTCCCACCAGCTTTGCTCCCACCTTCCAATCACCCTGTTTGTATAACATGCCATCGTGCGAAGCCGGGCCGGATCGCTAGTAATTAATTCATACTAAATTGCCAATGATTATTGTACTTATCTCATTTCCATGATCACGGGCCATAAAGTGACGCCCCATATATTTTTTATAATTAAATTGGTAGTAGCGAGTTTAAAATATATGACGACCACTGTGGCGCGGTGGGCGAAGGTCCGCCTGCGACGCAGGAGGTTGCGGGTTCGATTCCCGCCTCGGGACAAATATTTGTACGATCTGCAGATATTTGTTCAGGGGTTCTGGTTGTTTTATATGTACAATAAAAAATATCTATCTATTTAATAATATTGTATTATGTATATCAGTCATCTAGTACCCATAACACAAGCTCTGCTTAGCTTGGGGCTAGATGATGCTGTGTGGATTGTCCAGCATTATTTATTATTTATTATTTATTTACACGTACATAAGTAAAGCGCATTGGCTCCTTATAAAAGTGACACAACAAACATGTTTTCCTTGGAATTCTAAGTAGTGCCATTGACGTCAGTCTCCTTTAGAATACAAAAAATTACCTATACCTACCGCTTTGTTTTCTGTTATTTTTAAACTTCGATTTGGAGACTAGGTGATTTTAAGATAGATCGTTTATTTATTTCGCAAATAGTTAAAAGATTATTTATATATTTATTTATACTAATATTATAAAGAGGAAGGATTTGATTGTTTGAATTGAATATTCGAAACTAGAACGTAAAATTGTTAGAATTCTAAATTTTACCTTTCGGTTTTAATGTTGAATTTTTCATGCGGTGCCCTAATTTTTTTGAAAATTTTCTAAAGCCTATGTTCATCTGGGAAAATTGAGGGTTCTAATGGTGAAAGAATTTTTCAAATCTACGATAATTATGTCTATTTTACGATATACCTTGGCGTAGCGATTTTATTTAGAGCAATTATTTATACTTCTATACTAATATTATAAAGAGGAAAGATTTGATTGTTTGTTTGTTTGTTTGAATTGAATAGGCTTCGAAACTACTGGACCGATTTGAAAAATTCTTTCACCATTAGAATCCTAAATTTTCCGTGTTGAACATAGGCTACATAATATTTTCAAAAAAGTTAGGGATCCGCATAAAAAATTCAATAATTGAACCTTGCGCTGTATATTCAACCTCTTTTCTATTATGGCGCGTCAGAATAGAAAAAGAGGTTGAATATATAGCGCACTGTGTTTGCTTTTTCTCTATGGCCAGTGTCAGTTATGGAGTGTCGAGTCAATGTCAAAAATCCCAATGCTGTTAGAAAATGTAAGGGATCCGTATGAAAACTGTGAAACCCATCGTGTTAGCGTGAAATTTTTGTATACCCGTGCGAAGCCGGGGCGGGCCGCTAGTACTCTATATAAAAAGTTGGTTGAATCTGGCGCAGCGCATCAGCATTGCCATACAGCGAGGCATGCAGCCAGCGTCTTGGGGACACTTCTTACTGATATTGATATGGATCAGTTGAGCTACCTGTCGATTATTTGCAATCGTCTACAGTCAGCTGAATTCTTTCAATTGTAAATACTAAATTGAATTGTTTCTGTTAAATCTTATACTCATTAGAGGCCTTTGTTTAGCCGTGGACTGATTATGGGCTGATAATGATGATTTACAAATATATTAAAAAATGTTTTATTGCACACCAGATAAATAACATTACAAAAGACATTATATAAGTACAATGGGCGGCCTTATCGCTATATAATCGGTATTTTCATTATTACATTAGGACCGATACTCACCTACCTGTTATTTTATTATTATGTGGAACACAAAATGATAGAAAACTTATCATGGTTTTATAAACCCCATTAAAATATTGATTCTATTATCAATGGCAGGAAATGAGTCGTCTTGATATCTTATCTTATATAATATTGATTTTATCAATTCAATCAATATTATGATTAATTTAGACACGCGGCTTCGCTTCTTTAGATTAGCCCACATTATGATACAATGATAGGCGGCCTTACTCATTATGAGGCTCTGGGCGGCAGGACTATGCAAAGGGCCTCCCTATGTCCTTCATGAAAACTTTGTGATGCGAAAATAGATAGATAGATAGAGCTCACCTGAACGCATCAATTGGCGATTTGGTTAATCGTCGGATAATCGTTCTACTTAAATCAAATCAAAATAACACAAGCTGCTTAGCGGCTAGATAAAAATAATCCTAAAAACGTTTATTTCGAAAGGTCTTATCTGAGGGTCTTATTAGTAACAATAGGAATAGTGTATACCTAAGACCTAAGTTGTTGATTACGATTATCCAGCATTTTATGGATTATTTAACATACAAACTTCACTATTTAATTTTTATAGATGCTCATAATATAATAACAAGATAATCCCCGATAATAAATGCATTCTACTCAATTATCTTATCATTTTATCAAACTTCAGTTCACTTTAAGTATACTCATGCTTTATTTATTTACGTTTTAACTGACGAGGGGTATCGACCAATCAGGTGCAAGCGCGATGACGTGATGTTTATTTCGAGTGGTGTTATTGGTTAATCAGATCCAGACACAACTTGCATCTTGCATCGCAATTGCACATAGGTCACAATGCAGCTTACCTGAAATATGCCTGATGCATTTACAGGGTGAGGAAGTTTACTTCCCGTTCGTCCCCTCTGGGGACGAAACGTGGGGACGAGCGGGAATAACCAATTTTTTTCACATTTTACATACTGTGTTACAAGATATCTGATATACCTGCTGTGTACATTATTTACATAGTCATTTTATTGTATTTCATAGAAAACGATCAGAACCGTAAGAAATGTCTGTAGGTAGATCCTACGAACATTTGTCCTGAGGAAGTCGAACCCGCAACGCCTACGGCTCCACAGAGGTCGTCAACAATGTTGTAAAAAGGTCGTACCTATATTTCTGTCGAGGCACATTGAGGATAAATAAACGCTAAAACAAATACAAATGCAGTAACTTGGTATCGATTTGAAATCTGTTCTAAGAGGATTGACGTACTTTTACATTTTTTTAAGTAAAGTATATTTTATTTTTCCTTTCAATTATTCATACGAAACCCTAACTTTTTTGAAAATATTCTATAGCCTATGTTCATCACGGTAAATTTATGATTCTAATCATCATCATCATCACCAGCCTATAATAGTCCACTGCTGGACATAGGCCTCCCCTAATGAGCGCCACAGATGGCATTATCATTTGGGGGTTATTGCCCCTAATCCCCACGCTGGGCATGCGGGTTGGGGATCGCAGTTCGATGGAGTTATTCTGCAGAGGGCGCTGCTGCCCGCCCCCCGGTGTGTTCCCCTTAGTCGCCTCTTACGACACCCACGGGATGATTCTAATGGTGAAAGAATTTTCAAACCGGTCCAGTAGTTTCGGATCCTTTTCAATCCTAACAAACAAACTATCAAACCTATATAATATTAGTACCTATAGATATAGATTTTTCCTTTCGAACTAAGTGTCAGTTGTCATTGTCTAGCGTTATTTTAGTTATACCTCTCCCCCAAAATGAGTGTCTAGTATTATTTATCAGCTCCACCTGAAAACCAGCGTAGCATCAGGCCTAGCCGAATACTACTCATGCTGAGGTGGGGATCCTTTTATACCCTATTTTAAATCCTATCTTTATTTGACGACCTCTGTGGCGCGGTAGGCATAGGTTTTTTTTACCTCTACGGGGTTTCCACCGTAAATGGCTCTATGTCACCTCATTTAACAAAAGCGTATTTTCGCCTTTTTAGGGACTCCTTGTTCATTTAACGTTCATATTGTTCTTAAACTATCTTAAGATCTTAACTCTTAAGGCTCCGGCGACTACTTAAGAAGTCGTTGACTTCCAAAACGCGTCGGGTTGATGACTTCAAAGTCATTGGGGACACCTTATGCGAAAGGCAAATGGCTTATTCATAATAGTTTGCTAAACTAAAGCATTTTATGCATTTGTATCTGGCACGGCGCATCAGCATTGCCATACAGCGAGGCAATGCAGCCAGCGTCTTGGGGACGCGAACTACTGGTATTAATATGGATCAGTTGAGCTACCTGTAGTTTGTTTAAAACACTGCAGTTAGCTCAATTGTTTCAAATGTAAATACTATTTCTAATTTAGTTAATTTATTGTTATTTTCTTTGTTAGTAAATATTTTTTTGGTTCTCTCTATAGAGACTTATAAGTTAGCAATAATTGGTGAGAAATAAAACAGCTTAGCGTAAGTTTTAGGTTAGCGGATTATGAATAAGGGGGTAAAAGAGGGTTATACAGCAGTGGATGACAACAGGGCTCATAGATGATAAATTCTACGATCATATTTCAAATAATAAGTAATGCTGGACAATTCTCAAAGCATCATCTAGCCCCAAGCTAAGCAGAGCTTGTGTTATGGGTGCTAGATGACTGATATACTTAATAGAATATATTACAGAGATAGATATGTTTTATTTAATAAGGTATCAGAACACCCTGAACAATTATCTGCAGGTCATACACAACTTTTGTCCGGGAATCGAACTTGCAACCTTCTGCACCGCAGGCGAACCTTCGTCCACCGCATCACAGAGGTCGCCAAATTTCTTAAAATTATATATTTCTTGTTTCAGAATGATAACGGCTTAAGCAGAAATGGGTAGTGCCAAAGTAACGAACGCAAAACCACAAACAATGGAAAACAAGTTCAAAGCCCTCTCTTTAATAAAATTATTCTTCCACAAAGACAAGAAAAAGGAAAAGGCCAGAGAAAAAGAATTCATCCTCAACAAAAACGAACCTAAACCTGCTAAAAATACAGTCGAAAGCCCTGAAACAACCGTTGCATCCATATTGGAACCATTCAGAAAACTCGACGTCAAAGCAAATAATGTAACGAAAACGATTAAAGATGTCGACGAAAATGAACTAGAAGACGAATTAGATAACTTCACGTTTAAAATCATCGAGGATGATCGTAGAAGTGCAAGAATTGATTCTCAATCATCTCAAGACAGCGGGTTTTCAGATGTAAATGATGTCATTGGTAATTTACAGACACTAAGTATAAAAGACAAGACAGACGCTGAAGAAATAAGTAAAAAGCATATAATTATCAAAGTTAAAGAACACAAAACAGCCAAAGAATATAAAACGGAGGCAGAGGAAGGGAAAGAGGGTAAGGAAGATAAAAAGAAGAGGTTACATCAAGTGGCAGTGAAGAGGGCGCCAGTTAGAGGCAAAGTTAGCGACTACAGTGTGCATCCGTACGCGAAAGATGCAGACAAATTGAATAAACCGGTAAGTTTTTTATATTCTACATAAAAATCTCTATACTATATACAATTTTTTTCTATTATGGCTCCTATATAGCGCACGGTTAAATTATTAAATTTTCCATGCGGATCCCTAACTTTTTGAAAATATTATATAGCCTACGTTCATCACGGAAAATTTAGGATTCTAATGGTGAAATAATTTTTCAAATCGATCCAGTAGTTTCGGAGCCTATTCAATTCAAACAAACATACAAACAATCAAATCTTTCCTCCTTTCCTCCTTATAATATTGCAATATAGACTAGCAGTCCGCCCCGGCTTCCACCCGCTACCTCCTCCGTCGTAGACGACCTACGCCCACAGAGGTCGTCAAATAAAGATAGAATTCAAATAGGGTAAAAAAGGAACGCCACCTCAGCATGAGTAGTATTCGGCTAGGCCTGATTCTACGCTGGTTTTCAGATTAAGCCCGGACTCAGTGTGATTAAACACAAATAATACTAGAAACACCCATAGACACTCAAATCTAAAGGAAAAATACGGCAACCCACTTAAAATAGTTTTCAAATCGATACCAAGTTTCTGCATGGTATTTGTTTTAGCGTTAATTTATCCTCAATGTGCTTCGACAGAAATATACGACCTTTTTGATCATACAATATTGTTGACGACCTCTGTGGTGCCGTGGGCGAAGTTCCTACGCAGAGTTTACGGGTTCGATTTACGATCTGCAGATATTTGTTACGGTTCCCTGATCGTTGTCTACGATAAAAAAAATATATGTTAATATGGATGTGTATTGTATTAAGGCGCATACAGCACCTAAACTAGCGCCACCACCTACTTTATGTTATTATTCTGTTTAACAAAGGAATTTTCAAAAATCCATCATAAGCTTTTTTTTAATGCATTAATCATAATTTCCTCTTTATAATATTACTAGCGGTCCGCCCCGGCTTCGCACAGGTATTAAACAAAAATTTCAGAAATTATACACACTAACACGATGGGTTTCACAGTCTTCATACGGATCCCTTACCTTTTTTAACATCATTGGAGTTTTTGACATTGACACTCCATAACTGTCACTGGCCGTAGAGAAAAAGCAAGCATTCAACCTCTTTTTCTAATAATATGACGCGCCATATTAGAAAAAGAGGTTGAATATACAGCGCACGGTTCAAGTATTGAATTTTTCATGCGGATCCCTAACTTTTTTGAAAATATTATATAGCCTATGTTCATCACGGAAAATTAAGGATTCTAATGGTGAAAGAATTTTTCAAATTGGTCCAGTAGTTTCGGAGCCTATTCAATTCAAACAAACATACAAACAAACAAACAATCAAATCTTTCCTCTTTATAATATTAGTATAGATTAGTATAGATATAGATTTAAGTTTATATTACACTAGTATCGGGTCGACCAGATTTATATGGGTACTAGCGGTCCGCCCCGGTTTCGCACGAGTATTTAACATTAATTTCAAAAATTATACACTAACACGATGGGTTACACAGTTTTCATACGGATCCCTAACTGTTTTAGCAGCATTAGGCTTTTTGACTTTGACTTGCCTCCCGCATTCCAGTGACGAATTGTGAAGTTTATGACACTCCATTACTGTCTCATTGGGGGAGGCCTATGTCCAGCTGTGGACTATTATAAGCTTATGATGTGATGTAACTGACGTAGCGACGTAGCAAGCGGCGCGGCGGCGTCAAAATAAAAACAGAAGTTGATAATAAACATTCTAATAGCAAAACAAAGCGAAAATCGGTCTTATCGCTCAAGAGCGATCTCCCCGGACAACCTTGTATTGCCGCCCTGATATCATAATCACTATGAACGCTTAACGATACCAGGAAACTCCGATGGAAATTCTTAGAAAACGACGACCTAGAATTATATCCATTAATAAAACTTAAGATCGGTTCGTATTCGTACGTCATAGGAGAATATTGTTTGCAGTTTGTATAAGATTAGCGGGGTATGGTGCAGTTTTCCCGTCAAGTGATTGATGTATTTTTGTAATGTACAGTGCGCGTCAGAATTACAAAATATGGGAAATATTTTGTAATTCTGACGCGCACCGTCTACAATATTTTCGACTACTTTTAATTCCCTTGTCATACATTTTCACATGCAAAACTTATCACGCCGCCGCTCAGGATCGAACCGCCCACCATACTCAAAGTCTGAAATTCCCAACAATAACAACTATTGTGTCCCACATACATTGAGATATGGTACTTATATGACGCGGAATGTACCTGTGACGGGACGTACATTTATTTATTTATTGCATTCCCGTCCATTACAAGGTGTTACATTTTAATAAATAAAATAAATAAATAATGCCGGACAGTGACCGCATAGAGGCGATACGGGCGCGACGCGAGCCGCACTCACCCTGATGAAGTCCCTCGTTAAGGGATGAAACGTTGGTGTTCTTACAACATATAATAGGTTCGTAGTTAACCCGCTTACATTCATAATGAATTCATCAAAATAGTTTTTATAGTAAAATGTCGGACATTCCACACAGCATCATCTAGCCCCAAGCTAAGCAGAGCTTGTACTAGATGACTGATATACATAATACAATATTATTACATAGATAGATATTTTTTATTATACATAGAAAACGACCAGATCATCCTGAACAAATATCTGCAGATCGTACAGAATATTGTCCGTGGGCGGGAATCGAACCCGCAACCTCCTGCGTTGCAGGCGGACCTTCGCCCACCGCGCCACAGAGGTCATCTTGATGACTTGTTATTTGAGATTTTTGTGAAATACCCGTGCGAAGCCGGGGCGGACCGCTAGTATTTAGTAATTATACCTAGCGATTAGGTTTCTTCCTTGCTAAACTGTATAACTTACGTAATAGGTCATCGACATCTGTCCTTGTTTACCACGCGGGTAGTCAAGTACCTATATCTGGCTCTTTCATACGAAGCGTGAACTGATTCGGCCTTGTTGGGATTTATCGACGAAAATTGACATCTTAATTTAAATTGATTACGTTATTAACCTACTTTTACAGTTGTTAGGTCTGTTAGTGGTTGGATATACTCAAAGAATCATCAAAATCGGTTTATTGGAAAAATCCGTGAGCAGACGAAAAACATACATACGTCGAGAAATTAAGATAGAAAATTCTTTATTGCACAATAACAAAACAATTAAAATAAAATTAAAAATTACAGGATATCTGACAAATGGCGGTCTTATCGCTCATCGATCTTTACCAGACAAAGATAGGATCGTATGATCTAACTTCGAAATCTGTGATCTAGGTGATATTTTCAAATTGTGCATATTATTTGATATTTTAATCATCACAACTAATAAATTACTTTTTGATAAACTTACAATGTTTTCGAAAATAAAAAATATGGGACCACCTCAGAATAGAATAGCGAATATTTAAAATTGGACCTAATTAGCAGCAATAACAACTGAACAAAAAACCTCCTTTTTTATTTCGTTTAAAAATACGGCTTTTTAGAGACCTGTTATATATAAATACACAAAATCTATACAATGTTCTCCGCTCATGTAACGATCGACTTAAAAACAAGATAAAGATTCTCAATTTGTTTGTTTGTTTGTCCTCAAGGGATTTATTATAATCCAATTAATTTTATCCGGAAGGGAGAGGAAGGAAACAAAAATAACATTATTAAATAATATATAAACTTTGATATTAATTATCAATTTACCTATTAGTTATAATAATTATAAGTTGTAGGTAAATTGATAAAAAAAAAACATAAATTATTTATGTTTTACTGGGTCTTGTTAAAAACAATATAGTCCGACCGAGTAATATCAAAATCAAAGTGATTTATTTCCTTTAGACCTTACAGGACTCTTGGACACGTCACAAAATACAAATTACATTAGTAATACTGGGAAATAAAGTAATCTCTTTGATTCTTTGTTTACTGCAATCTTATTAAGGTAAAGTAAAGAAGTGACCAAGAAATCTTTCCCTTGTTAGATTGTTAGTTTTCGAGTTGGAGCAAAACTTAAAAACAATATAGTCCGACCAAGTAAAATTTAAATCAAAGTGCTTTATTTCCTTTAGACCTTACAGGACTCTTGGACACGTCACAAAACACAAACTACATTAGTAATACTGGGAAATAAAGTGATCTCTTTGATTCATTGTTCACTGCAATCTTATTAAGGTAAAGTAAAGAAGTGACCAAGAAACCTTTACCTTGTTAGATTGTTAGTTTTCGAGTTGGATCAAAACTCGTCCCAAACCTTTTTCAAATATAAAAACTTCCTTTTTTATTAATTGTCCTTTTTTAATGCAGAATTTATTTTTTTCAAAACCGATCACTAAGTTATTTAACTCCTAACATGACTTGTAACAAGGGTAACATTTACAGTAGTAAAGTTATCGAAAACTCATGTAATCCTTACATGACATTTCGATAACTCTCACGGTTTCAGACTTCATAGCAAAAAAGAAACTCACCCTGATGATACTGACACTCATACTGGTTGATTTATCAACTTCGTTTTAGAAATCCCAGTAGATTAGTATTGGCGCCTCTCTGCTCATAAATCAATGTCGTTTATACTTAGTTCGTTCTTCCCCAGAGAACAAAGGATTTTAAACATGAGTGTTCATAGAATATTAATCTTAAAATTAGCATTGGGTCCACGACGCCATTTTTCTTTTCCCTGTGGCATAAGGATGAATGGCATTGTAATGCAGATCGGCTGGCAAAGGATGTAGGTAGGTGTTTATGGAGCTAATGGTGGGTGCACACGTACACACGAAAACATACTGATCGATCATACGTAGCGTACGTATGTACATGCTCGATTAGCATGTTTTCTCCTTTGAAGACCTCTGTGGCGCAGTGGGCAAAGGTCCGCCTGCGATGAGGGTGCGGGTTCGATTCCCCGCCTCGGGACAAATTACTGTATGATCTGCGAATATTTGTTCAGGGCTAAAATATGGGCTATGTATCTAGTATTATTACGTATATCAGTCATCTAGTACCCATAACACAAGCTCTGCTTAGCTGGGGCTAGATAATTCTGTGTGAATTGTCCAGCATTATTTGTTCATTATTTATTTAGTACTCTGATCATGGCATCTCGTAAAAAGCTTTCTCGAGGGCCATGTGTTTAAACTCTTCGATTGTGGTGTTTGGTGGGCATCACCCGGTACATTAACTGTCGGGAAAATCAACACGAAGAAGGTTCCGTCTTTGTTGGGTTAGACCAATGTTTTTGTACAGTAAAATTAAACCATCAAAAATTGCGTTTGTATAGAATTGCCAGGTGATTCTTATTACACCCTGTGAAAATTGATGGCGCTCATTAGGGGAGTCTATGTCCAGCAATGGACTAACATGGGCTGATAATCATAAAGCTGCGTTTCTTTTACCGTCAACACTATATTAATTCTGCGCAGTTTTCAACAATCACTCTTGCTCCCGATACATATTTATGAATTGTTCCACAAATCCCCAAGAAAATTAAGGAAAGTCCAACATTTAGCTGCTCACTCACACCTTCTTCAAAATGTTTGTCGTCGCGGCTACACGTACAACATTTTCTTCGAAAATAGACCAAGAATAATGGACGTTTGAATCTTGTTTGAATCGATTATTCGGATTAGTTTCAAGCATTTGTTTTGAGACTTGCATTGTACAATTTGTACATAAGTTCGTACTTGCTCGGGATCAAGCAAGTTTGTCGATCATGTACGTACGAGTACGTGTGTACCCACCATAATTATGTATTAAACTAATGTGCTACTTTATGAATTTTTTTTCGATTATTGATTTAGACAAATGATTTGACCAGCGCTTGTCAATAGTCATTAGCCATTATATAATACAAACAGATTAGAACTAGAATTACAATTTAAAAAGATAAGTTAACTGCAGACTTGCAAAAAAATTAAAGGTAGCTCAATTTATCCATATCAAAACCAATTGGAAGCGTGCCCAAGACACATTTCTTATTGTAAATGTAGCAATCTAGATGAAAACAATTTTAATACAGCAGTTTTAACAGCAATTTAGCAGATCATGGTGAAAATACGATCAAATTACAAATTATTTTAGTATTCTAGTTGTATAAAATTGGGAATTTCATTCGTATCGCCAGTAATTTAATTACTCTGACGAAATTTGTAAACAAAGCGCCCACACTTGACCTGATTTTAAGACGATTCAAACGGAGATAGGCCTCGTTTTAAATTTGTGAATTATTATTTGCTTCACACCTAATAACATGGCCGCTTCACGAATGCGTTATTTTCTCTGATATATTTGATAACGGTCCGCCCCGGGGAAGATTTGAAAGAAATATTTAAAGGAAAGGTATGATTGTTTGTTTGTATTGAATAGGCTCCGAAACTACGGGACCGATTTAAAAATAATTTCACCATTAGAATCATAATGGTGAAATTATTTTTTAATTTTCCCTGATGAACATAGGCTATAGAATATTTTCAAAAAAGTTTGGTATCCGCCTAAAAACAACAAGCCGTTGCTGACCGCTAAAAATAAAAAAATCATAATATATTTATTTATAAACGGCAAAGAGGATACACAAAGTATTAGATATAGCTATAATATATTATAAGATGTTAAAAACCTTGTTTTAATTTTTTTTTCTTTTAATTCCAGATAAATCAAATAAACCAGAAGTGCCTATCCGGCGGTCAATTGATAGTCAACCATCCCGCAGAATCAGAGCTCGACGATGCGTTACAAAGCGTTGCAAACCTCTACCAATCAAACCCACCACTTTGGGACGACCTACTAGACGTCATCAACAATGACTCCAGAATAACACCAGACAGTCTATCAATAGTACCAGATATACCTATCGATAACGTGTCGAATATAGATTTAGCATTCGCTGATGATGTCGCCGCGTTGCTCGCTTACCCTAAACATGATATATTCCTCACGCCTCCTAGATCTGACGTGCCAAGTCCTCTATCGGAATCGCAGACGTTCTATCCCTCTAATTCCGAGTACACTTTATCCCCCGAAAGGTCCTCGCCGACGTATAACAGCGATTTCGAGAAGTATCAAGAGATATCACCGTTCTACGAAGATGAGGAAGCTAAAAGGGACACAGCATCTGTTTGTCAGTCTTCTATGACTATGAAGAAATTTAAAGATTTGCAGAAGGAGATAGCGAATACGTTTTCTAAGAAGGAGTGCTGTGATATAAATAGGAAAGCGTGCAAAGAGATCTTTGAGGAGCATTTGAGTAGATTGAAGGGGGTGGAGAAGAGGAATTTGATTCTGAAGGTGTCAAAGTTGGACCTGAAAACTGCTTACGGGTAAGTTTTTTATATGTTTCTCACAGGGTTCAGAAGACCAAAGCTGACTACGTTTACTGGAGCTTAAGTCAATATTTTGCTGAGTTAGGGTCTGCTGCGACAAGCTGAAGACAGGGCGCTATGGCGCACATTATGGGAGGTCTGTGTCCAGCAGTGGACTGACATGGGGTGATGATGATCATGATGAGAAGGGTATTTTTATAACAATTATAAATCTAGTAGTCCTATAAGTGTATGTACTTTTTACTGATTTTCAACAATACATTTAGTTTAAAATTATTTTATTCACTGAGAGCGTGACTCGGTCAATGTAGTGGACGCCCTACGGTCAACGGCAGTGGGCAGGCCAGATCTCGTGAAGAAATTAAAACAGCTGGGGTAAACGTGTTCTTGAGTGACGACCGCGACTCGGCAAACGTAGTGTAGGATGCCATCCGGCTCGTGGGATAACGAACTGCGAAAGCCTGCTATGAGCGTCTGGTCGAAGCGACGTAAGATCCGAGAGTTGCTATGTATATAGTACAGCGCATCAGCATTGCCATACAGCGATGCAATGCAGCCAGCGTCTTGGGGACGCTTACGACGGACGCTTATGATTACCCGCTAAATGTAGCCCTCGCCTTTAAAATTACTCTCATAAAGGGCCTCTGTGCTGTTGGCTACGGCCCCACGCATGCCTCCCAAAGGACCGGGCCCGGGATCATGAAATAAAAGTAATAATAATTTTATGACAAGGAAAAGTATTAGAAGGAAATAAAATAATAATGTTATATGGCAACTATAAATCCATAGCATTATGCATAGCCCCAAGATAAACAGAGCTTGTGTTATGGGTACTAAATCTATACTAATATTATAAAGAGGAAAGATTTGATTGTTTGTTTGTTTGTATGTTTGTTTGTTTGTTTGATTTGAATAGGCTCCGAAACTACTGGACCGAGTTAAAAAATTATTTCACTATTAGAATCCTTAATTTTCCGTGATGAACATAGGCTATATAATATTTTCAAAAAAGTTAGGGAACCGCATGGAAAATTCATAATTAAACCGTGCGCTATATATTCAACCTCTTTCTTTATATTATTTTTCTATATATTCAACTTCTTTCTATTATGGTGCGGAGCCATAATAGAGAAAGAGGTTGAATATATGTAGTACATATAGCGAACGGTGCGTGCTTTTTCTCTACGGCCAGTGTCAGTTATAGAGTGTCGAGTCAATGTCAAAAACAATGCTGTTAAAAAAGTAAGGGATCCGTATGAAAACTGTGAAACCTGTGTTAGTGTGTATAATTTCTGAAATTTTCGTTTAATACCCGTGCGAAGCCGGGGCGGACCGCTAGTACAACATAACATAGATAATATTTGTATTATTTGCATAAATATAGAAAATAAACAAAGTATGTAAAGTAAACCAACTCAATGAGGTCATCCACAATACTCATTACTTCAATGATAAGAACATCGTGTGGTTAATCAACGTGTCATTTTATATAGGTAAGTAGGTGTTTTCAAACAATTACTTAATTAATATAGAAAATAACAAAACCAACTTAACTAGAGGTAGATTAGAACTCAACACCTTGGGTACACTTCAAACTGTTACTGATAAGGATCAGTTGAGCTAACTGTAGTTTGTTTGCAACAGTCTGCAGTTAGCTCAATTGTTTGTTATTTTCTTTATACTTAACTAGTATTTACAATTGACCTAAGTGAAGTGTTAATAATCTACGGGTAGTTCAACTGATCCATATCGATACCAGTTCGCGTCCCCAAGACGCTGGCTGCATGCCTCGCTGTATGGCAATGCTTATGCGCTGCGCCAGATACTGACCAGCTCTCGGGTCACAATCGCTTCGACCAGAAACTAAACTGTGATTATTTAAAAAAACAAAAGAAACTGACGATCTGTGTCGCGGCGAAGGTTCATTTAGGCGTCATTTGATAGCCTGATGAATTCATTTACTAAATTACATATAATATATCCCCAACCACGCCGTGTGGTGCCGGCATAGAATTTCACCACCCCAACCCTTCCCGTGGGTGTCGTAAGAGGCGACTAAGGGAAACACACCAGGGGGCGGGCAGCAGCGCCCTCTGCAGAACAACTCCACCGTACTGGGATCCCCAACCCGCATGCTTAGCATGGGGATTATGGACAATAACCCCCAGATGAAATAACGCCACCTATGGCGCGCATTAGGGGAGGCCTATTTCCAGCAGTGGACTGATATAGACTGATGTTGTTGTTGTTGTTGAAAGGAAATAAAGCTCATTAATTATGATTTTGAACGAAATTTTCTCGTTTTCAGAGTGATCCACCACATATTCCTGAGCCTGTCAAAGGATGGTTCTCAGCTTGATCTCCAGATGTCGCTATTCGCGCTGATCTGTCAACGAGTCCTCGCGGAAAGCCCTGCGGCCTTCGTCGGGGATTTTGGTAAGTCTATACTAATATTATAAAGAGGAAAGGTAAAGGTTTCTTGTTCGCTTCTTTCAACATCATCATCACATGCCGTGTGGTGCCGGCATAGAATTTCACCACCCCAACTCTTCCCGTGGGTGTCGTAAGAGGCGACTAAGGGAAACACACCGGGGGGCGGGCAGCAGCGCCCTCTGCAGAACAACTACACCGAACTGCGATCCCCAACACGCATGCCCAACGTGGGGATTATGGGCAATAACCCCCACATAATGATGCCATCTATGGCGCTCATTAGGGGAGGCCTATGTCCAGCAGTGGACTATTATAGGCTGGTGATGTTTGATGTTGATGATACAATGGCAAAAAACGGTCACGGTTCTGTAGTGTACCTATTGTTTCTTTTCTATTGTTAATCTTTATATTTTATTGCTGTGTGTTTTTATTTAAATGTGTGTACTTTGTCGTAAAACCAGGGTTGGAAAAAAAACAGTTTTTTTTAAATTTTATAAAACAAACAGTTCAAATTGTTTTAAACAAGTGTTTGTTTTGTTTTTTTTTTTGTCCTTTTTAGTTTAGGGCATTATTTTAAATTAATTCGACCTATAATGTTTCATTTCCAGACGAGATCTTTTGACTTTTCAAATTTTCTATAGTAAAATAAATATTGACAAAAAACGATCAATGGATAAACATTTATTTTATGTTGCGTATCTCTAATCACTACTAAACGATTTACATTCACCCTAAATGTTTCCTAGCAGGACTATACCGGCGGGGAAATACCTATAAACTATAAATTCTATTCTATGAATAGGGGCACCCCCAATATTTATTAATTAGTGATGGGCCGAATGTGGTTTGAACCGAATACGAATTTCGGCCGAACATTCGGTAAAAATCAAAAATGCCGAAGTTCGGTTTTTATTCTGCACTTATATGGTAACAACTAACAAACAACAATAAAATATACCTATAAGTAATTAATATATTGAATTTTCAAAAAGTTTATTTGATTCAAATCATAAGACTTCCTAATTTAATAAGAACTTATTGAATTTGATTTTTTAATTCTAAAACTTAAGATTGAAATGTCGAAAAAGGAAACTGATAAATACTATCTAATGCATGTTTCAAAAGTACGTGTTATCTTATCCCATTACCCATAAATCCTGGTACTTGGTAGGTACTTAGATCATTGTTTGACTGAATAAATAACTTATCAAAAAAATATTACTTTCATTTTATATCATTCATTCGCAATGAAAAGTAGTTTTAAAGCTTGTTTTTTTCTCATCGTTTTATACAATGTTTAAAACTTGTTTTAATCTGTGTTTTTAAACGTGTGATAAAAAACACGGTTTAAAATCAAACTGTTTTAAACATTGTTTTAAACATGTGTTTTAAAACCATTTGTTTTAATCATGCCAACCCTGCGTAAAACTATGGACTAAGCATTGTCTGAAATAAAACCTTTTTATTTATTTTATTTATTTATTTATAAAAGTGTTTACTAACAAAAAAAATACAATTACCTAACTAAATTAGAGCTAGTATATATATAATTTGATTGTTTGTTTGAATTTAAATAGGCTCCGGAACTACAGGACCGATTTGAAAAAATCTTTCACCATTAGAATCCAAAGTTTTTCTTGATGAACATAGGCTATATAGTATATTTTGAAAAAAGTGAGGGAACGTATGAAAAATTTTTTTTATATAAAAAAAGTATTTTTTTTATAAAAAAAAATATTTTTCTTTTTATAAAAAAAATCATTTTGTTAAAAAAATAATTACCCGTGCGAAGCTGGGGCGGATTGCTAGTGTAAACATAAAGTGCAAGACACGCCAACACCTTGCTTCTTTGTATATTTACAAAGGTAGGTATATAAGGACCAGTCAAACCACTTTGTATGCGACAACCGTAGTTAGTTGGGTTTTTGAATATATTACGAACGCAAAAAAGGCACGCGCCGCTTTTGAAAAATACCAGATAATATGTTCGGAAAAACCACAGTGCGGTCGTGAGAATGTTATAAAATTATAACATTCTCATAAAATTATAACATTCTCAGCCATCTGGGCGCAAAATGTATTAAGAAATTAATAGAACTTTAAAGGAAATAAAGAAAACTATTTTGGTCAAACAAATATAACAACTTAATACGATGAAACAAAAAAAAAATTAACATTCAAATAAATAAATAAACTTTTCTCTCACATCAGACGCTTAGTTGCATACATGAATGCTGTATAAATATACCATAAAAGAACCGAGAGATGAATAATTTGGCGCAAATATGCAGGTCTCGACAGAGCCTACAAATGTGCTCCCCTTGGGGTCGAGACCCTAGGTCCGTGGGGTACCGAGGCTCTCCGGGTTTTCAATCTGAGCGTCTGGTCTAACGTGACCCGAGAGCTGTATCTGGCGCAGCGCATCAGCATTGCCATACAGCGAGGCAATGCTGCCAGCGTCTTGGGGACGCTCCGACTGGTATTGATATGGATCAGTTGAGCTACCTGTTGTTATAACATTAGCAGTACAAGAAATGATGTAGGTAAGGCAAGAGAAGAATACAAACCTCTAAACTGATATATTAAACAATCAAAGCGAACACAGAACATAATTTTAATATCCTACTTATATTATAAACGCGAAAGTTTGTAAGTATGATGGATGTTTGTTACGCTTTCACGCAAAAAATACTTAAAGATTATAATGAAACTTTGTACACGGGTAGTTTTTGACCTGGAATAACATTATGGGCTTTTTTCCCGAAAATCCCACGGGATCGGGAGTTACGCGGGTGGAACTGCGGGCACCCAGCTAGTATAAATAGGTAGGTAGGTAGTAATACACACCGGTACTCGTATATAATACATAAAACAAAATATCCAAAAGCTTGCAAACATGTCAGGTTGTCCTTGCATTAAGATCATTTAGCAACTGGTTTGAAGTACATACATAATGTACAAATAGTACATCAAGATCTGAACGGGAAAATATCGTAAAGGTATAAACACACTATACCCACGCACATCAACGTACGCGACGCAATAATGTCGCAGATCAGCGGCTCTATTGTCTAACTCAGCTGGTAATCGTAATCTACTTCAGTTTGGCATTTCAAACCTAACCTGGACTTCGATTGTCACTTTCGTATTGTGTAAATAGCTGAAACCGAAGACCAGTTGAATACTTAAGACAATACGGACAACATTCTGACTGGGTCTACAGGTGGTTATTGGTTTGAAGTTCACTCGTAATGGACTTCAAGTTAGACAATAAGGCTGCTGTACGGAAAAATTTGCATTCCAATTCCAATGTGGTTATAATATTCAACTCGTAATATCTAGATGCACTTAGTAGTTTATACGTGTAACTTTCATAGATAATACTGATAATACCTCTCTTGTTTAGCTAATAACAAATATATTTTATAATATTTTTTTTATATATTTTATATTAGCGGTATCTGAAGAGAGCTTAGTTGCAGCGACTAGGTTTTTTGCGTTTGAAGCTGGGAAAACTTTTGTCACTTTAAATACATGTAAGGATAAAGAGTTGAATGCTAATTTGTATTGCGCGGTACCGGTGTTGCATTAATAATAATAAAAATAAATACTTTATTGCACACTTAACTTATGAGTTAACAAATTAAATAGTCTTAAAATAAGCGACAATTGGCGGTGATAATAATAATAATATATAATGTGCGCAGAGCTTTACGAGTTTTGGATGCTTAAATATAAGTATGAAAAAAAGATAGCCTCTAGATACCCTCGTCCTACGTATCCTACATGCATGAGTGACGAAATATTTTCGTACGTTGCATGGCGTGGAGTTAAGTCTGTTTCCAGCTTAAGTTTACTTTAATTTGTCTATTTTCCCGTTTCAACAGTTTTACACATTGTAGGGTAACGAGATGACTAGTGCCAATCACAATGTTTTGAGATTAAATTTACTTTATGTTTTATTTTTTGTTTAATATACATCTGCATAACAACTCCACCGACCTGTGATACCCAACCCGCTTGCCCAGCTTGGGGATTATGGGCAATAACCCCCAAATGATGAATAATGCCATGTATAGGCTCATTAGGGGAGGCTTATGTCCAGCTGTGGACATAGGCAGCCTTTAAGGTGATGATGTGATATCTTTTATTTGTATATACAAAAACAAACAACCTTTATTTAGAAATAAGTAACTAAAGTTCATAAAGTTCTTGTTGGTTGTTCGATTTGTTTTGCCGCGATATGTTTTTTTAAACAGAACGTTTAGTAATGTTGTCAACAGGTTTGGTTACGAGTTGGAAAATAGAATTTATTTTCTGCGCAGTACCAACCTAATGAAATATCTACGTTGTCTGTGGTTTTACGTCTATGGTACCTTATGTGTTAATAATTATTATGCAGAGTTTTCTATACTAATATTATAAAGAGGAAAGATTTGATTGTTTGTTTGTTTGTTTGTTTGAATTGAATAGGCTCCGAAACTACTGGACCGAGTTAAAAAATTCTTTCACCATTAGAATCCTTAATTTTCCGTGATGAACATAGGTTATATAATATTTCAAAAAAAGTTAGGGATCCGCATGAAAAATTCAATAATTGAACCGTGGGCTGTATATTCAACCTCTTTTTCTATTATGGCGCGTCAGAATAGAAAAAGAGGTTGTATAGCGCACGGCGCTTGCTTTTTCTCTACGGCCAGTGTCAGTTTTGAATGTCGAGTCAATGTCAAAAACCCCAATGCTGTTAAAAAAAGCAAAGATCCGTATGAAAACTGTGAAACCCATCGTTTTAGTGTGTATAATTTCTGAAATTTTTGTTTAATACCCGTGCGAAGCCGGGGCGGACCGCTAGTTATATATATTTCTAGTTTGTAATACAGGCATCTGGTTGACCTAAAACTACATATGTATGCTGAGGTGATCGTTTTTAGTTACCGGCGGATACAAATTATTTTGTGTAGGTACTTTAGTTTTTTCTGCGTTCTCCATTGATTAAAAGATAGATTTTTTTTATTGCATACTTTTATGCACACTAACAAAACAATCAATAAAAACTATAAAAAATACAAAATGTGACAATTAGCGGTCTTATCGCTCAAGAGCGATCTCTACCAGACGTAATTAATAAAAAAATTGTTCGGTTCACCGGTATTTATGTAGCATTTGGGAATTTATGATATTTTCACTAAAATCGACATTTTCCCAAATGCTCGCAAAATACAATTGAGGTTTGTTTTATAATAGGTTTATAGAAAATTGTTTGCGACTTGCGGCAAATTACTTGTCCTTTAGTTTTAATCCTTGTTTAAAACTGAAAAAAGTAAATGCACTAAAAAAATTGTTTCTCGGGAAATACTAGACGACCATCAAGATTCAAACGGGAAAATATCACAAGTTTACTTAGCGTATATGTATTTTAAAAGTGGCTTATATTTACGCTGCATATTTCCTTTTTACATCAGAAGTGTTAATTTTTATTTTCCTGCAATATCTTTAACCCATTTGCTGCCCATACATTGCGCCATGCAGCTATATTTCGTAGCTCATTTGTCCTGGGACGGGAATCGAAAAAACAACCAAAATGCGTCACAGGCACTTCTAACTTCAATTCAATGTTAATTTTCAGACGATTTTTGTGTTTTCCCAAATGCTCCAAAGATATGAATTTAGTTTTTCCATAAGTTAATTGAAAATGGTTTACGATTTGCGGCAAATTACTTTTTCCTTAGTTTTATTCATTTTAAGCTGATATATTCTCATTTCGTCGTATCCTACGAATAGGGTCACAGTCGCCAGTGTGACTTTTTATTTTTATTGCATTTTTGGAATCTCCATTATGATTTACATCATACCAGTTCAAAAAAAATTAAAAAATACTGAAAATAAAAAAGTTATTAAGATTTTAAAATTGGGTCACAATTGCATTGATCGATTTAGCCCGACGAAAAAGTTAACAAACAGCTTTGGCACTTTCTTCCACGTGAAAAACGCAAAGATCACAAGTATTTCCCGGCGAATACGGTTACATACTCCAGAGTAACCATGTAGCGCGGGTGAAAAGGCGCGCGGTCGCGGATTACCGCAATGTTTGTCGACTACGAAGTGCATTTTTAATAGTTTGGTTGGCTAGGCACATGAATTGTCTTTGGCTATGAAAGCACGAAAAATGCTAAATTTATATGTAATTGCGAGGTAGGTACGTGTACATACATAATTATGTTCTAACAACCTACTAAGCACTACTTGCTAGTTTCTTGTTAATTTTTCTTCTTTGTGAAGAAAAATATAATCGTTAAATCGATTAGAGCGTTAAAGCAACAAACAGACAGACAGGGTCTGACCTTCGTATCTACAGTATTAGTATAGATATATATGTAACGAATGTACATCTTTCACATTCACGAATGCGGATGCAAATAATCACTTCATTTGCGAAGTACCTATATTATTTTGTTAGGAATACCTATTGCATTGTGAAATCTTAATAATATAAATAAATGAATATTTGTTTCAGGAAGTTTTAAAATACTCCTTAAAATGGACTGGAACGGGTTATACATGTTTGAGATACGTAGTTGGGTTTTGTTTTGAATTCTCTATAACTTTTTAATATAGAATATCAATATTTTATGAAATTATCATACGCCTTTCAGGGTTTTTTTTATAAAGGTCTCTCAATAAGAACTAAGAACAGTGACACAATTTGTTTGAACTATAAACCAACAGTTGTTCAAATTATAAAAATATTTCTGACATTTGGTAAATCGGTAATTTAACCAAACTAAAAAAATCTTTAAGATTTTAGTAAAGGTTAAAATTATTTGAATTATTGTATTGGTTTTGTATTTACTAAAGTATTGAATTGATTGTAAGCTTTTTACATGTGGTGCTTTAAACCACAACTATTTGACTTTTTGTATAAAAATCACTTGGAAATTAGAAAATGTAAAAATTGCCAGAGTTCTAGATATTCCATTGACGACTATAAGTTTGAAACATTGTATAAAAGCTAAATAATAATACAAAATACTGAAATATGTATAATAGATACATAGTGCGGCATTTGTACGGCAAAATCGTAACATATTAAATTATTAGCTTGTCCAATCCAATGTGAAAAATAAAATAAAGAGAAACAGGTTTTAAGGATTTTCAAGAGAAGTTTCAGGATTTTTCGACTTCTACAAATAAGGTCATCAGACGACAGAGTCTACAAAACAGCGAAATAAATATGTGTTTTCTTTTTAATATTTTAACGTGAGCAACTACATAGTAGTTGGCTTCAGACAGGCTCATTGACGAGTTCTCTAATCTGGACACAGTAACGAGATTGATAGGATGAATAAATAAAATGCTGAACAATCGACTAAAACTTGTGTTTTGGGTATCAGATGACTTAACACAATAGACCTTATAGATATAATATTTTTTTTTTACTATACATACATACAAATCAACCAAAACACTCTCTACAAACATCTGCGAATTTTAATTCCATTACTTGTTGTTTTTTTAATAGACTATAGCATTTAAATACTAAATAAATTAGAAAATTAACAGCAAAAAAAAAATTCGATGAATACGCCATACCTTGGCTCTGATATCAATCTATTATGAATGACAATAATCATGTAATGAATGCTCGTATAATGTAATGACAACTAGCTGACTCGCTTGTAATTTCATTGGCGTGGACGTGTTTAGGGTAAAACACTTTCACAAAATCAGCTAATTCCCTATTATAATAAAAAATCGGAATTTCACCAAAATCGGAAAGACGCGATATCATTTTTATGTCCGTTAATAAAGTATTCTTTTTTTAAAACGTTTCCAAAATATTTTTTTATTTAGTGAATTTTAAGCAGTCTTCTCATTCGATATCCTTCAAACATTCTACCTTAGCCCATTTTGAGAGAAGTTTTAATAAATCTTCAAACATTCATTCATTGTTATTATTTCATTAATTTAGTAACTTGAGATTTTATGCAAGACCAATCGGATTGAAACTAAATATCGGGAAGTTTGAATTTTTTCTACCCTAATTTAGAGATATGAAAATAGACCTTAAAACATGTTTAACCATCTATTGTATATTCAATACAAAAATAAAATTTGAGGGCATTACCAGCGCACATTAAATAGTAACAGTCATTTAAATACGTTACCAAAAATTACAAATCCAATATTTCAATAACCGTATTTACAGTTTGCAGAAATATTTTCAAAAATCCTGAAACACAATGTTGAATAGTTTTGTATTTTAATTGTTCTTAGCAATTTTCCTTAAAATAAATCACATAATATTGCCTTTTTAATTTACCTACTGTTCTGTCATTACATAATGAAATTTGAAGCTAATAGCACCTTGCATTATAAAGTTATAGATATTTCAATATAGAATGAAATTATAAAACTTTAATTACCTGTTTCACTAAATTTTCAGGAATATTTTGAAAAATCCTGAAACAAGTGATCATTATTTTTGTGTGTTTAGTATTCAATGTAAGTATCTAACCAATCGAACCACTGGTTACACAGTTACAAAAAACACCAAAAACCTCAAAACCCCCTTTTACCTCTTTAGGGGGTGGAATAAGAAAAAAAACCCTAATTAGCCGGTATTTGTGTAGTTAAAGGTCCAGCTCACCAAATTTCAGCTTTCTAGCTTCATCGGTTTAGGCTGGGCGTTGTGGCCAGAAAACTCCATTATTTATTATAATTTTTTTTTATACGAGTACCCTTAGAATTATTCTAAGTGAGTACCTAGGTACCATAATAACTAAAAAATTCGTTCCAATCATTACATTAAATCATGCCTTAATAAACCCTAGGACGAGTTTTACATAGTTGCACAGTTTTACACGAACTCGGTTTTGGCTTTCGAATGATTTGTTGCATTTTAGCTGTACCTACTAACCAGCTGCAATAAATGTATAAACATTTTTCCCAAGGCGAGAATCGAACCCGCAACCTCCAGCGACGAAGTCAGGCCTTCGCCAGCAGCTGCGCCATATAGGTCGTCGATTAAGTGCTAGACAAACTAAATACATTTAATATCGTCTCTGGATGTACAGCGCATCCTAAGTACAGCATGAATAAACAATTTCTGATGCAAATTATCAAGGTACAAAACCAAATTATGAAGGACAATAAACTATGACCTTCGTAAAATGTGTAATTGTCCATCATAATCCCGTCGAATAAGTTTACAAAGACGTTTGTTACCCCCCTAGTTAAGGACGTGAAGCGAAATCTGCGTGGAAAACGGTCACAATGGCGCTGAGTATAACGTCGATTTGAAACTTGCACGTGGAACAAGGTGCTAAGGGACAAAAACTAGGGAAAAAGGTTTTTTTTATTTATGAAACCTTTATGATAATTTAGCAGAAAATATGATAAAACGTTTTAGCAAAAAAAACCACACTCGTTCAATAGAAACTTTGCGAAATAATCAGAAAAAACCGTCTCCTGTAAAGTTGGTGTTTTGCAACTGTGACCGTATTCGTAGGATACGACGATTTATTAACATAGAATATTACTAGATATTAATACAATACTAGATAGAATAAAAAAATACACTTATAATCTATTTCCTAAAAATATAAAGCCGTCACCAGAACGCAGAGTTCCTAGCATGCTGGCAGCATTGCCATGTTGGATGGCGATGCTAATTCGTTGACCGAAATAAAAACCAGCACTCCGATCCTGTAAACTCAATCAGAATCTTCAAAGCTACACCCGCGGCTCTAATGTCTAACTCAACTGGTAATCGTAATCGGCTTCAGTTTGGCATTTCAAACCTAGCCTGAACTTCGATTGTCACTTTCGTATTGTGTAAATAGCTGAAACCGAAGACCAGTTGAATACCTTAGACAATACCCACAACATTCTGACTGGGTCTACAACTGGTAATCGGTTTGAAGTTTACTGGTAATGGATTTTAAATTAGACAATAAGGCTACTGGTAGTATGGGGCGACGGAAATGCTAATATAGAGACAGTATTTCTTCAAATATACTGCTAGTTTTTATTTAGTTAGATCATTGTAATTTTATTTGTTAATAAAGACTTTTTGTCCTATCTTAACTTAATAAAATTATAGCAAAATTTAATTACGCGCCAACACAATCGATCACCCTTAAAGTTGACTATAAAACCTTGTCGTCCTTGTAAACCTGCTTACAAACAAACTTATGCGGGCAGGCGGAAAATATCGGTAATAACTAGCCTCGTGGCGACGGCTTAGATTTTACACCACTCCAACTCTTGTGCGTAAGATGTAGTCAGACCCCCCTGGATAGCAAATAAATAATGCTGGACAATCCACTCAGCATCACCTAGCCCCAAGCTCAGCAGAGCTTGTGTTTTGGGTACTAGATGACTGATATACATAACACAAAATATTACTCAGATATTTGTATTATACATAGAAAACGACCGGAACCGAGTAAGTTGTGTCCTGACTGCCATAGCCAACTGCAAAATTAAGTTTGTAAAACATAATTACAGTAATTTGTCAGCTTCCAATCAGATAGCTTGAAACTGCTCTGGGTGAAAACCCAAACGGTTTTATAGTTAAATCGTCCTCGGCAAAACCAAGGTTTTGGGGGTTGAAGATGGAATTTCCCCAAATTTACTATTTGGAGAAATTCCATCTTAATTCTTTCTTTTTATTCTTATTTCTTCTATTTCTTATTACTCAGAAGGAGTTCTCTGTATATCATCATCAGCCTATAATAGTCCACTGCTGGACCCCTAGTGACCCCAGCCTCCCCTAATGAGCGCCATAGATGGCATTATTGATCATTTGGGGGTTATGACTTCGCCCAATTGGCGCACTTACTCCAGTGGTCTTTCGACCGACAGTTGATGTCGGGTAATCGTATATCAGTCAGTTGTTACTGAAACAAGCGTTTGCGCGATCTAGGAATTGCTTCTCTGTTTGCACACCGAAAGTTTTTGTACTTTTATATGCAAAAAAAAAAATACAAAATACAAAAATCTTCATTGGGAACAACCGCAAAAGTTGAAAACTGCGTAGCGGAGCCAACGCCCTCCTCCACAAACAAATTAATTATGTATGTTCCATATAAAAACAAGATAAGAATTCACCTAGTACTAGTATACAAAATACTAGCCCGTTCCTCAAGCACTGTAATCGAATATTGATGAAATAGTTTTATCATTAGGCGGTTGCTTTTAACCTGAATACTACTAACATAGACTAAAGATTCAGATTCAATAACTTTATTTCTTTAGGCTTACAAAATAAGCACTTAATCAAGTCAAATTTCATACAGTTAATTATTATAACGAAAAAGAAATGTTGTTATTGATTTCTCTTCACTTCAATTTATTGTCCACTAGTGGAAGAAGTGAAAAAGAAACCACTAGTACATTCATATATAACTTATGTGTCTAATACAATGTTTGTTTTTGCCTACCTATCTAAATCTAAGTTCAAAATGATTTAGATACATGTCAATACATTCATATAATTTAGATACATGTAAATATACTAACACAATAGACCTAAAGTAATTTTTGTGCTATCTGAAATAAATTATTATTATTTAAAAAGCCTCATCAAGCGCGAGCAAAGCGAGCCGTCTTATCTTTATTCTATTTATTTTTAAATGAATTTCATCATCATCACCAGCCTATAATAGTCCACTGCTGGACATAGGCCTCCCTCTCTAATGAGCGCCATAGATGGCATCATTATTTGGGGGTTATTGCCCATAATCCCCACGCTGGGCATGCGGGTTGGGGATAGCAGTTCGGTGTAGTTGTTCTGCAGAAGGCGCTGCTGCCCGCCCCCCGGTGTGTGTCCCTTAGTCGCCTCTTACGACACCCACGGGAAGAGTGGGGGTGGTGAAATTCTATGCCGGCACCACACGGCCATAATACTACTACTATAGACTAAAACTTAACTAACATAATAGTTGTAAAGTAATTTTTATGCTGTCTGAAATAAATGAGATTAATATATTTAAAAATCCTCATCAAGCGTAGCGAGCAAAGCGAGCCTTCTTATCTTTATCCTATTTATTTTTAAATGAATTTTATAAATTTATATTATTTGATTTCATTTTTTTTTTCAGTTGAGCTACCTGTAGTTTATTCTCAACAGTCTGCAGTTAGCTCAATTGTTTCAATTGTAAATACTAGATTTTATTTAGTTAGATAATTGTATTTTTTTTTATTTCATATCAGATAAATGTATATTACTTAATTTAAGAGTGATCGGATATTATTAACTTCTTAAATATCCTTGTTTCCAGGTCTGAGCATCTTAAAAGCGGCTGCACTGCGTTGCCCTCAACACCCCTTGCTGACTCGACACATAGTGGAATGCGTGTATCTGGTGTTGGCACGCGACCCTAAGCTGTGCACGAACGAGTGTGTTTTCCACGAGGTAAGATTTATTTATTTACAAACGTACCTCAATTTATTATATATTTTTACCCGCATGCCCAGCCTGGGGATTCCCCATGATATGGGATAACCCCAAAATAATGATATCATCTATGGCGCTCATTAGGGGAGGCCTATGTCCAGCAGTGGACTATTATAGGCTGGTGATGTTGTTGTTGATGTTGTACCTCTATTTTTCGATGACCTCTGGTGCGGTGGGCTAAGGTCCGCCTGCGACGCAGGAGGTTGGTTCGATTACCGTTTCGGGTTTGTTCTGCAGATTTGTTCAGGGTGTCCTGGTCGTTTTCTATGTATAATAAAAAATATCTATCTATGTTATCTATTGTATTATGTATATCAGTCATCTAGTACTAGTACTCATAACACAAGCTCTGCTTAGCTTGAGGCTAGATGATGCTGTGTGGATTGTCCGGCATTATTTATTTATTTATTGTAAAATACTCTGTATTAATTTCAGGTGGACGCACAAGGCGATAATCTAGTGATAGCGTGCGCACGCGCCGGCGACACATACGCCCTGGCACTGGCTGAGATCACCAGGAGCGACGCGCGCGCTGACTCACCACCGCTGTTCCGTCTACATCACAGCAACTCTGACGGTTAGTAGTCATCAAAATCAAAGTGCTTTATTCCCTTTCGACCTTACAGGACTCTTGGACAGCCCAGTGAACGGTTAAGATGAATGAGAATCAGACGAATGAGAATTTATTTGAAACACAATCAATAAAGCAAAGACTAACCAAAACACTAATCATACCTACTAGTTTTTGTGTTGAGTCCCAAAACGGACTCTATCTCAGCATGAGTTAGTTGTAACACAAGCTCTGCTTAGCTTAGGGCTAGATGATACTTTGTGGATTGTAAAAAAAAATCCATACGTCGTGTAATATAGTGTATAAATTTTAATAAACTTTCTCTATTCTTTATTGTACACGCATCAAAAAATAGAATGAGCTTAAACTAAAAGGTTATGTACAGTGTGCGTCAGAATTAAGTACCCCTCTGTCTACATAATATTTATGACTACTTCGAATTCCCTTGTAACTTATCACAAATTTTCAAATGCAAAAATTTATCACGCCGCCGCTCAGGATCGAACCACCCACCATAATACATAAAGTCTGAAATTCCCAACAATAACAACTATGGTGACGCGCACTGTACTGTACATAGGTGAGCTTAACCCTGATAAGAGTTTTCTTCCAGCAAACCTAAGAGTTAACTTTTTACTTTGTTGTTACAGGCTACAACGCTCTGCATATGGCGTGTCGGCTCCACAGCTCGGCCAATCCTCGGCTCCACACCGTGCATGTGTTGTTAGACCACGCCAACGCTGATATATGGAAGGGGGTAAGTTGAAGCTAGGGGTCGCAAACCGGGATCACGAATCTCGAAAATACCGGACCGAAATTAAATCTTAAATACCGGGAGTGGATGGTAACCGGGTCTTCATTTCTTTAAAGTAATTTGTTTAGTTCATTATGCAATCATTAACTTTAATTTTATTTGATTTATTTTAATTGTTTAACGTTTTGACACATTTTAAATTAAATATTATTACTATTTTATTTTTAAATGAATTTGTGAAAAAAAAACTATTATAATATAATTATATTATATATATATTATATATTATAATTTTTTTTATCAATGTAAAGTTTTCTCAGTACTGTTTTTTTATAGATGAATTTGATTTGTACCTGTGAATGAGGTGACACTAAAATGTCCTAATCATAAGTTAAAGGTACACAATCAATGTATTGGTGTACACCGCGTTGGCAATTTTTTAATACATAAATAAATATAGGGACAGAGAAAGCGACTTTGTTTTATACTATGTAGTGTATAAAATCATTATTCATTGGTCGTCGGTATTCAATTCAAAAAAACAGTAAAATCTTTCCTCTTTATAATAGTATCGTTAAAGAATAATAATGACATAATTAATAATAATGACATAATTATTAATAATAATACCGGCCGCTTGAGCCTAGCATTGCGGTCGGTGATCAACCGTTTTGATATATTTTTGGGTAAGGACCAAATTTTTTGCATCGTTGCACAACGGAAATCACAGCTGAAGGTGTCACAACGGAGCAAATGTAGCACAACGGAATTTGTTAAGGTTAGTGTACATGGGTCTAAAAATTATAACAAATTCACAATGTTTAGCATAATTAATTACATTCATATTTTTCTCAACCTTGGAAAAATAAATTAGGTAGCTACTTACTTAAAATCCTAAGTTGTGATTTTCCTTAGTTTAATTATTCTATTACTTAGGTACCTATTACTATATAGATTGGGATGTTGTGGGTAAAAAAAAACACAGTGTAATATTTGTATTTTGATAATATATATTGAATAAATTTAATACATATATACCACTATTTATTAATTTTAATATCACAGATTATACATTTGTACTACCTACACAAAATTAATTTTAAATAGCCGGCACGAAAAATATTTTTTTCTTCAAATATGTCAAGAAGCATAAAAGTTACAAAATTATATAATAATAACATGATGTTTATAAATGATGATTATTGACTTTATAAAAAAAACTAACAAAACAAGATATGTGTAATATAAATAAATAACAAAAATATCAAATCAATTAACATGCTTAAACTCAAATACTTTAAAAAATCAGTTCAGGTAATTATTAAATCAATAGAAAAATGTCTAATAATAAAATAAAAAAATCTTATTGTTAAGATGTTTGAATAAAAACTACTAAAAGAAGACCTACATGAAGTAATATTGTGTACCAATCTTTACAATGTTCCGTTGTGACACGTCGCACAATTTCGTGTCGTTCGTCGCATACAGGAGTAAAAATCTACACGACCCAGCAATAAAAAATTCACACTGCAAAGAATAAACACCAATAAGAATACTCATCAGAGTTGTTCAATAGTAGACAAAATAAGCTCATATAATCAATAATGCAAAGTAGCAAAAGTTAACACAAAACACTTTAAAAGTCTTACAGAAAATCCGGATTTTTAATGGTACGCGGGCACTTTTCACACTTTTCTTCAACTGAGTGAAAAACTACATGGCGGAATTGGCCTGAATTAAGTCACAAGTCAGATGACGGTGTTGCCATTGCAATAAAGCATTATTTGTTATCCAATATTGCCAAGTTCTCGAGTTATGCTGTCGCACAACTGAATCGCACAACGGAACGAAATCTGTGACACTCATTATGATCATTATTATTAATAAACTATAACGTTTAACGAGATTTTAATAATAAAAACGTAAAGATAATATATCGGTGACTATAAATAAAACAGAAAGTCCGTGAGAAAGTTTTTATTTTTAGAATAAAATTGCAATAACCTAGAGGAGTCGGAGCTGTGACATTCACATTTTGTATGAAAATCGAAAATGGATTCAGTATCTTGATTTTCCTAAAATGAATTTTACAGAAATCTAGTGTAAGAAATATTTATTTGAATTAGGCACAGGGTGCACAATAAGTTTAACTTTAGTAATCAAGTCTTAAAACTCACCTAAGTTAACAACTTTTTTTTATGTTATGATTTCAAAGTGCTGTGACATCATTCCCTCGCACAAAATGCAAAAAATTTGGTCCTTACCCTTTTACTGTAGCTTTATTTTATAATAATTTTGTTGTATTTTAACGAAATGTATAAATAAATGAAGTGGAATAATAATAATAACGCTAGCGGCAGGATATAAAAGGCGTATAGTCAAAGATAATAATGACCGGCAGGATATAAAAGGCGTATAGTCAAAGATAATAATGACCGGCAGGATATAAAAGGCGTATAGTTAAAGATAATAATGACCGGCAGGATATAAAAGGCGTATAGTTAAAGATAATAATGACCGGCAGGATATAAAAGCCGTATAGTTAAAGATAATAATGACCGGCAGTATATAAAAGGCGTATAGTTAAAGATAATAATGACCGGCAGGATATAAAAGGCGTATAGTTAAAGGTAAAATGACCGGCAGGATATAAAAGGCGTATAGTTAAAGATAATAATGACCGGCAGGATATAAAAGGCGTATAGTTAAAGATAATAATGACCGGCAGGATATAAAAGGCGTATAGTTAAAGGTAAAATGACCGGCAGGATATAAAAGGCGGCGACAGCTGCCTCCACCTGGCGGTGAACTCGTCCGCGTGCGACCTGCGGCTCGTCATGCTTCTCTTCAGGAACCAGGACCGCAAGCTGTGGAAGAAACTCGCGCACCTGCACAATATGAGGTAACTACTTCAAAAGATCTGATCGTCTGGTCGAAGCGACGGTTGACCCGAGAGCTGGTCAGTATATAGTACAGCGCATCAGCATTGCCATACAGCGAGGCAACAGACAGCGTCTTGGGGACGCGAACGACTGGTATTGATATGGATCAGTTGGACTACCTGTAGATTGTTTGGAACAGTCTGCAGTTAGCTTAATTGTAAATACTAGTACTAGTTAGGTTATTTCTTAGAAACAAATCTATCTAACTGCCCACTGTTGCAAAATAAATTACTGGTGACTCAACTTATTTATTTGTAATATTCTTTGTTAATCATCATCAGCCTATAATAGTCCACAGCTGGACATAGGTCTCCCCTAATGAGCGCCATATATGGCAATATTAGTCATTTGGGGGCTATTGCCCATAATCCCCACAATCTCCACGCTAAGCATGCGGGTTGGGGATCGCAGTTCGGTGGAGTTGTTCCGTAGAGGGCGCTGCTGCCCGCCCCGCGCTGTGTTTCCCTTAGTCGCCTCTTACGACACCCACGGGAAGAGTGGGGGTGGTGGAAGCTTATTCCAGCATCACGCGGCATTTCTTCATTCTTTGTTAATAATCCAATAACAAATATATTTTTGTCCACAGTTCAGTGACCCCGTTGGAATACGCGCGCTCCGCTGTCAAGTCAACTACCCGACAGAACTACCCGCCCGAAGTTCTAGACTTCTTGAAGAAATGCCGTTGACACACTTAAAGTACGCGTAAATCTTGCTTTAAGGTTAGAAATTCTAAATTTTCATTCCAATGATGAGATGTTTCGCGAGATCAGACCGATGTTGCATGGCTAAAGTTACGCCTGCGACGTTACGATTGCGGTTTGATTCCCGCCTCGGGACAAATGTATGAATGTACATTCATACATTTGTCTCTTTTGTTAAAATAAAACAAAATGTACGCGATAAGCGAACCTTTTGTTTTAATTTCGATAAAAACACGATACGTCTTTGCTTGGTGATTGCAATGAATCGCGAATTATAAAAGTTTTATAACATAAGCTCTGCTTAGCTTGGGGCTAGATGATGCTGGGGATTGTCCAACATATTTAATGTTTCATGTTCAATTCAAAATTTTACCTTCAATGCATAAGATCATTGGGTAGAGGCACATTCAGTCGCCAAGTAAATCAAAACATGATTTGATAGATAGAAAATACTTTATTATACCACACATAGACAACATTACAGTAGCTTACAGTAGACGCTGTATAAAGGTCTTATCACTATGAGCGATCTCTTCCAGACAACCTTGAGATGGACGACATGAAAATGAACTGTAGACGGTGATTTTTAAATAAAAAACATACGCATAATCATTATTTTTCAATTAATTATTTTGTTTTGTTTGAGGCTAAAATTAGATGATGTTGTGTGGATTTCCCAGCTTTATTATAAATTAATGGATTTGGATTTGAAATTGAATTTGTGAAAATTTTGTGAAAGCGATGTTGAATTTTACTTCTGTATGTTTGTACTACAGATGGACAGGATTATATAAGATTTATATAGAGAGTTTCTTACTTCTATATTTTATAGTAAACTACCGTTATACATACATATAATTAAAAAATAAAGAATAAGAAATAAAGAAAAAATTAAAATCGATAAATTAATACTTTTTCATATGCATATGATATGCATGCCAATCTCTAATTATTTTGCACATCAATGTAGAGGTATATTGGTCAAACATGTTCACTCAAAAATCACTATTGGTTACTTTTTTTTTACACATGTTTTGCAAATAAATGACTTATACTTTACTTGACCTCTTGAATCACGCTATTAAAAAAACTGCATCAAAATCCGTTGCCAACGGGAAGCGACTTAGTTTCATACTAGTAGTGATTTGCATTTGAAATTAATAAAGATAAAGATACATTTATAGTACACAGGAACAGCACAGAATTACATTAAGATAGACATAGGTATATATCCGACATAGGTATATATCCGTGTGGTGACGGCATAATAAAGAATTTCACCACCCCAACTCATCCCGTGGGTGTCGTAAGAGGCGACTAAGGGAAACACACCGGGGGGCGGGCAGCAGCGCCCTCTGCAGAACTACTCCACTAAACTGCGATCCCCAACCCGCATGCCCAGCGTGGGGATTATGGGCAATACCCCCAAATGACAAGAACCGCCACAAAATGGCCCCCAGTTCCCGGCCGCCTCGCTATTCCTGGCCATGGTAGCGGCCACGGTAACGGCGGGGCAGGGGGTGCTAGGAATCACCGGGCTACATTAGGCTACCACCCCCCACACACACTGACCCTGGCAACGTTTAACGGACGCACTCTGAGGCTTGATCACCATCTAGCGCAGTTGGAAGTGGAGTTAGAGAACATTAAATGGCATGTTCTAGGGTTATGTGAAGTCCGTAGAGAGGGGGAGGACACCGTAACCCTAGACTCGGGCCATCTTCTCTACTTTCGTGAGGGTGATAAAACATCCCAGGGTGGCGTAGGTTTCCTCGTCAATAAGGCCCTCTCTAACAACGTCGAAGAAATCTCCAGTGTGTCGACCAGGGTAGCGTACCTGATCCTTCGGCTGTCTAAGCGCTACAGCTTGAAGGTCATTCAGGTTTACGCACCGACCTCGACACACTCGGATGATGAAGTGGAGGATATGTACGAAGACATATCCAAAGCCTTACATCACACCACCAAGGCTCACTTCAACGTTGTTATGGGGGACTTTAACGGCAAGGTGGGAACCCAGACTGGCAACGAATCCCGAATAGGCCCGCATGGTTTTGGTGTTCGAAATCACAGGGGACAAATGCTCGTCAACTTCCTCGAGAAAGAGGGGCTGTTCTTAATGAACTCTTTCTTTAAGAAACAGCCCCAAAGGAAGTGGACATGGCGGAGTCCCGATTCTGTGACAAAAAATGAGATCGACTTCATCATGACGGATAGCAAGCATATATTCAGAGATGTCTCAGTGATCAACAGGTTCAATACCGGATCTGATCACCGACTCCTTCGAGGCTCTCTGAATATAAATTTGAAGCTTGAAAGAAACCGTCTGATGAAGTCCACGCTCCGACCGAACCCAATCCAAATCATGGCGGGCACCGAGAAGTTTCAGCAGCTTCTCGGGGATAGATTCGCTGCCTTGGAACCCACTGATGACGCTGACGAGACCCTACACAATCTGGTTGAAACGCTGAGGGACGAGGGCATCAAGTTTTGCAAAAAGCAGCGTACTGGTAAGAAGTCCAAACTCTCGGATGAGACTCTTGGGCTGATGACAAAAAGACGGGAAACCACCCAAGCGACTTCGTCAGAGAGGTCAGACCTGAACAAGCGAATTGCGAAGATGGTACGACGCGACCTTCGGAGCTCCAATACACGCCTCATCGAAGAGGCGATAGAGCGAAACCGAGGGTCCAAAGTATTCACTCAGCAGCTTGGAAGGAGCCACCTGACGAAGCTTTCAACGCACGACGGAAGGACCGAGATATCGGCCGAGATAGAGGACTTTTATGTCGAAGCCGGAGATATCGGCCGAGATAGAGGACTTTTATGGCCGTTTATACGCTGCACATGCTCCCCGTTCCCAACGAGACGACCACGATTCTAGAGCCACCTTGATACGCCACTATACCGACGAACTGCCAGACATCAGTCAAGACGAGATCGTGTTAGCTCTGAGGCAGCTTAAAAATGGAAAAGCCCCCGGTGAGGACGGAATAACATCAGAGCTTTTGAAAGCTGGAGGATACCCTGTTATACAGGAGTTACAGAGCCTCTTCAACGCCGTCCTTCACAGTGGGAGAACTCCAAAGGCGTGGAGTGGGAGTTTGGTGGTGCTCTTTTTTAAGAAGGGAGATAAAACCCTTCTTAAAAATTATAGACCCATCTCGCTCCTAAGTCACGTCTATAAGCTTTTCTCACGAGTTATATCGAACCGTCTCGCCAGGAGACTCGACGAGTTTCAGCCACCGGAGCAGGCTGGGTTTCGCGGAGGATATGGTACCATAGACCACATTCACACAGTGAGGCAGATTATACAGAAGTCCGAAGAGTATAATCAGCCCCTGTGTCTGGCTTTTGTGGACTATGAGAAGGCCTTTGACTCCGTTGAAACCTGGGCTGTTCTACAATCCTTACAGCGATGCCAAGTAGACTATCGTTATATCGAGGTGCTGAGATGTCTCTACGAAGCCGCTACGATGAGTGTCCGAGTACAGGACCAGCAGACTAAACCGATCCAACTGCGCAGAGGAGTGAGGCAGGGGGATGTCATATCCCCGAAACTGTTCACGAGCGCGTTGGAAGATATGTTTAAGACGCTGGACTGGAAAGACAAGGGCATCAACATAAACGGCGACTACATCTCACACCTGCGATTCGCTGATGACATAGTCTTAATGGCGGAGTCGCTAGAGGAGCTGAACCGGATGCTGGACAGTCTAGCTTCAGCCTCCCGATGTATCGGTCTTGGCATGAATTTGGATAAAACCAAAGTCATGATCAATGCCCACATTGATCCAAGACCGGTGATCGTACATGGCCACCTTCTCGAAATTGTGTCTGAGTACACTTACCTCGGTCAGATTTTGCAGTTGGGTAAAAACAATTTCGAGAAGGAAGCCAAGAGGAGGATCCAGCTAGGCTGGGCAGCGTTCGGAAAACTACGTCGAGTCTTCTCGTCATCCATACCGCAATGTTTGAAAACGAAAGTTTTTAATCAGTGCGTCCTACCAGTCATGACCTACGGAGCTGAGACGTGGACACTCACGATAGGGTTGGTCCACCAGTTCAAAGTCGCTCAGCGCGCTATGGAAAGAGCTATGCTCGGAGTTTCTCTGAAGGATAGGATTCGTAACGAATACATCCGACAGAGAACTAAAGTCATCGACATAGCTCAGAGAATTAGCCAACTGAAGTGGCAGTGGGCCGGCCATATTTCGCGAAGAACCGATAACCGCTGGGGTAAACGTGTTCTTGAGTGGAGACCGCGACTCGGTAAACGTAGTGTAGGACGCCCTCCGACCAGGTGGAATGACGATCTGCGAAAGACTGCTGGCAGATGCTGGATGCGACAAGCCGAAGACAGGGCGCTATGGCGCTCATTAGGGGAGGCCTATGTCCAACAGTGGACTGGCATGGGCTGATGATGATGATGATGAGACATAGGTATACAATATGAAGAAGAAGACAAATGTATTGTACTATGTCATCATCACCAGCCTATAATAGTCCACTGGTGGACATAGGCCTCCCCTAATGAACGCCATAGATGGCATCATTATTTGGGGGTTTTTGCCCATAATCCCCACGCTGGGCATGCGGGTTGGGGATCGCAGTTCGGTGTAGTTGTTCTGCAGAGGGCGCTGCTGCCCGCCCCCGGTGTGTTTCCCTTAGTCGCCTCTTACGACACCCACGGGAAGATTTGGGGTGGTGAAATTCTATGCCGGCACCACACGGATGGTACTATGTATATGTAGTGATTTGGATTTGAAATTAAATCGAGGATTTTGAGAAACAGGTTTTGATTTTACTTGCGCTTTTTCAAAAGATATTGCTAGGACCTTGAGTTTCTTACTTCTTAATCAAAATCCTGCCTAAACTATAGAACCCGGCTTAGGTATTCCAAAAAGAATAAACTCCATTGATCTGGATCAGTTGAGAATAGATTGTTTGCAACAGTCTGCAGTTAGCTTACCGGTTTTTGTAAATATTTGTATCTATAATTTTTTACTTTGTTCTATTGAAATTTAGGATTATTTTTTGTGTGGATTGTCCAGCATTATCATACAGAATATGCTTACTTGTAAACAATTTTCTTTTTTTATGAAACATACAGAATATGTCCAGCTGTGGACATTTCTTTATATGAAAACTTTTAATCATCAGTTATTTACAATAGAAAGTACTATATGTTTGTATTACTAATCAACATCAACATCACCAGCCTATAATAGTCCACTGCTGGACATAGGCCTCCCCTAATGAGCGCCATAGATGGCATCATTATTTGGGGGTTATTGCCCATAATCCCCGCGCTGGGCATGCGGGTTGGGGATCGTATTATTAATATTATGTAGTTATTGCTCCGGCGACGGCTGAATTTCCCATACAAACGTAATACCAAAATGATTTGTAATTTGAGCATATTTTCACCATGTACTGCTATTATTTGTATTAGAATAGTATTTATCTAGGTTCCTGCCACAAGCTTTTTTTGAAATACTTACCTATCTACACAAATAATAAGAAAACGTGTTTCCTTTGAAAAAATCAATTTGGTTTAATATCATTTCAATTTTAGTAAAGTTTTTTGAATAAATTTGCGATAGGAACATGATAAATGCAATTTTAATACAAATAATAGCAGATCATGGGGAAAATATGGCCAAATTACAAATTATTTTGGTATTACGTTTGTTTATATTTGGGAAATCCTTCGCCGGACCCAAAACACGGGTTTTATAGCTTATTGAAAATATTTTTATTTCTGGTCGAAGAGACGTGTGACCCGAGAACTGGTCAGTATCTGGCGCAGCGCATCAACATTGCCATACAGCGAGGCAATGCATGATAATGCCATCTATGGCGCTCATTAGGGGAGGCCTATGTCCAGCTGTGGACTATTATAGGCTGGTGATGATGATGAGGCAATGCAGCCAGCGACTGTACACTTCCGACTGGTATTGATATGGATCAGTTGAGCTATTGTAGATTGTTTGCAACAGTCTGCAGTTATCTAAATTGTTTCAATTGTAAATATTAGTTATAATGTGTTTCTATTGATATTAATGTTAAAAGAATCTTTGTTCTTTGAAGTTTATTGTAAATATTTTGAAACGAAAAATTGAGCTTTATAGGATCATAAGTGGTTTTAAAACTAGCGCAAGTTATGTATATCTATATACTAATATTATAAAGAGGAAAGATTTGATTGTTTGTTTGAATTGAATAGACTCGGAAACTTATGAACCGATTTGAAAAATTCTTTCACCATTAGAATCCTAAGTTCTCCGTGATGATCATAGGCTATAGAATATTTTCTAAAAATTAGGGTTCCGCATGAAAATTGAATTTTAATTAAATACCCGTGCGAAGCCGGGGCGGACCGCTAGTTTCTTAATAAATACAGAACTTAAGTACCCTTAGAACCAGTTAATATATTCTAGGAAAACCACCCTATTTATTTTTAAGCGACTACGTAAAAAAATGTTTTTTTTTTATAAATACATGACTAACCTTTTTTTTTGTAAGTCCCTTAATGTCTCTGTAATAAGAATTAAGTACATTGTTGTTATAATGATTTGAAATAATATATCCTAGGAAAACCACCCCATTTATTTTTAAGCGACTACGTAAAAAAAATGTTTTTTTTTTTAAAATACATGACTAACCTTTTTTTTTGTAAGTCACATAATGTCTCTGTAATAAGAATTAAGTACATTGTTGTTATAATCATTCGAAAAATGTTAATTAAGAATACCAATTTGTTTTTTATTAATAAAACTACTTTTGTAAATATGTTAAGCGTTTTAATTCTTCGTATCCGTTCAAGTTGTCAGTTATTTAAGACTCCGGCGACGGATGAATTTCCCACTTTTTGAATTTACAAACGTAGTACCTACATTGATTTGTAATTTGAACATATTTTCTGATTTGTATAAAAATAAATAATAATAATAAAAATTATAAGTATAGGCTTCTACCATTAACTTTTTTTTTCATAATACTTTTCTGAAATGGAATTCAATCTTATTACATTTTACATTAAAGGACACGTCATGTTTTTTAGTATTTGTATGTATTTTCATAAAGTTTGTGGCAGGAACCTATGTGTATACTATTCTAATACAAATAATAGCAAACTATGATGAAAATATTCTTAAATTACAAATCTATTTGGTTCCACATTCGAATGGGAAATTCATCAGTCTTGGGAGCCTTAAGCCTATACCATAATGATAATTTTTTACTATAAGTACCTTATTAACACATTAAACTGCTTCACACTTTTCTCTCTACTCTATCGCCATACCGACATACAGAATATACTGAACCCACCCTAACAGTCATGGGTATGGACCCGGTAGACTTAATTCACCTGTAGGGCAAGCACGGGCTTTCTTGTCTAAGGTAGAATAGACAAAAATTACGTCACTTTGTCATCGAATGCGTAAATTATTTGAAATTAATTTCTTCAACCTCAATAATGTACGCAATGTATGGCGTTGCGATGTCATTATTATCTATTCTACCCTAGAGAACAATCCCCGTGCTTGGCCTACTGAAGTAACTCACCTGGGTGCATTAAGGGTAGACCTAATGCACCTGGGTGAACTACATTACAGCTTTCAATAAAGCACAATATAGACTTAATTCAACTAGGTGTGCCTAGATCAGTGGTCGTCATAATTTTCAACATTAATAATCATTTTATTCTTGAGCCCTTATCTCTTATGAACTTCTGCTCGCCTAGTCCTTTCTCAGCGTTTCAACTTGACATAGATTAGAACTGCATAGGAAAACCATGGTTGAAAAGGTAGGTAGGTAACTTGGGGCTAAATAATAATGTGCGGATTCTCCAGCGTTATTTATAAACTGAAAGGTATGAAATAAAACGAGTAAAACAGAGTCAGCTTTTTATTCTCAAAGATTCGAGATTTTTATAGACAAGACATCAATTGAGGGTACACGGGCTAAAACTACATCGAGACTAAATGCAGAAGATTAAATAAATCAAAAAACCAAATTTCAGACCATCGGCCAAGCACGGGGATTGTTCTCTAGGGTAGAATAGACAATAATGACATCACAACGCCATACATTGCGTACATTATTGAAGTTGAAGAAATTAATTTCAAATAATTTACGCATTCGATGACAAAGTGACGTAGTTTTTCTCTATTCTACCTTAGACAAGAAAGCCAGAGCTTGCCCTGCAGGAAGACAGAATATTAACAGAGTTTTAATAACTCACATTTGTTTCCGAAAATCATTTAAACTTAACTGTTGATTATTTAAAAGGTAAATATTGGCCGTAAAAAACTTTACAACCAATATTTTGTATTCTGTATTTTGCGTTTTCGAAGGTAATCTACACAATATAAAAACTAACATTGGTTTATAGATTTACATAACTCTACACACAGTACAAACAGGTATTCTACATTCATGATATAAAAATGCTTGACTTTTAAAACTGTCTTGATGATGTTGATTATCACAGAATTGCTTTTTAACAAAACTGTTTTATTTCTAAACGCTTTTTAAATCTTTTACACAAGTTGATCTGTCAAAATTTTGAAAGCCTCGTTCAAGTACATTTACATTTTTACTTGTTCACACACTCATTCAACAATATACACATGCCTTATAGATTTACAGATCCTGTTTCGTTCTTAAAAACGATTATAAACTTGGTTTTATTCCGTCTAAAAAAGTTTAATATGAGATCGTTTTTTTATTTATTTTTTATAATATTTGTATTTTTTTTTGTCATTTATTTATTTATCTACATATCAATGATTACACTAAATATAAAGAAATTAATTTATGAATGCCAAAAGATTTTGTATTTTTAAACTCAGCACGAGTTAGTCCTATGGGAAATATATTATATTTAAATATTTTTAATACTTAAAATTATATAATCTATATTTCACTAGTAAATAAACAAGTTATTTATAACATAAATCAAAAAGTGCCCTTAAAATTGTACATGACCATAGATAACTCGTCATCTACAATTTTAGCCATTTTTTTTTTGTAAATATTATTTTATTGGCCGTTTATTATAACACAATATGCTTATTTACCAACAAAAGAACTTACAGTAAAGATGTTCGGTGGACGTTTTTTTTTTTAATTTTTAACTCACTCACTCAAGTTACACATTTTCAAAGAAACTTAAAAAAAAAAAAACTAAATTGGAATAAGCACACCTTACGATAATCATCACAGTTTAAAAGCTAATAAAACCAAAATTTGCCACTTACCGTCTTACTTATAAACGCTTTCATACCCAAGCGAAACCAAGGAAGTTAACATTTGTGGAGTTTACTTCAGTAAAATAGCTTGGGTTGATTTTTCCAGTTACAAGTTTATAATGACGAAATTATACGCGTTTATTAGTAAGCCCGTTTATAAAGGTTTTAAAATACTAAAATAAAAATTAAAGCTCCTGTTTCGACATTGGGTTTAAAGGGCAAACTGAAGTACTTATCAGATAATGAAAATGTGCTCATAAAGAAATATATAAGTACATTTCAAACTATAATTTCGACTGGGTTTACCTTTTCCAAATACATCTTAGCGTTCAAACTAAGAAAACAATTTAATATAACGCAGCACATTTTCATTTTCTCTAACTAAAAAATATTTAATTATTTTTGTTTTTTTTTTTATTTTAATAGCACTTTTTTTCGACTACGAAGCAGGTTAAATTCAGTCCCGCTCCAAATAATTTTGTAATGCCAAAACTGCGGACTGAATTTCGAAATAAAATGGTATTAAATTAAACGTCAATAATTGTAAATACATGTATTTCGAATTATTACAATGTGGAAATTAGGTATGTCAAAATGCAATATAAATAAAACTTACATAAATTACCTACTTCGTAGTCTGATTTTATCGATTTTTAACTTAAATACTAAAGAAAAATATGCAAGTGACACGCAAGTATTATTTTTCTAGATCACGGAATTTTGAATTACCAAAAGTGGGATCAAAAGTACAAAAATATGCTCAAAACATCAAAAGAAATGTTAACAAAATTCAAAAATTGTGAAAAAATACAAAAGAAACTGTTTTAGCATATCAACATGAACAAAAATGCTGTTTTTTCTTCCATCGCGCCTAAACGTAGCTGCCACATAAAACTGAGCAAAAATACCGAAAAATACGACGCGAGGCGACGGGAACGAATCATTTTCTATGGAATAGCGCCTCATTTAGAATTAGACTTCTTCGATATGGCAATATGAAGCGCCTCATTTGAACACCGTGTCTAATAGGCGCCAAAAGTATTCAGCTTTTGACTTTGACATTTTCATTCTACCATTTATTTTCACATGTCAGGATTCGTTCGTTCTATTTTCAAATTTAGGGTTAGTCTGTTGTGTTTATCAAAAAGTTTCTTATCAGCCAGGGTCATTTGTTTTTTTTTTTTTCAATACGTTTGCGTTCGCAACATTTTTTGCATTCAGCCAGTGACAGCTGCCCGGAGGCGGTCGGAAGGAGGTCGGTTTAGGAGTCGCAGTAAACGGGGACGACGGGGCTGCGTGGCCAGTCGCTTGTTTCTTCACTCTCGCTTGATTCACTGCCTGATCTGTAGAGAGAGAAATATTTTATTATACTTTTGCAAAACATGTTTTAAATAAAAATGCTGCACAATTCGTATAATATCAGTCATCCATAACACAAGCTCTGCTTAGCTTGGGGCTAGATGATGCTGTGTGGATCGTCCGGCATTATTTATTTTATTATTTAAATATCATAGGACGACAACACACACAAACATTAAGAAAAGCGTATAGCACAATGTTTATATAAACATATAATATTTTATACACATACACAATTGTTTTTTCTTTTTACAACTTTTAACAATTTTTTTGTAAATATTAATAATTCAATAATTTCAATAATCACAGTAAACAATCATCCCTTCCATTCCCCTCTAAGGCGATCCCTTCCCTTCCTCTCTAAGGCGATCCCTTCCATTTCCCTCTAAGCCGATCCCTTCCATTCACCTCTTAAGGCGATCCCATCCATTCCCCTACACGGCGATCCCTTCCATTCCCCTCTAAGGCGATCCCTTCCTTTCCCCTCTAAGGCGATCCCTTCCATTCCCCTCTAAGGCCATCCCTTCCATTCCCCTCTAAGGCGATCCCATCCATTCCCCCAAGGATATTGATGGTAACATACCTGTTTCTCGGCGGCGACACATCAACGTTGTGTTGTTCCTCGATGGTGGGCAACAGTGACGTCAGACGGTCTGTCGGACGCAACACCTGGTATAACAGAAACCAAACTTTAGACCCGCTTCTTTGCGTATTTTTGTTTATTTATTTTAGATAAACTTGCGGCTAAACATGTTTAAATTTATTCCAGTAGTGTTTAAAAAAAATGTGGTAGGAACCTAGATAAATACAATTTTCATACAAATAATAGCAGATCATAATGAAAATATGCTCAAATCGCAAATCATATTACAGTATTACATTTGTATATATATGGAAAATTCAGCCGTGTGGACGGACCCCAAAATATCATACATAGTTATATTCATTTATCTAATGCCCTTATGTTTTGTCTAACTACTAATATCATAAATTGCAGATTTTATGTTTTGTCGGTTAGGATTGAATTAAGGGTTCTACTGGAATGATTTGAAAAATTTCACTATTAGAATCCTACATCCTAATGAACATAGACTAAAGAATAATTTAAATCTACCTAACTGATCCCAATACAGAATTCAATAATTTTAGAAGTTTACATACACACGTGTGTGTGGGTGTGTGAAAATTTATAGATTTTGGCGATAAGGACCCATAGCTTTCGGTTATTTATGGGAGGCTCATCTTTTTGAAATTTACAATCGGATTATTCTATTCCTTGTTTCTTACTAGTCTCACCTTCAAAGTCCGCTCAGAGAGCCGCCATACCAGCCGCTGCCGCTGAGGCTGAGCGGCGCGCGCCTCGTAGCGGCTCACCACGCTCTTGACCAGGTTACGGACCAGGACCAGGGAATTGTCGCTCATCTGCAAGTTAGATAATGATTAATCATAAATCATCTGTGTTCTTTATTCAAATAATAAAATAATGCCGGACAATCCACACAGCATCACCTTGCGCTTGCCCCAAGCTAAGCAGAGCAGATCTATCTATTTAATACAATATATTAAATAGATAGATATTTTTTATATAGAAAACCACCAGAACACCCTCGACAATCATATGCGAGTACAAATATTTGTCCCGAGGCGGGAATCGAGCCCGCAACCTCCTGCGTCGCAGGCGGACCTTCGCCCACCGCGCCACAGAGGTCGTCAAGTATAGTATAGAGGCAGAGGAACATGGAACATTCGAGAACACGAAATCGTTCCTTTCGGCTTTGTTAGGGTCGGGTAACAATATTCTATGTTACTTACATGACAATACTGCTGCACTTGCGCCGCAAACTCGTACAAGTAGAACGCGTGCTCCGGTATCTCGGGGGCGCGTGACCACTCCGCGAGCTGTTGCTCTGGAATGAACAACATTATGAGTAATTGAAAGTGCAAGTACTGCCGGAGTCAAATCAGCAACTATTTTATATTATTATTAGTGGTTTAATAAATTTCAACTACACCCAACTGCAATCCCCAACCCGCATGCCCAGCGTGGGGATTATGGGCAATAACCCCCAAATAATGATGCCATCTATGGCGCTCATTAGGGGAGGCCTAATGTCCAGCAGTGGACTATTATAGGCCGGTGATGTTGTTGTTGATGTAATAAATTTGAAAAATATTATTATTTACACACATACTTTAGGTTAAAGTATTGAAGTTTTCTTACGGATTCCAATTTTTTTTTTATAAATACTAGATCTATCTAAGTAACTTAATTTCGTAATACTTAAGGCACCGGGCAATGAAAGCAATGAAGGGATGAATTTCCCATATAAACGTAATACTAATAAACGAAAAATAAAAAATAAAATAAATAATTACCAAAATGATTTGTAATTTGAGCATATTTTCATCATGTACTGCTATTATTTGTATTAGAATAGTATTTATCAGGAGCCTTAAATAAATTAGAACTAGTATTTCCAAAAGACCAAATTAGGCCTCGAATTTTAGAGGGGAATGGCGTATTTTTTATTGATGTTATAACTCTAAATTTACCTAGTTTATGGTACAGCAACACTAGCGCCAGCTCACTGGTTCGCGCGTTGACGCAGGTCGCGTCGCACGCCACTATCTCCAGTAGATTGAATAGTTCACTCTCCTGTAACAAACACATAAAAAAAATATTATTATTTATAATATACAGAAAGTGAAATCCATAGGGCAGATATAAATTCACAAGGAAGATTTTGTCATGTCATTTGTTACATAATATAAAATAGGTGAGTGTAAATTAATAGTAAAAATAATGAGAAAACCGTAAATAAATAAATGGGGCTAGATGATGCTGTGTGGATTGTCCAGCATTATTTATTACCTGGCAGGAAGCTGGCAGAGTATCCATATTGACCTCCAATAAGGCCCGCAACAGACGAAGCCAGTGCAGCGCAGTGAGGCGAGTGCCGCCGGACAGAGCGAGCTTGTTGACTATTATTTGACACATTCTGGACAAATCGCCAGCTGTGCATATGTTAACTATATATGTAAGTATGTATTACCTGGCAGGAAGCTGGCAGAGTATCCGTATTGACCTCCAATAAGGCCCGCAACAGACGAAGCCAGTGCAGCGCAGTGAGGCGAGTGCCGCCGGACAGAGCGAGCTTGTTGACTATTATTTGACACATTCTGGACAAATCGCCGGCTGTGCATATGTTAACTATATATGTAAGTATGTATTACCTGGCAGGAAGCCGGCAAAGTATCCGTATTGACCTCCAATAAGGCCCGCAACAGACGAAGCCAGTTCAGCGCAGTGAGGCGAGTGCCGCCGGATAGCGCGAGTTTGTCGACTATAATCCGGGACATTCTGGACACGTCGCCGGCTGTGCATGCAGATTGCGAGATTGATACTGTGGAACAAAATGGATTATATTACAGATGTAAGTTATAATAAAATATAAAATAAAAAGGCTTTTATTTCTATGCAGTAAACTGGTAATACAAAGTTCTTAAATAATTTTGGTACATCAACATCATCATCACATCACCAGCCTTTAATAGTCCACATAGGCCTCCCCTAATGAGCGCCATAGATGGCATCATTATTTGGGGGTTATTGCCTATAATCCCCACGCTAGGCATGCGGGTTGGGGATCGCAGTTCGGTGTAGTTGTTCTGCAGAGGGCGCTGCTGCCCGCCCCCGGTGTGTTTCCCTTAGTCGCCTCTTACGACACACACGGGAAGAGTTGGGGTGGTGAAATTCTATGCCGGCACCACACGGGTTTTGGTACATATTGATTACAAATGTTTTACTTATAAACTATTGTTGTTTGTTTACTTCTCTGCAAGAACCCCTCTGCGGGTAAAGGTAAAGGCCCTTACCGGACGTTAGTTACTTAAAACTAATGTACGAGCTATAATTTAGCTAGATAGGAAAAGAATGCAGAGAGTATCTACGTGACTACGTATTTTATCTAGTTTTACTTCGATAGAATACATTTTACCCCGAAAATCCCACGGGATCGGGAGTTACGCGGGTGAAACCGCGGGCACCGCTAGTAATATATAAAATAAAAGGAGCCCCTTTTTATTTCATTTATTATAAGTTGTAGTGACAAGAGGAATACACATTCTGTGCAAATTTCAACATCTACCTTTTACGTTTCATGAGTTACAGCCCGCTAATAGGGTCCCAGTCGAATGAAGAGAATGAATGAATGAATGGAATGAACGAATGGAATTAATAAAGGGAATGAATGAATGAAAATAGCCCTTATTTGCTGACCAAATTACAATCGATGCTTAAAATTTTCCCTTCTATTTTTAAACGCATACCGTTACTGTTATTTTTGAATATGCAACTCTCAAAATGATATAAACTTACCAAGCTCCTCGATAGATACGTTCCGTTTCACGTTGTTCTGCGTAGCGTAGTCTTCAATAGCGATGTTCATGCACGACACGGTGATACACGGAACGTGGCACGAGCGTACCTTCATCTTTGACAGGAATCTGTAAGGTATTTGAGATGTCAATAAATTTATTTATTTCCTATTTTATAATAATTTACTGTATGAAATTTGACTCGTATATGTGCTTATTTTGTAAGCCTAAAGAAAAAGTTATTGAATTCTGAATGAGATTGAGAATTAGGCGATAAGCTCTTCCAGTCACATATTCCGACGACCTCTGTGACGTGGTGGGCGAAGGTCCGCCTGCAAAGTAGGTTGCGGGTTCGATTCCCACCTCGGCACAAATCTTTGCACAATCTGCAGATAATTGTACAGGGTGTACTGGTCGTTTTCTCTATAAAATAAAAAAATATCATCTATTTAATATATTGTATTACTTGTGTATATCAGTCATCTAGCCGTAACACAAGCTCTGCTTAGCTTGGGGCTTGGTGATGCTGTGCGGATTGTCCAGCATTATTTTATTATTTTTTGCATTATTTAACGTTAATTACTATAAGAAATTTGACTTGTCTAGATGCTTATTTTGTAAGCCTAAGCAAAATGTTGTTGAATTCTGATTGAGATTGAGAATCAGGCCACAGCTCTTTCAGTCACATATTTCTTAGCTTGGGGCTAGATGATGTTGTGTGGATTGTCCAGCATTATTATTATTATTTCGACGACCAGTCATCTAGCACCAAATACACAAGCTCTGCTTAGCTCGAGGCTAGATAATGCTGTGTGGATTGTCCAGCATTATTTATTCAGTTTCTCACCTGTCAAACAGAGTAATGGCGTCGATAAGCACTTCAGCTGGTAAATCGTACCACACCTTCAAGCATCGTAAGACGTGAGCTGCGCCATCGCGAGCACCGGTCGTCACTTCTCCCGTCTGGAATTAAAGGTATTATTATTAGTATATTAAAGTTAGGGCAAAAAGCCTTGATTAACAAATAAAATTACAATGATCTAACTAAATAAAAAACTAGTAGTAAAACAATTGAGCTAACTGCAGACTGTTGCGAACAAACTACAGGTAGCTCAACTGATCCATATCAATACCAGTTGGAAGTGTACCCAAAATGATTATTAGTTGATATACTTCTATACTAATATTATAAAGAGGAAAGATTTGAATTGAATAGGATCAGAAACTACTGGATCGATTTGAAAAATTATTTCACCATTAGAATCCTAAATTCTCCCTGATCCCTGAACAGAGGCTATAGAATATTTCTAAAACAGTTAGGGATCAGCATGAAAACTTAATAATAAAACCGTGCGCTATGTATTCAACTTCTTTTTTTATTATGGCTCCACTACTTGCTTTTCTATAAGGCCAGTGTTAGTTATCATCATCATCATCATCAGCCTATGTTAGTCCACTGTTGGACATAGGCCTCCCCTAATGAGCGCCATAGCGCCCTGTCTTCGGCTTGTCGCATCCAGCATCTGCCAGCAGTCTTTCGCAGATCGTCATCCCACCTGGCCGGAGAGCGTCCTACACTACGTTTACCGAGTCGCGGTCTCCACTCAAGAACACGTTTACCCCAGCGGTTATCGGTTCTTCGCGATATATGGCCGGCCCACTGCCACTTCAGTTTGCTAATTCTCTGAGCTATGTCGATGACTTTGGTTCTCTGTCGGATGTATTCGTTACGAATTCTATCCTTCAGAGAAACTCCGAGCATAGCTCTTTCCATAGCTCGCTGAGCGACTTTGAACTGGTGGACCAACCCTATCGTGAGTGTCCACGTCTCAGCTCCGTAGGTCATAACTGGTAGGACGCACTGATTAAAAACTTTCGTTTTCAAACATTGCGGTATGGATGACGAGAAGACTCGACGTAGTTTTCCGAACGCTGCCCAGCCTAGCTGGATCCTCCTCTTGGCTTCCTTCTCGAAATTGTTTTTACCCAACTGCAAAATCTGCCCGAGGTAAGTGTACTCAGAAACAATTTCGAGGAGGTGGCCATGTACGATGATCCAAGACCGGTGGTCTTGGATCAATGTGGCCATTGATCATGATTTTGGTTTTATCCAAATTCATGCCAAGACCGATACATCGGGAGGCTGAAGCTAGACTGTCCAGCATCCGGTTCAGCTCCTCCAGCGACTCCGCCATCAGGACTATGTCATCAGCGAATCGCAGGTGTGAGATGTAGTCGCCGTTTATGTTGATGCCCTTGTCTTTCCAGTCCAGCGTCTTAAACATATCTTCCAACGCGCTCTTGAACAGTTTCGGGGATATAACATCCCCCTGCCTCACTCCTCTGCGCAGTTGGATTGGTTTAGTCTGCTGGTCCTGTACTCGGACACTCATAGTGGCGGCTTCGTAAAGACATCTCAGCACCTCGATATAACGATAGTCTACTTGGCATCGCTGTAAGGATTGTAGAACAGCCCAGGTTTCAACGGAGTCAAAGGCCTTCTCATAGTCCACAAAAGCCAGACACAGGGGCTGATTATACTCTTCGGACTTCTGTATAATCTGCCTCACTGTGTGAATGTGGTCTATGGTACCATATCCTCCGCGAAACCCAGCCTGCTCCGGCGGCTGAAACTCGTCGAGTCTCCTGGCGAGACGGTTCGATATAACTCGTGAGAAAAGCTTATAGACGTGACGTGAGCGAGATGGGTCTATAGTTTTTAAGGAGGGTTTTATCTCCCTTCTTAAAAAAGAGCACCACCAAACTCCCACTCCACGCCTTTGGAGTTCTCCCACTGTGAAGGACGGTGTTGAAGAGGCTCTGTAGCTCCTGTATTACAGGGTATCCTCCAGCTTTCAAAAGCTCTGATGTAATTCCGTCCTCACCGGGGGCTTTTCCATTTTTAAGCTGCCTCAGAGCTAACACGATCTCGTCTTGACTGATGTCTGGCAGTTCGTCGGTATAGTGGCGTATCAAGGTGGCTCTAGAATCGTGACCGTCTCGTTGGGAACGGGGAGCATGAGCAGCGTATAAACGGCCATAAAAGTCCTCTATCTCGGCCGATATCTCCGGCTTCGACAATACGGTCCTTCCGTCGTGCGTTGTAAGCTTCGTCAGGTGGCTCCTGCCAAGCTGCTGAGTGAATACTTTGGACCCTCGGTTTCGCTCTATCGCCTCTTCAATGAGGCGTGTATTGGAGCTCCGAAGGTCGCGCCGTACCATCTTCGCAATTCGCTTGTTCAGGTCTGACCTGACCGTGTTAGTTATGCCATTCATAAACTTCACAATTCGCCACTGCTGACAAAATTTATATAAGTATACAGTGGTGGTCATATAATTAAGAACGCTGATATAAAGGGAAGATTTTTTCAAACTAAGACGCAAAACTAATTACATGCTGTTTTTTTTATTTCTCTCGGTATCGTAAAACCTTACCATAATACCACTGTATTCATTGATACACATGATTAGCTAAAAATAAACAGACAAACTTTTTACACTACTTCTAAACATAATATACCTGTTTACTGGCTGGTCACTTAATTAAGAACGCTAAATAGTTTATGCCTTTATTCAAATTTAAATAGTCGATTTATTACGTTTTGTATAATATTGGCGCCATTTAGTGCTGTAAAAGATTAAAAATGATTGCTTCTTATGAAAAACAATGGGAAAAAATAAAAGTTGTGATAAAACTACAAGGGAAGTAATAATAAAACTTTGCCGGAAGAATTGGTCTTATAAAAAGATAGTCGACCATCTGCAATGTTCAAAAACGATGGTTTTCCACGCTGTAAAGCATTTTGCTACTTATCAAATTACTTCTAATGTTTCACGGGTACCTAAAAAGAGAAAAACAATTCCTCGAGATGACCGAAACAACGTTCGTAGATCAAAACAAAATCCTTTTAAAGGGTCCAATGAGCTGAGAAAAGGATATTTTGGTGAAAACAACCCTTCAGCAATCTCAGCACGCGCTATTCGAAGACGTTTGGTTAAAGAAAAAGTTCACGGTAGGATAGCAAGAAAGGTTCCCATGCTGGAACTTTGCCACAGGCAAGCCAGCCTTCCATTTGCGAGAAAGTATGAATACTGGACTGTGCGACAGTAGAAAAATTAACTTTTTCTGACGAGACGAAAATAAACAGAGTATGTTCTGATGGAAAACGATATGTACGACGTCCCCCGAATACAGCATTTGACCCTAATTACACGAAAGTTACATTAAAGTACGGTGGTGGAAATGAGAAAATGTGTGGGGGTGTTTTTCTGGACATAGTGTTGGACCTGTAAAGTTGATAGACGGTAACATGTATCAGTTCCAATACAAAAATATACTCGACGGAAGAAACATTGTTACCTTATGGTGAAGACGTTCTACCGGTTATTTCGACATTTCAGCATGACAATAATCCAAAGCACACTGCACTCAGCGTAAAGGAATTTCTTACAGGGCAATCAGTTTCTGTCTTAGACTGGCCAGCTAACAGCCTAGATCTAATCCAATAGAGAATCTCTATGGTTCGATGTAAAGAAAAAGGTTTCAAATACACAGTGTGGGAATTTAAGAGAACTGTACGACGTTTTTTAGAAGAATGGAACTATTATTTCTCTTGCGAAATTTCAAAAATTAATAGAATCAATGCCTCGCCTGTGTAAAGCTGTAATTAAAAAGGTGGATATGCAATTGACTATTAATTTTAAATAAAAAGGTATTAATTTGCTTTTTAAATTTTCTGCGCTACATATTATTGTGTTTTTTTTTATGTAAGTGTCACACAAAACAATTCCCGAGCAGTTAATAAATCGTTCTTAATTATTTGTCCAGCTTCATGTACTATTTGAATGTATTACTTTGGTAAGATAAATAAAAAGTTTAAAAAAATAGTTAGCAATTTCATTCTTTATTCCTAAGCCACGTTGCTCTATTAATGTGGCTATTTAATAACATACCTAGTTGCTTCTCAGAGGGTATCAATCTCTGTGCATGACACGATTTAAATTAAAAAACTTCTATAGCTTCAAATCGTTCTTAATTATATGACCACCACTGTATTTTAAGCCGTATTTTTGTATTTGTTTTGTATATCAAACCACCTTAGTAGGCACAATAGTTAAGTCATTTATGAAGGGATATTTTCCTAGATATAATGATTATGGTATAGTATAATACATTTATAATGCCATCTATGGCTCTCATTAGGGAAGGCCTACGTCCAGCAGTGGATTATAACGATTGTTTCGTACTAGTTCTAATTTGTTTATTTGATTCTAACGTACCTTGTGTTTTATTCTAAGACTAACCTCAGATTCGTTAGGCAGGCAGAGTTTCGGCTGGAACTTGTGCTCCATAAGCAGGTACTCGTTGAGGGTCGCATACAGCGCGGGGGGGTCCCTGGGCTGCGACGTAGACGGACCAGCATCCGGGTGCTTCGCGCCCGCTCTCAACATCTTCGGGCGACGGCGCGGCGGGTGAATCGGCACCTGGTGGTAGAGGATAGGTTATAGTTGTGTGCCGCGTTGTGCTGGAATAATATTCCACCACCCCTTTTCCCGTGGGTGTCGTAAGAAGCGACTAAGGGAGACACAGGGGGGCGGGCAACAGCGCCCTCTGCAAATAAACTATTGAACTGCGATCCCTAACCCGTATGCCCAGGAGGATTATGGGCAAAAACCCGCAATGATAAATAATGCCATCTATGGCGCTCATTAGGGGAGGCCTATATCCAGCAATGGACTATTATAGGCTTATGATGTTGTTGTTGTTGAATAATATAGGGCTTAAAAGTGAACAATCTCAGGATTTTCTGTTTTTGATAGAATAAAGAATAACAGATTTTTTCGAAAGTCTACATATCAGAAAACTTCCATTTACCTACTGTTGTGGTTGTCTTCAAAAGCAAGGAATGTGACTAAACTCGATAGAAAGGGATAATAATATATGAAACCGACTTATGTGATTTTAGAAAAACTAGCTTTACTAAGTAAAAAGTAAGCACCATTTTCTAAATTACGTACCTAATTAGCTACATATCAAGGGAGGTAAAATATTGTAGCCAGTTGAATTGAAAACAAATTTAATTATACATATTAACTAGCTGGGTGCCCGCGGTTTCGCCCGCGTAACTCCCGATCCCGTGGGATTTTCGGGCCCATACGTTATTCCAGGTCATAAACTGTGTACCAAGTTTCATCAAAATCAGTTTAGTACTCACACTAACAAACATCCATTCATACATACTTATAAACTATCGCGTTCTTAATATTAGAAGGTTTTAATATCTATTCCAGTATCATTACCAGGGATCGGAATAGGTAGAGTTTTTAAGTACCAAATGACGTCATACACGCTATAACGATAGCTTAGTATGGATATGTCTCATAATCTCGAAATTCATATACTAAATTAATCCCGATATTCTTCAATTTATTTACGTAAGTATTTCGATTACAAAACATTTATTTTTATTCTAAAAATATAATAATTTATATTAATATAATGTGATTGATTCCTGCACGATATGTCGGATAGCGGTTTTGTTTCTCAACACAGCGTGTAGGCGTAGACTTTTTTATTTCTCTTTCTAATTGTGTATATTCCTTCCTGCCTTGTAGCAGGCGGGGTGCGGGGTGGACGTTGGGGAAGACCAGTTTGAAAAGAGGTTGGATATATAGATACATTTTTGTTCACCCGTTTGTTTTGGTGCGTTGAGTGTGCTTAAATTATGAATCCACGCCATTCAAGTCACAAAACGAGGCTTTATTTAGCTTTTTGAGAAATTTAAGAATTTGAAATATCAAAAATATTTTAGCAATTCCCGATTCAGGGATTGAAAAGGCATATCCATGTTATGTTATCCTTGGCTTTTTACGTCATTAGGTACTTAAAAACTCTACCTATTCCGATCCCTGATCATCACATCATGCATTAATATTCAACTACGTATTGGTAAACAAATCGGAGGTTAAAGTCGAAGTTGTTTTTGTCAAGCTATTTACGAAACATTATTGATCATGATGATAAATCTTATCTAATTACTACCGTAAAGAACTACCGTTCTTAGTTTTATTTCCTATATCAAAACATCACGTTCTCGTAATTATTATTCATTTATTTCAGATTATCAAAATCCATATACATAGAATAACTATTACACAAAACAACTTAAACACTATACACAATAAAACTAAATAATGTATGTAACTAAATAACTATGTAATGTCTCGTAAATTATAACTATTTACTATTAGATGGATTGGATAGTTCTGTTATACTAACATGTTATATATATTATTACTATTTAGTTTTAGATTATTAGCATTAAGTTGAACTGTGTAAAACGCAGTATTCAGATTTTAGATGTCCAAGCAAGTGTTTCTGGGTGTGCTTAAATAAAAATGTATCGCCGTTCGTTTAGTCTCGCTAAAACATAAATAACAGCTTGACTCATTTGAATATATTTTTTTGTTTTGTTTGCTTTAATGCGGGGATGGTTTAAACTAGAAAAAAAAAACGTTGCAAATTTCACGGGTCATTAGTATTTTATAAGTTAAAGTACGAGTACGTCACACAGTAAAGACTATTTATTTTTAAGTATTTATCTATACACTTTTTAACAAAGAAAATTACTATCGAATACAGAAGTCTCAGAAGTAAACGTTACAATCGAAACGATTGATAAAATAGTCTTTGACATTACCAAATCACGAAAGTTTTAACATTAATTATGTTATGTACCCAGATCAAACTATCATTGTTTTAAATTGTGACGTGTAAATGCTAACTTACAATTTGTTTCTGGTATTTGATAGTAATCTTCTTTGTTAAAAAAAGTCTTATATGTAAAAGTCTTATACGTAGGACTAAAATATAACTCACCAAATGCGTTTGCAAGAGCAAGCAGCGGCTGTGTGTCGTTGGATATGCTCGCGCCGATCCCCCCTCAGCTCGTCTGCCCGTTGAGTTCCGGGCGCGAAGGCCCTAGTACCTGATCAAAGAGAGCTGCGTCAACACACAGGCAGTGCTGCGTGTTGATAGCTACGGGAGTGTTGAAACAGGAGCGGGAGGTTTGAAACAGGGTTATGGTTGGAACAATAATTAGGAATGGGTATAGTTTGTAAGAAAAATCTTCGAGATAAACTTGAGAGTGATAGATTTATTCGGAGAGTTGCAATAGGAGAGTATTTGTTGGAGATTGCAAAGTTATTTTCAATCGAAATTTGACTTCAAATATGACTAGACAAACTGATAGCACGATTTAAAACACTGCTAGTGGTTTGACAGGTAAATTGAGAACTGGAATTCGGATATAGGATCGGACAGGGTAAAGGAAACCACCAATAGGTTACCGGGTACAATGTTTTGTTGAAAAACAATTGCCCAGCCACCAAGCTCTCAGCCAGATCAGATACGTACAGAAGTGGTTGAGCACTTGCTGTAGGAACGTACACTGCGCTTTACAAGTCACAGGATACAAAACAAAAGGAGTTTTTACTCAATCCCTGACCCTAGTATACACTGGGTTGCCCCTTTATACTATGTTTATGAGAACAGAGTTCTGATTGGGTCTCTTGATAGGGAAATGACAAGTTTTAATAAATTACCTGTAAATTATAAAATTTAAATATTGTATCATATCTGTTGAATAATGTGTCGAAATTAGATGATTAGGCAATATTGAGCTGGCAGCCCCGTATTTACCAAATATGTATGTAACACTTTTAGGTCAACCAGAAGTCTGTATTACTTGAAATAGCTGTTAAACCTCTTTGCATAACTAAGAGCATCTATAAGATCATAGACAACGTAGATATTTCATAAGGTTGGTACTGTGCAGAAAACATTTCCGTTTTCAAACTCGATATTATGTATGTAACAGTTTTAGGTAAACCAGAAGTCTGTATTACTTGAAATAGCTGTTAAAACCTCTTTGCATAACTAAGAGCACCAATAAGACCATAGATAACGTAGATATTTCATAAGGTTGGTAGTGTGCAGAAAATATATTCCGTTTTCAAACTCGTTATCAACTTCAGAGTTATCAACACTTACGCTCCGCTCTGTTTGATATTTTAACACGCAATAGTGCCATGACTAGGGCCTTCAGATTAAATAACGTAACCCATTTTGAATTTATAGTATCAACACTCAATACATTTTGTTAAATTTGATTGCGTGAAATAAAAGTGATCAAATAACGACGTTCTATTTTTAACTTTCGCTTTTCTAGAATGCTACTTAATTTTAAAAAGAATTATTTAATTTTGTTTTCCGTTATACTTAAATATGTGTACAGGGTGTCAAAAATCAAATCCTCTAGCCGAACGTATTGTTTTTGGAATTTTACTGAAGAAAATTCTTTCATGATGCAAGAATATTCGTGAATTTGTAATTTTATCCAAAAAAACAACCTCGTAATATCTAATCTTGATTTGATTATGATCAAGTAACAAGTTTACTCAATTTTACACTAAAAAGAAATAAAAACTATTTAAGAAACTCAAAAACTATAATTCGAAGCATGAAGAAACAAAAAGTACTAACATAACCCAGAAACCTATTTTTTTTTAAATATTTTCAGAAATATATCCACAAAATTTTAAAATTCATCCGTCGCCGGAACCTTAACAACTATACATACATTCATAGGATATTAATAATACGTGCGTCACACTTCAGTGACGTCAAACTTACAGATACAGACATACCGACAAATACATTTGTCGGTCTTCACAACAATACACATACATGGAATTTTGGTTTGTCTATACTAATATTATAAAGAGGAAAGATTTGATTGTTTGTTTGTTTGTATGTTTGTTTGTTTGTTTGTTTGTTTGAATTGAATAGGCTCCGAAACTACTGGACCGAGTTAAAAAATTCTTTCACCATTAGAATCCTTAATTTTCCGTGATGAACATAGGCTATATAATATTTTCAAAAAAGTTAGGGATCCGCATGAAAAATTCAATAATTGAACCGTGGGCTGTATATTGAACCTCTTTTTCTATTATGGCGCGTCAGAATAAAAAAAGAGGTTGTGTAACGCACGGTGCTTGCTTTTTCTATACGGCCAGTGTCAGTTTTGGAATGTCGAGTCAATGTCAAAAACCCCAATGCTGTTAAAAAAAGTAAAGATCCGTATGAAAACTGTGAAACCCATCGTTTTAGTGTGTATAATTTCTGAAATTTTTGTTTAATACCCGTGCGAAGCCGGGGCGGGCCGCTAGTAATTTTATATGTATGTTAATAAAAAATATGACTATCATCAAATTGTTTATCGATCGTGTTTAAGATTTTACTAAAGCGTTTTAAAGTTGTACTGTGTACCCTGCCGTGTGGTGCCGGCATAGAATTGCACCACCCCAACTCTTCCCGTGGGTGTCGTAAGAGGCGACTAAGGGAAACACACCGAGGGCGGGCAGCAGCGCCCTCTGTAGAACAATTCCACCGAACTGCGATCCCCAACCCGCATGCCTAGCGTGGGGATTATGGGCAATAACCCCCAAAGGATGAATAATGCCACATAATGGCGCTCATTAGGGGAGGCCTATGTCCAGCAGTGGACATAGGCCTCCCCTAATGAGCGCCATGGTATTATAGGCTGATGTTGTTGTTGTGTACCCTCAAGTATTTTTTCTTTTTGACTTTAGTGAAAATCTTGTTTTTTTTGTTCAATTGTTTTAAAAGTAATAAGCTCAATTATTGAAGACTAAAAAAATATGAACATGTTATAACAATGTTTAGTTTTACATGCCAACTGGTTTTTTTTTTCAATCTCGAAAAATGGGAAGGTTTTTGTTCCCGTTATCTAATATACATAGACATGTGCGCCGACGTTGAAATAGTCGGCGGCGGACGCCGGTCTGAAATCGGCGGCGGCGGCGTGAAATCGGCGTGATAGTATTTGTTTAGAATCTGTTATTATTAATTTAAAAATGCTTGCATACTGTTATAATTTATAATTTATTATGCTTTCTTATGTTAAACATAAATTAGGTAGTTTAAAACATCTAGCGTTCCTCCAGTAGGTTCAGGCCCCCAAACTTTAATTAGGTACCTATGTAAAATAAGGAACATATTTTGGATAGGTAGGTAGGTACATACATAGAGCCCTCACCAGATATATGGTGTCGCGCCAACTTTGGCTCAGTGGATAAACAACATGCTCAAAAACAGAGCGATACAAGTGACAATCAATAAAACCACCAGAGGTATAGTTGTCAGGGGTTGCCCCTAACCCTAAGGCGGCGTCTTACCGCCCCTTTTATGAAACATAGTTGTTGAAGAGCTAATCCACGACCTCAACGGACGCGGACTGGTCACACACAATAGGATATGCGGATGACCGTGCGATCTTGGCGACAGGCTGTTTCGAAAACATCACAGTAGGATATGCGGATGAACTCGCGATCTTGGCGATCGGCTGTTTCGAAAACACACTACGCCAACTGATGAAACTTGCCTTCAAAACCATCTAAGCATGGTGTACCGACCATGAACTCTCAGTTAATCCAACCAAAACGGAACTAATAATGTTCACAAACAAGCGACATCTGGGAAACATTAAACTCCCTAAATTATTGACACAGTGATCAAGCTAAAAACAGAAGTCAAGTACCTAGGAGTCATACTAGATAGCAAACTGCTGTGGAACAAACATCTTGACAACAAACTTCAACGTGCGACGTCAACCCTCTACCAGCATTCTGCTGCATTAGCAGAATGCTTGGCAAAACCTCGGGGATCTCACCAAAAATAACCATGTGGCACGGAGCGATAGTCTGGTGGACAAGAACGGAGTTAAGCGCCGTGATGACAGCGGTTCCAAAGAATGGCCTGCTCAGCCATAACAGGCTGCATGAGAACCATTCCCGGCGCTGCCCTAGATATCATTCTAGACCTCGCACCATTAGATCTTTACATACAACAAGAGGCTACAATGTCAGCCCTAACACTACAAAACATAGGTCTCTGGGTAATCACAAGCAGTCCACACGCCCAGATCATGGACAGGGCTATAAATTATTAACCCCTCATAGCTGCCCCATGTGATAGAATACCCAGCAAACCAATGCTAAACAAGCACTACCAAATACAACTATACGAGCATCAGAAAGATGAATCTGGTACACAAAGTCGGTCAGAGCTATACAGATGGCTCTAAAACGGACACAGGCACAGGCGCCGGGGTCCACTCATTGGACCTAAACATTAACATATCAGTAACACTAGGAAGGCACAGCTCTATATTACAATGCGAATGTGTAGCAATAACTCAGGCGGCCACAGCTGTACAAAAGAGAGGAATAAATGAACAATGTGTTCGCATTCTCTCCGATAGTGCTGCCATACTCAAAGCCTTGGAGGGGAGTAGCTGCAACTCCAAGTTAGTGTACGAATGCCATCTGGTATAAGAAATAAACAAACAACAAGATTACCCTTCAATGGATAAAAGGACATAGCGGATCGCTAGGAAATGACGACGCTGATGAACTGGCACGGCGAGGATCGGAAACTACCACAGAAGATCCACTGCCTTTCCTCCCCTTGCCATTTTCATTACTCCAAACATGGATTAGGCTCAAAACTAGAATGATGCATAATGAACGATGGACACGCCCACGCAAGTCAAACTAGAGAGGCGCTGACATCAATATCAACGAATCTAACTATACGTTTATTGAACCTAAATCAACCTGCGTATTCTGGTAGGAACACTAACAGGGAATTGCTTACTGAACAAACACCTATTCACCATCGGAGCGACAGACAGTCCTCTCTCCAGAGGATGCCTCAGTGGCGACGAATCAGCTGCCCACGTTGTCCAGGAATGCGAGGGAGTAGCAGCAACACGAACAGAAATGCTCAACTTGCCGAGGTTACTCCGCGAAGCCTGTGAAGATCCCAGGAAGATTCTGCGCTTAAAGACGAAGTTAGGCTGGCTCTGCTAGCACTCACACCACGCATAATGGACCAAAACCGAGTCCATATGCGGAAATAGGAGTACTTCTACCTAAACCTAAGCTATCGTACTAGCGTATATGACGTCATTTGGTACTTATAAACTTTACCTATTCCGATCCCTGGTAATAATAATCAATAAAATGACGGGGTTTTCAAAGCGTCTAAAAGGTAACGTGTCACGCCGAATTCACGCCGATTGGCTGATCGGCGGCGGCGGCGTGAAAAATTTGCCGGCGGCGGCGGCGGGTCGGCGCGGCGCACACGTCTAATACAGTATCGTATGATTTTTTAGTTTTTGCTGATTGCTTCGTCTATTGCGGACCGATTTTGATGTTATTTTTTGCTATTGTATCAAGTGGATCCCAAGATCCCCACAAACAATTATTCCAAACGGATTTTTGAGACGAATAATTGCTTTATTTAACTAGCCCGCAAAACTTTAGACCCCAGCAAATTTAAGAAATTGAAGTACAAAGTAAAATAGTTTTTTGAACCGAATATGAACCCAACAGAAAACAAAGAAAAACAGTTTTTAGTTTTCAAATGTAATTACGTTTTTATTACTCACTTTCCTACATCTACTTCAAATCGCATAAAAACCTTTGTTTACTTTTAATAAGTGTGCCGTTCAGCTCGACAAAAATAAGAAGAGTCACCAGTCCAAACGATTTTTTATAAAACAACCCAAACAAAGACTTTCATAGAGCACACATTGGTGTCACAGCTGTGTTTGAGATTGTATGGTGATAGTGGACTGTAGACCACCATCTGTCCTAGAATTCAAGATATTTTATGTAAACAAAGACATGTAATTACGAATACTGAGCAAAAGCGGATAGCAATAGGATAAAAAAATCAGTTATTATTGCATATGAGCTTATTTTGTAATCCAAAAAAAAGAAAATTATTGATTTCATCAGCAATATAACGAACTGATCAAAGTGCTTTATTGCCTTTAGACCTTACATTACAGGACTCTTGGACACAACATCATCAACAACGCACAATTAGAGACCCGTGCAAATTTAGTTCTAAAACGGACTAAAGTAATAAATCAATGAAAACTGTTAAAACCAAAATATCTTTCGAACTTCTGCTGTTTGCTCCGATAATACATTTCTCGTACAATATTTTCCACCAATATTTCTGTAATTTTGTAATATTTTTGTTTACAATTAATATCTTGGGTTCCAGCACCGAGTACAGCGAGGGTAACGCACTGAAAGCCGTTATTTAGATTAGTTTACGGGTTGACTGGAGGGCGGATCATGCCCAAATAGGTCAGTGACCTTCGACCTAACGACCGTACGAACGGACGTTAGCCAGAAAACTGTTGCTTATGAAACAGCTGTAACTGGCTATGTTAAGTAAATTATGTTTTATTTCCATATAAATATTCTAATTATACATGGTGTCCCTTAATAACAGAACACTCTGTAGGTATAAATACAGTCTTGTGCAATCGGCTTTAACCTGGATTGGCCAGCATTATTTATTTAAAACACCCTTAGATTTATTTTTACCCGACCGTGCAAGTAGGATAGTAATGTTCTCCTGTTTCCCGTCATATCCATAAATACTTGTTTGTTTACAGAAAGCACTAGAAACGCGCTGTCGTCTCTCCAAGAATTTGTTTTCGATATGTCAGCGACCTTCAGTTACGTAAACGCGTAACGCGTGTAAAGATTATTCAAACTGAAAATAAGCAAATAAGCCTCTCCACACTCGTGCGCGATCGCGTGACGTCACGGCGCGAATCGCGGCGTGGACATGGGCCTTTATTCTTTATTGCCAACTAGCGACCCGCTCCGGTTTCACACACGGGTGCAATCTAAACCCGTTGCGTAGTGTTAAACAAACAGCAAGGAACGACTTTGTTTAATACGTAGTACTGATTCCCAAAGCGTATTACAGATACGAAAAACTACTGCGTGAGGACCTACCTAGATACCTAGGACAAAGCCGTATTTAGATAATGTTGTGACGTCACGCGGTTTGCGTAAGGAATCTCTTATGTCATAGTGAATAAGGTTTCTCTAATACGGCTTCCACACTCGTGCGCCGTACGAATCCTTGCGGGACAAAAAACCGACAAGGTACGGGAAAGAGAGGCAAACGCGATGCTGCGACATTTGTCCAGATTTCGGGTATCGCGATCACTCGAGACTCCGTGCGTCGGGATTGCCTTCACATTTTTTTTTTTTGAGATAGCGTGCATCAGGATGCCGTAGAATATTCGAATAGGATCCATACTCATGGTTCGCGGGTATTCCGCGACGAATATGCGAATAGGATCCATACTCATCGTTCGCGGGTATTTCGCGGTTTGTGGGTGAATGATAAGAATTAGTAAGCGCGTGTTTGGCTGATGATCGTGCAAAGTCTGTAATCTCTATTTGATTTACGCAGTTAGGAAATTGTAGGTAAAAATTAAGTAAATTTATAATATACGTAATGATAAATCCGATTAATATGTATAATAGGAGCGAAAGTTTGTGTCGTTGTGAAGACGTTTAGCCGAAGAACACAAACTAAAGAATCGATGGTGTTGGAATTTTGTATACAAAGTTCCCGATGCGAATTAACATAATAGACTATTTTAATTTAAAAAAAAGTCTGCGAAGACGAGAGCCCGAAGGTTTTCTTTACTTGCGTCTTTAGATATTCAATCATACAGCAATCGTTTGATGCTAAAATAGTGGCCAAAAAGGCTTACTTTGTCTTTTCCTAATCTATACAAAACAAAACTATTAGAGGGCATTGGAAGCTCATATTAAGTACCACAAACTGCCCAAAGAAATATATGAAATTTCCTTTATTAAACGCAATAATATAAAATTAGTTTCAGCGCTGATTTGGACCAGAGTAACGCCTTAAGTCAAAGGAAATAAATGCATAGACCGTAAACAACCAATGAATATGTAGTAATTAATTTTTTTTAAGCAGGCTTCCCCGGAATGTACCTCGGTTTTCTTGAATTTCTCGCGCCGCTGATTCTACGAGTGAAAGTTTAAAGAAATGCGTGTGCATAATATATGTCCGATGAGAGAATTGGCTTATGTTTACCTTTTTCTACATATTAAGAATTTTAATGATAAAATAATATATTTATTTTCTCTTGCAAAAGATAATTCTTACAGAATATGGCTAAACTTGATTTACAGCGAGTTATTCTGTTTTGCAAGCTGATGCCCGTCTGAGGTTTATAAAGCCTGTCATGTCAGTTGTTTCTCTTAAGATTGTGTATCCCACTGGAACTGAGTTAAAGAATAAAGTAGCCTGTTTTACCGACCTAAAATTTATTTATAAATAAATAAAACAATGCTGGACAATCTACAGAGAATTATCAAGTTCCAAACCAATCAGAGCTTGTGTTATGGGTAGGTACTAGATGGCTGATATAAATCATTATTTATTTATAGATTCAGACTATTGAAAGATTTACTATAGACAGACTGATGGAATCGTTACTATACAGTCCATTTTTTATACAGCAGCTTGAAACTTGCAAAAGTTAATAAGTATTCCATAGGAAATTAAATAATAACCCAAAAATTTTCGATTTCGGGGGGACTTGAACCCGCGACTTTCTATCGTACGGGCTACGCAAAAAGGACCGACCGGGCGAAAATCTCTGGGAGACTAAGCGGACTATTCTGCCGATATAGGAAGTATTTTACATTGGATTTACTTAGAATGGTGGTTGGTGAGTTCCGTATCAAAATGCAGCTTTAGTTCTTTTAATTAACATCCATTATAATGGATGGCATAGACCTGTATTTCAATAATGGTCAATACGACAGACCCACCTGCAAAGTTAGGTAAGTAGTTTATTTAATCTGTTGTGAAAACTCAAATATTACAATGGTTTAGGCAGCCATCTTATGTAATTGTTATGTAAGATTTCACACACGTCGCAATTTCTCATTAAAATCTGTGTTTGTTCCTAAATTATTCCTAAATTGTAGAATAACTTAAGTATGTTTTTAATATTTTTTTTTATATTGTTCTGTCTCTTATTTAGCTGTACATTATCTATACTTGGTCATTATAAGATAAACTGTTTATCGCTTTAAACGAGTTCAGCACCATAAAGTTGATCCGGAAGCTTGGACAGTTGGACATAACACGAGCTCTGCTTAGCTTAGATATCAGTAAAATTGTACCTTAGTTAATTCTAGTTCATTCTAACCAACAAGTGAAATTTTACCAACCAAGGCACAATTTCAATCAAAGATAAAAACTGAAAATTAATTATTTTGTTGGTGAAACCGGCTCTAACATACTAGGCTAGTTCATAAATTAAGCAATTATCACAAAAAAGACTGTGAGAAATGTGAATAATAGAAATAAAACTAATTAGGAACAATTTCATCACCTATTATAATTATGGGTGGATAAACAACAGTTTTTGCGACCAAAAAGATTTTCCATAGAAATACGTGCTAATTTTAGTTTTTGGCTATATTCCGTTAGAAAATGATAAAACAAATATGGCGTTGCGTCCGGCTTTATCAGCGTTCTAATTTCATATTTCTATTTCTGGCGGGAAAGCGGAGCTTTGGATCAACTGAGTCATTTCTATAATTCGCTGAAGGGCTTTAGAGAAGACGTTTCGACGATTATTGATATCAATAAAATTTTACTCATATTTTAAATTTATTTCAATATTACAACGTGTACGCAAACATTACCAGGTAATAAGGTCGGGACAATCGCTCCCAGCGATAAAGCCAACTTTTATACTGTCTTTATTTTTATTAATTTTAAGATTTAGTACAAAGCATTTTCATTTATTATTCACACGAATGACTTAATGACTACATGACATATTTTGCTGCAGTAAGTAGGTACTACTGTTACTTACTCATCTTTTAAAACAACACAAATTGTCTATGGATTTTTCCATGGCGTTCTTTAAAGTTCTAATCGAATGTTCTCGACCGCCGAATGATAATCGCTTAGTTAAAATATGTTTATTCCGACCAAGGTGACGCCGGTTATTTTTAACTAGGCGACTTTAAACTTTGGGCCTCTTGTGTCATTTACATTCCAAAGATTTGGCGAAGGTAACTGTTTGAAGACATAATTATCACATTAACCTCTTTAAAACAATACTGGACAGTTAACAAATGTGCACTTTTGCTTTTTTTTATATCGACTATAAATTAGACAATAAAGGCAGACGTAGACTTTTATGAAAAAAACAATAGAAAATCGCGCCAATTTATAAAAACTATCTCTATAATCCAAACGCAGAAAAACCAAAAGATTTCGATTATAAAAATTGAATATCAAGATTTGAAATTCGAATGTTCGAAATTCGACATCTTCCGCGAGAGAGTAAAACTACATCAACAAAACTTTCGTATGAAGAGTTATGAAAATATCAACATATTAATCATGGATTTATGAAAAGTAAGGATAGCATCCTGTCAAATCAAACTTGAATCCTAACAATGGCGGAATGACATTGAGTGTCATTGTATATCGAGATGCCAACTGAAGAAAAATTTACCCATATTTTTTATAAATATTCTTCCTAATAATTGTTTACAAATGAATATGTAGATTATAAAAAAATCTACGTAGGTACTGCTTTAGCCACGGTCATCGTCTATTAGACCTACTTTTTATAATTTTCAATTTACGCCAGCGCTTTATGGTGCTAACTGCAGTGAATTTGATTATCCCACAAGCACAGAACAGAACACTGTACTTTCCCGGGATCAAAAATAGTAACGTATTTGCTAATCGAAGAAATTTCAACAAAATCTGATCAGCCCTCAGTGTATTCCAACTCTCTGTTCACTGTCTAATTTTAGTTTGAATAAATTATTCTTTGTGCCTATTAACTGGCTGACTTTTTTCTGCCTGATGCTTCGCATGCGTTGTTCCTATGGAAATGCCTAACCAAAAATCAAATAAAAATTACTTATTTAAAGTAGCAATAAGCAGCCATATATTAATATTACGATTGTTACTAGGAAGATCAATTAAACGTTCCTAATAATGAAAAAATATAAATTATTCTCATTATTCATTGTTTGATAAATAAGAAATAAAAATTTATGGATACATAAATATTATTAATTTTAATTGCCCAAATTCTTATAAATGAAAAATCTTAATGCACACTGCATGCTATACTAGATGAAGTGGGATTCCAATTATTTTCATTGTGAGATTCTCTGATTACAGTGATTACCTATACGAATTCAATTTAACTTCAAATTTTCATCACCTAGAAATCTGAAAAAATATTGACTATTAGTAATGCCCTGCGGCTACCTATAATCTCGATATAACATGTTATCTGCGTAGTAATCAGCGTCAGTAAAATTATTATTAAAATGGGTTCAGCTATTTTGGAGGTTAGCTTAAATAAACACTATAATAATTCGTCTATCAAAAGCTAAGCTATTGTTTTGATATTACAAACAGAAATTCAATATCATAATTATATATTATTTCAAATAATACATATTATTACCAGAATGATAAATAAATGCCTATTTACCTGATTCATAATTTAAAGTCAATAAAATATGAGAATTGAAACTTATTTAATATACTCCCACATTTACCGGATAATTTACATGTTTACATGTTGGCAGCACTGGCTAGATTTTGTGCTTCTATTTTGATTATTTTTTTCATAATAATTTTGCGTCAAATCAAAGAAATAAATTGGTGAAATTAGAAATTTACCTAGGAAATGTGATCCGGTGTTTTTTATTGACAAACCTATTGTGATTTTTGCAACATCTGACCACACAAGACGGCGTTTTCCATTTATTTTGGTTTGTTTACAATGGGGTTCATCAGTTGGTGTATAAAGCCGTAATGGCGATGGCCAGCATACTATTTGATTGATTGGCATGCTTGCTTGATTGGAGTGCTTCGTTTTATCTTTTTCTGATACTCCTTCCGTACTTATTTATAGTTTCATGATATTAATATTGTGTTCGTATCGTAATATTATTATGTTCTACCTACGTATGAAAGAAAATATCAATGTTGAACCTTTATAATGTGCGCAGTGTCACAATAGTTAACTGACATCGAATCACCAAGATAAGGTCTTGCTCTGACCTACATTGATGACAGTTGTAAAATGCCTAAACAGTTTAACTAGGTTCATGCCTTTTGTACGATAAGAAACTATGTTGTTAACGTAACCGAAATATTCGGTAGTATTCTGTCTGCATCTTGAGTTCTATATTAGAAAAAAGTCGTTACAAAATATATTTATTACCTACAGACAAAAATCAGAAGGTTAGGCTTTTTCCTTTATTCGTTCAGTCAATGGTTAGGTTAGTTTCATATTATTATTGTGGCGCGTAAATATTTCTGATGAGTCGCCGAAACTAATCTATGACAAATATTTTGCTATGCTTGTTTACCAGTCACGATTAATAAATTAGAAAAGGACTACAACGGCCTAGGAAAACATAAACTGCGAGGCCGCGCACTAGTGGTTATATTCTCTTTGCCGCGCACCTCGAGGTAAACATGCAAGACCTTAGAACACGAAACGGATTTGAATTTCGAAAGGCAATGTCAAATCGGGACTTCCGCTTGAATGCCAATTTGCAAAATTAAATCCAAGCTTTGCGTTCCGCGGTTCTTTTTTGATTTTAGAACAGATCATGCCGAGTCAAAAATGTTGCCATTGAGCAGTTTTGACTATTTATACGTTACGTAACGTACTCATATTTTCTTAGTAACTCATGACATGACGAGTCAAAGCTAAAAATGATTAATTCGCCTTGAAAATTCAAAACCACAGCTGGCCAGGTTTCCAGAAAGTGTCATGGTACTCGTTAAAAATACCTAGCGCCTTGACCAGCTACGTACAAAAAATGAGAATAACCTTGGCTTTGACTCAAAGCCCGGTCAAAAGCTGTTACGTTTATTACGAACGCTCTATTTTCAGTTGAAAGCACTCATGAACATTACAAAGTGTCGGTGAAGATATTATAATAATTATATATCATCTATTTCAGGCAACATTGGTTAAGTACAAGATGGAAAATACTTAAAAACTAAGGCCCATATAAAATATATACCTCAGTCTAAGATAGATAATTATACGGAAACGTTTTTATCTGGTAACATTATCAGGATTACCAGCTTACCCTATATCCTACTGAAACAAACCTTTCTTCAAGATGTAAGCATGCTTTTATAGTTTAATTTAACACAAAATATTCCATCGTGCATGAACCTTTTGATAGGTCATATCAGTTAATTCTCTCATATGGCTATGTCCATATGAGAGAATTAACTGATAAAAATATAAAAAATCAGAATGTGCCCCCAGGCTAAGTTACAACAAAGAAAAATACAAGACTTGCCTCATCTTTTTTTTAGTTCTTTAGTTCCAAACCGGTCGAGTTGACGTCATTCCATTATGCTACCCTGCGAGTTTGATCAGAATTGGAATTTCGGAAGGTTTCGTTCACGAACACGGCATGTTGAACGAAGATGGCGCGATGGTTGTGTTTTTGAATGAAAATTCGATTGACCTACTGACCTTATTAAAACTGACTTAACCGTTTTTGGGGGCGAAAGAATATTTGCAGCATTCTGAACTTTTCTTTGCACGGTTCTTTCAACGGTCTTTTAATTTCCGATTATGAAATTTTTATGGTCGGATCTCGTCGGGGAGCTGGCTATTTACAAACAATTTTAATTAGCGTTTTAATGGTTTCTATGGAAACCTCAACAGAAATATTGAACAGCTTCAAAGTTCATTTGATGACAACTAGTTTAAAGTGTTCAAACCAAAAAAAGATATTTACTAGAAACAACATACAAACAAGATTAGTAGGTAAATACTTTTAGGGATTTTCGTAGATATGGCGTTCCCGATTTCTTGACATATGCTCAATTTCATGTTCCTTTCTCTTCCAAGCAACAGTCTAGCTAGAAGCTTCTATTCTATTGTAGACGCCCTAGTTTTGTCACGCAATAACAAACTATAGACAGGTGTCGCTAGTATCTATATGAAGAGGTATGGTTACAAATTCTACAGATAATACAGTGATATCGCTTCCGTAACCTATTTTAGTAGATTAACTATGTCATCGACAAATATTTGAGCAATAATATTTTATGGAAGGTAGACGCAATTTTTTTGTGAACCTGGCAAAGCTAATTTACCTAATGTAAAAAAAATATGAACGTTTCACTGTAATGCAGGTACGACTACAAAGAACTATTAATTACTAAAGATCTCATAGATTGATAATGTTACAATTTGTAAGATAAGTAAGAAAAAAATATTTTTGGGCGTTTCATTATATCATCAATTCAAAATGGCGTCGCCAGTTTGTAACTAACATTATTAATTATTTATTGATTAAATTGTGGTAGCTGTTTTTCGTAAGGTATACAGAAACGTGTTTAATTGAATGATAATAAAAGTAAGTATGGAAGAAGTATTATTTGCTCTCAAACAATTCCAGTTAGAGCGAAAATTTGATTTAAAATCTCTTTCATATAATAATGTATACTTACCTAATTAATAATAATAACTGAGACGTATTATTATATAATATATATCGTATATCAGTCAGCTAGTACCCATAACACAAGCTCTGCTTAGCTTGGGGCTAGATGATGCTGTGTGGATTGTCCGGCATTATTATTAATTATATTAATTATTAATTATTGAACGCCCGGTAAGAATTATGCGAAAAATTACTTTCTTACTAGTTTCGGACGTCGCAAACAAAAAGATCCTTACTCAATTTTGTATTTCGAACATCTCATACAGCGCCCTCTAGGCCCAACCAAACTTCACAATGTGGCAATACTGGCAATATTGAAAGCTGACCTAATTCTGAATGGTCCTTACTCGTCACGTAGCACGCGCGTGTGCTGTGACCTTGTTTGGAGGCTGCGCATCTGCGTGGCACAGAATAACTAACAGTAACATATGGCCGTAACATTTTTATCGCGTTGCGACAGAATACAATGAAGTCTGTATTGGTGCTCAATAGCATGAATTTCGTGGGATGGAATTTGAACCTTTTTGTTTTATTGATAGGGCTTCGATTCGATATCCTCTTTAAACGCACAGCGCAATAACGATGGCTTTACGTACACTTTTGTACATAGGGTAAACGATCATTGATATCATACGATGTGTATGTATGTCATGTATAGACGTGCTTTATTTTATCTTCATTATTATTATTATAGACATCGATTATAATTTTATAAAAATAGGAATATGACTTTCGTCACAAACAAAAGTGACTTGCAAATACGATAGGTTAAGTCGCCATTTTATTTTGATTAATTCAAGATGGCCGACTTTGTTATTGATAGATATTGCATTGAAATATCTCTCAAAAACGCAATAAAAATAGCTCAAAGTTGAAAACATGTTTCGATGCTTCGAAAATAAACATGTTTATGACAGCAATAACTATTCACAAAAGAGAAAACAAATAAATTTATGTAATTTACTGTAAGGTCTCTGAAAGTCGTATTATTTATTATTTAGTAAAGGACTGAAGATTTTAATTTTTGGTCATACGTTATAAAGAAAAAAAAGTCCTCAAAGTTGATTAAGTTCCGATTTTTAGGAAGCCTTTAAAATATCTATCAATACAGCGACGATTATTAATCGATTACTTAGTTACTTACCTATTCGACTAGGTGTCAAATCGTTTCCTTTCCAGAGTAAAATCTGTACAAATACTGGTTTTGGTCAGTATTTGTAAATGCGAAACAAAATCGGAATCAATTGCGAAACTTACCTAATTATAATGTACATAATATGTATAGAAATAAAGAACACCTATCGCTAGCGCGCGAAGCATAACGATTGCAAGTACCCACGTTTTTCAAATCTCATTATCATAAGTAGACGCAATGTCATAAAAACTTACGTTTTCTCGTTAAAAAACTGCGAGGTAAACTAGTTTTTATGCGTTACATGCGTAGACTCCATACATATGCTGTTCTAATAGATAGATCGATATTATCAATTCATTAGAAATTACAAACACCAGTCAGAAATTTCAAGGTTTATTATTATTGTCTGGTATAGAAAATAAACATCTATAGAATGATTACCCTAACTAGTTTTACAAATAAGACTCCTTTGTTTTGTGCAAAAAGGTTTTATTTAGCGTCACTATGATAATATTTATATTCAGCCAGTTCTTTTCGCGACACAAAAGATAAAATAAAATGAGGCGAGGTTTTATTTTAGAAAATAACTGGTCGAGCATTCTCTAAGAGCCTACATGATCTCAAGTCAGAGGTAGTCGTCTGAGGCAGAATGCCCTTGTTTTTGGTGCATTAATAAGGTAGGTAGGTATTCCTAGAGACGTGCGAAAGATCCCTTATGGTACATTGTTAAAATTCAATAAAAGTAGTGATAATGGCGGCGGGTATACATTCCCAACTAGGTACTTCCAATGATTTCTCTTCATAGGAGAAAAATACTAAAATAAATATTTGTAGTCTTCAAGGTCATGTAGGATTTTTTTTATTTAAGAATGTATAACAAAAATCAGGGACCATAATAATGTAGTATTATACTTTCAGTTTACACATCGTACCTTACCCTACCGTTAGTATAGGACACTGATTGCCAATCAATTCGTACCATAATAGATATGGATATTTACAAAAATATGATAAAAATATCAGATTACCTATCTAGATGACAAAAAAGTTTGGGACAAGTTTTGCTCCAACTCGAAAACTAACAAGGTAAACTTCTTGTTCGCTTCTTTACTTTACCTTAAAAAGATTGAAGTGAACAATGAATCAGTGATCACTTTATTTCCCATTTTTATTACTTAAGCAAATTGTATTTTGTGACGTGTCCAAGAGTCCTGTAAGGTCTAAAGGAAATAAAGCACTGTGATTTTGATTTTTGATATATAATATAACGTGAATCTTTCTTTGAAAATGGTCTACGTACCTGTATTTTTGGTTCTTTCGGCCCAATATTGGCACAAACAAAGCCTAAAAAACAGAGAGCACTTCAATTATAATTAAATAGGTAATGTGGAGTATATGGTTATCTTAAATTTAAATAAAATCTTGCAACATATGGCCACATAAAATTCGTTCTTTGTTTTTTTGCGCAAGGTAGACTTTAGCCTTGATTCTATTGACATCATTGTTGACTACAAAACGAGTTTTATTCCAACACCAAATCGTTAATTTTTAAAAGAAATAAGCAACACTTTGTCAAATATTCCATTGAAAGTGTTATTTTACTCCTGTTCTTGCATGAACTTATCAAATAAATAACGCTGGACAATCCACACAGCATCATCTAGCCACAAGATAAGCAGAGCTTTGTGTTACGTCTATACCTACTAATATTATAAAGAGGAAAGATTTGATTGTTTGTTTGTTTGTTTGAATTGAATAGGCTCCGAAACTACTGGACCGAGTTAAAAAATTCTTTCACCATTAGAATCCTTAATTTTCCGTGATGAACATATGCTTTATAATATTTTCAAAAAAGTTAGGGATCCGCATGAAAAATTCAATAATTGAACCGTGGGCTGTATATTCAACCTCTTTTTCTATTATGGCGCGTCAGAATAGAAAAAGAGGTTGTATAGCGCACGGTACTTGCTTTTTCTCTACGGCCAGTGTCAGTTTTGGAATGTCGAGTCAATGTCAAAAACCCCAATGCTGTTAAAAAAAGTAAAGATCCGTATGAAAACTGTGAAACCCATCGTTTTAGTGTGTACAATTTCTGAAATTTTTGTTTAATACCCGTGCGAAGCCGGGGCGGGCCGCTAGTGCTAGATAATTTAACAGACGAAGAGGTTCGCCGTCTGTTTATCTCAAGCAAAGAGCACAGTTCCAAGTTAATACGGGACCGTTCTGATGCTCTCTCTACCGCTCTAACGGTAGGTAAGCCAAGGTTTGAGTGGTAAATCACCCTGAAGCGAACCATTAAGATGTTTTCCTGTTTTTTCCTATACCCAATGTCACCACTGGTTATTTGTTGATACCTTGATATGTTTTAGTGTATGTTTCTATTTTGTGTATATGCATTAAGATTGTTTTCGTTTGAATTATATTTACTGTCGTACTGTATTGATATTAGATTTGTTTTGTAGTCGTACCTGCACCGTCTTCCTCTAATCTTCTATTTTGGTTGTCTGGAAGAAATCGCTTTAAATAAGGTCACCAATTCTTTAACCTTTTAGTTTATATTGTTCTTTTGAATAAAGCATTATTATACTATCTTATCTTACCTATGTTCTACAGTTAACATAGGTTTAGGTTTAAAGATATTTATGCTCAAAAAAAATAACAGTCATTTACATGAAAACAGAAATATTTAGTAACATAATAATGAGTATGATCGCCGATAGCTGTGTCAATTGCGAATCCATTTTCAAAATTATATTACTATTGTATAGAGAATATTCTCGAAGAATTAGTAATAGGCAAAAAAATAAGGGAAATCGAAAGTAATATTTGTATTATGATCACAAATCGATCGATTGTTTGCAATCGCCACAGCGCCGGCGAGGCTTTATCACAATCACAACACAACTGGTTCCCATAGTCTATAAGGATTTGCTACTTAGAAAACAGGCTTGATGGTCTTTCTTGCGAAGAATTCTTAGAAAGTATGGAGACGGCTTTTTAAATGACTTCGGAGGAAGAGATTCTATGTATGTCCATTTTTTTTTCGTAATTTATGGACAGATTTGGATGATTCTTTGGCAGTTGTATAGATAGTTATTTGAAGGTGGTCCCCGAAAATCTAAATATAAAACAGTTTAAAACTAGGTGATCGGATTCGTAGTCAGTTTTTTGTTTGTTTCTGTAAACAATCAAATTATTCATTGACTCAATGGATTATTGAGTAGTAGCTTTATTATCAAACAAAATTACAATTAAATACCGGAACCAAATTAGAATTCATTACAATTGAACTGACTGTAATAAACAATCTACAGGTAGCTCAACTGAGCCTTATAAATACCAGTCGGAAGCGTCCCCAAGACCCCAACTCCTTTGCCTCTCTGTATGGCAATGCTGATGCGCTACACCAGATATTCACCAGGGCTCTGGTCACGCGTCACTCTGACCAGACGATCAGATATTTTCAAAATGAATTCAGTTTAGAATACGCAGCAGAAAAAAACTATTCCCAGTGAACAATTGCAACATAGAAAAGAAAAGAATGAACTGTTTCAATATTAACTTTTTCTACGTATGCAATTGTTTTGACTTGCAGCCGTTTTAATTTCTTTTTAAGTTCCATTGTACACTTCAAGGCGACGACATATACCCAGAAACACCTGTACAAACAAAATTTGCGAAAAAAAGGACACGGAACGCCATGTCAGTTTACAAGTGTTTACAGGTGTTTCTTTATTTCCGTATAGTCAGGATAAAAAAAGTAATTATTCTGTGGTAAAGGAGATTAATTTGCGCGTTAAATAAAAGATAGTGCGCTATGGCGCTCAGTTAGGGAAGTCTATGTCCAGTAGACTTACATCGGCTGATGATGATGAAAGGTGCGATCCCTCATAAATATCTCATAATAAAAACTAAAACTTGCAGAGCTCATTCAAGATTGATGAAAATCGTCTTCAATGATAATGATAGTCGATCAAATTTACGATACAAAAAGTAGTGCGCAAAACCTAACCTAGATTATTCTGGAGGCATTAATTTTTTTTATAAGTATCTAGTCTATGATACTACCCAGTCAAATTTCCTTCGCACAATAAAATATGATAAAATAAGTAGTAGCGCTACTTTTGGTCGGCTAACGCCTTGCCAAAATTCAGAAGCCTTAACTTTTAGATATTATTTTTTTATTATTGGGGTCACAGACTACATGTGGCGAACTAAGACCAACGCGGCGATAATATACGTGTTTGCAATAATTCACAATTTAACGCAAAAATAAGAATGGGTTTTGCCCCCCTGGACATTTTACAACAGTTTGGTCGAAACAATTATAGATAAAAATATATATTATGGACAATCCACACAGCATCCTCAGCCTAAAACTTAAGCAAAGCTTATGTTATGGGTACTAGATGACTGATATACTTAACCCTTTTTGAAAGCCTCTTGAAATACCTCTTTGTTGTCAATGCCGTATCTCGTGAATTATGTTCTGGGTACAAAAAATTACCTACATAAATATTTTGTATTACTTTTAGAAAGTAAATGATTTATTTTTACCCATTAAACATACTAACAAACTAGGTAACGTAGGTTAAGAGAAAAGTACAAATGTTTCGTATATGTTTTAGTTGTTTTGAAGTAGTAGATTTTCAGCATTACGGGATTTCATCAAATTGCAGATGATCCGAACCTTTATAGTAACAGCACAGATAATATAAAACTACTGTAACGGTAAAGCGTGGGTAGATCCACCGCGAAGAATGACGCAAGCGCAGATTTTTCCGCAAGTAGCTGCTGATTTCGTAAGCCATGACAGCCTTTAGTCAGTTTTAGCACAATACGACCTGAGTTATCTTTACAGCTTTATCAGGGGCATTATTCTCTATACAATAGGAGATTCCTTGCCCAAACCGTGTGACGTCACAACGTAAACCGTGTGACGTCACAACGTAAACCGTGTGACGTCACAACGTGTTCTAAATACGATTTTTTTCCGATTCCACGCCGCTGTCTTGTCGTGGCTGAGCGTGGCTGTGTAACATGTGAGGATTGGGAATAGTGAATAAAGGCCCAGAATGACGATCTGCTTGCGATTTCAAAGCGGTTCGATTATGCAGTAAGCACGCTGCGAAGTCGCAGCGATCACGCTAACAAAAGCAATTTCTATTGTAAAATAACTAGGTATAACAACATGTATTTGCTTGAATCCTTGAAAACTGAGAAAGATTATGCTAAAAATCTTATCCCATTGAAATAATTTAACAAATAGTTATGGTCAATTCAGACAGCATCATTGAACCCTTATTGAACCCCAAGCTAATTATACATGCACTTTTTTTTTTATTATACAGAGTTATTTAAGAGGAACGTTTTTATAGCAGCGTTGCACTTATGCAAGGTGGAGCAGCAGCTCTATTGTCAAACTCTACTTGTTATCATAATCGGCTTCAGTTTGGCATTTCAAACCTAGTCTAGTGTGTAAATAGCTGAAACTGAGACCAGTTTAATACCTTAGACAATACCGACAACATTCTGACTGGCTCTAGAACTGGTAATCGGTTTGAAGTTCTCTGGTAATGGATTTCAAGTTAGACAATAAGACTCCAGGTTGCTAGTGTCTCAAAGATAAAAGAGGTATACTTTAGAATTTAAAGATAACATCGAAAAAGTACTGTAATGTTGTGAAATAATTATAAATGCTCAAAGCTGGAATGTTGTGAGTCAGATGCACAATGATCCAACAAATGCAAGTTTCAACATGTTCAGTGAGGAAGGGAAATTTTGCTACAGACTAAACTGAGTAAGGGGGTGAAATTGTTGTGAAACTGTATGATCTGTTAGCTGAATCTAAATAAAGAGGTGAAATAGTTAATTTTATAGGACTTTCTACTTCATGTAAAGTTTTGATCACTATCAATAGTTAACTCTACCTGTAGATTCAGCGAATATATAAAAAAGCTTCAGAATAAAGATGATTATTTCAGATATCTCTAGATAGGATTGGTTGTTTCTCTGTTACCATGGGAGGTACTCCAAGATACATGAGGTAGGTAAGTAGGTATCTAGAAAAATCTATCATTGAAATAAAGATATTTCCTTTTTTCTTTGGAGCTTGCAAGGTAAGTTTTTAGAGTAATTACTGCTATCTTTCAAGCTATTAAGTACATTTTATGGGAAATAATTCCGGCAGAAGATACTGGTTGACCTAAAATATGGAAAGTTTTGCACATAGCAACCAATTTGAGGTTATATTCAACAAATACAATTTACGCGGCAAAAAGAAGTGTATCGAACAGCAGAAAATCAATAAAATATTAAATAGGACTTACCCGGATGCTTCCGTGGCGATTTTTTTATAAAAAACACCCAATAAAGGAGGTTTTTTTATTTTTCACTGCGCACGAACAAATTCTAGAACACTTGACAGATGACTGAATGTCCAAAAAAAAAGATGGCTGATTCGAGCCGAATTACGTCATCTGGCGCGAAAATTGAAAAACCGTTGGATACACTTCTTTGTGAAAAAATAAATTCTAGGTACATTATCCGTAATACTTTCGACAAAACTTACCTCATAAAAGTTGGATGATGTGAAATTGGATAAACCCGATGAGTCTTTCTAATACATCAGAAAGGGTTTATTCAGTCCGATTCCGTGCGCTGTTGCCAGATTTCGATTGCGTCAGAAACTAAAGAATGTTCAAATCCACACATTTCAAGACTCTGAAGCATTCCTCATGAGTTTTGGCACATAAATTTTGTCACAGTAACTTTAGAATTTAAAGATAACATCGAAAAAGTTGATTGTGTTAACAATACAGATACGAAAGTTAGAGGTAAGAGCGGCAACGTCGCGAGCCTTCGAGCACTTTGGAACAAAGAAAATATTTTTTGAGTTTGATTAAACTATCCTGTAACACTAATAAAATATTGATTTTGTACAACCTAATGATAGAATAACTTTTTGAATTTAGATCGTAAGCGAATAGATGTTTGTCCAAACAAGGTACAAAAATAACTAACTCTAACTGAACCGTTTCGATTGCTACGGTAAAGCTAACTTGTTTTTGTTTCGTTCGTTTCGTTTGGCGTTGTAAACAATGGCACGGTATTTCCAGCTATACATTTATTTTCTACCACATTCTCCCAAAACTGTGAAGAGTTGACACCACAGAACTCTTTAATGTTACTATGGTCCGAAAACGTACACTATTATAGTTTAGTGGGTCGTTGACTGTTTTTGGGTTAACGAAACGAAAACATTTTCTAAAAACGGTCAATTAGTTGAAAAACCTGTTGACTTTTGTAACTGGAATCGAATATTACGCGCCACGACATTCGCCACCACAGAACACCAACATCCTGAGTTCGCCACTGACATATTTTTTTTAATATCTTTCCTTTTCTTGCTTTCTGCCTATTTGGACATTGGGCAAAGAGTGTGTTTCTTGCTTCAGCCATGTCATGTAGGTATAGTTTATGCCCATTGGTGTAAACTATACCTAGGTACCTTTCTTTGATTTTGAAAACATCAAAGAATTTTGGATCACGAATTAGGTAGGTCATGAGGGGTTGTTCTCTATAGTCGGTCTGGATGTTGTGTATCTTTACATGAGGTCATGAGCCAGCTCATTTGGGTGAATTTCTAGTCGTCGGGCATGATCTAAGTTTGTTGTCAATATCTTCCTTAACCGTCGGTGTGTGTGGGTCGTGAAGTGATGGAGTTGGTCATTTCATTTCTCACGAACCATCATTGCATTTGTTTAAAGGTGGAGCACTTTTTATTGAAAATATTGTCCAGGTTTGAGTTTGCCGGTGGTACCCCCTAACTCAGCATCAAAAGACCGGTTTCAATATGTATTATTTATAGTTAAGGAGTTTGTTGAATAGAGACAGATTTGATTTTCTTCCCATAATCCAGAAAACTTTTCTTAGTTGCTGACCCTGTGCTTTTCTTTTGGTAAAAATGTGCTTCTTCAAGGTTAGGCGTCTGTCTAGTATTTGATTTGATTTGTATTTGAATCCCGTTCAGCTGTACGGGGGTTGTTGGGGTTTGTTGGTAGGTCTGAAGTAGGATTAGGTACAGTACAGCACTGGTCCGATGACGCTGCTTCGAGGACACCAGCATGTATATTATTTAGGTTTTTTATCTCCTCGGTTTAAGTCAAAGTTCCTCTGGCTTAGGTAAGATTTTATAAAGAGTAAGTACATAGTTGGTAAGTTAGGCAAAGTTTTTAGGATTTTGTAGAGGTTATCATGTCATACGCCTTGGAGATACCCAGAAAGGCAGCACAGCAGGGCTGTTCTGCTATAAATGTAACTGACCAAGCGATGGACTTGATGTGCCACCAATGTGCCTCTGACAAAATCAAAATGATTTATTTATATAATCAAACGATGAATCTTTGCAATAATTCATTATTAATAAAACTGGCTAAGTTACTCTGCTCGCACATGGACGGCTATAAAGAACAGAACTGTTCCGCAAAAAAACCAATGATGACTTATGTAAGGTGCTGGCTGCACCCAACGTTGCTTTACTGTAGCGATCGGTACTCAACTTAATATGGACCCGTTGGGCCCCTTAATTATATTTTTTCATTATTATTTGTTATCATTATCACGCAAAAACTACAGAACCTAAAAAAATTCAATTGATAGATATAACTTTATTTGACACCGTCAAAATCTTTTAAATAACCAAGTACACATTCAAAATACATAAATGTGTAGGTACTTGGTTTTTAAATTTCTGATGAGGGGAGGAATATAGTTCCAGCACTTCGTTGCCGCATATCTAAAACTCCCTCTAAAGGCAGCAGTCTTGTTTGTGATAAAGCAGTGCAGATCTGACAGAGCGCAAGGAACTTTTATCGGAAACTAACTTATGTTTTTGCAGATACTCAGGCTTTCCAAACTTTATAACATCAAGAACCTGTCTACATATTACGGTTTACCAATTGGGCCCACTGAAGAGCGGACCGACAGATTGACCGCTGACACAAGTTATAGAGCTCCCGTTTTCCCTTCGGGTATGAAACCCTAATAAGTAAATAAAAAAAAATTGATTGAAAACTCTTATTACTATTATTGAAATTGTAATAATCTTTGCGAACAACTGGTGTGCCGCCTGCCCTGACCACGTAACCAGTATTTTAATGGGATTTGTCTTTGATAAAACATATATCGTGATGAACTTTAATGAAAAATTCCGTAAAGTATGGAATTTTATTTTTATTTTCCTATAAATTGAGCCCATAGCACAACTTCTCTAACTCTCTTTCAGGTTTCTTTCGCCATCCACTCTCATCTCAAAAAGCCACCATGCATAATGAAATGACAATATGAAAAAAAAATGTTAACGTGTTTATTATTTTACTTAATTAAATCATAATATTCATAAAGAATGTAAAAACACTAAGAATAATAACCAATCAAAAATACATAGCAAAAGAGTATCCCTATAACTATGACATAAAAATAAACTTAACGTTTAACACCTTTTTTGAGGTAGAATTCTACCATAATAAAATATATTTCTTAGCTGGCAGCACTGAGCTGGCTGAGCAACAACATTCCGAGATTAGTCCGCCAATTTTGAACCAGATCGCAAGGTCTCTTCTCTCGAATTCATCCACCAAATTATTGCTACAAGATAAAAACATTTCTTGTGCGTAGTATTGTTAATGGTTATTCATGGATTACACACGTTAATAAATAACTTATCTTACTTATCTCACAAGCAACGACCGCTAGTATGTAATTATTACATACTAGCGGACGTTGCGTTGGGTTACATTATAAAAGATTTCAACCGAACTTTTTTGAAAATAATCTATAGCCACCGTCATCACGGTTAATATAGGATTACAATGGTGAGATAATTTTTCAAATCGGTCCAGTAGTCTCGGAGCCTATTCAATTCAAACAAACAAACAATCAAATTTTTCGTATTTATAATATTATACTAATATTTGATCATTGTTTTGACAACCTTACATTCATCTTACATTAAAAACATTACTCTTGTTTTTCGGCCAGCAATATATTATGCAACTAATTTTGGATATAAACCAAGGATGTTACGCTAAGTTCCGTTTAATATCAAACCTCTTTCAAGACATTAATCAGGCTTTTTGGGAAGGTTGAACATTGTTATACAGTAGCCGTAGCCTCCTTCAATAGGCTATATTGATTGCAGCTCAGAAAATCTATTATTCGTAAAAAATAAATAAATAAAATATAAAAAAGACTTAACTATAAGTAGATCTCTCGTCTAATAAGATAACATACCTATGTAGGTATGTTATCTTATTAGATCATAGAAAAGTTGTGATATTTTTGGACCTTATCCATATTGTTTTTTATAAATACTTCTAGAAATTTAAAATAAAATAATTTATTTAAATTATTTGCATTATTTGAGTAAAGCACTACGCAACCCATGATGTAATGCTGGCAACGCTTTGACCAAGCTGGGAGTGCTTAGACCTGCGTTATGTTGCAGTGCATTGCGAATTACGCTAAAATCGAAATTATCGCGCCGACAAGTGTTTCGAATAAGCGCGACAACATCGCGACAACGATGTCACGTCAGACGTCATTACAGGGCGCCATTTTGCGATATCACCAAGTAAATCACTGAGCGCTCTGTTAAAATTGATACTCCACTGACAGTATCGTGATAACTAATTCGGAACGCAAAATATCGTTGAGATCGCTATCAGCGCTGTAATCGTAATTCGGAATGCACCGTTGTTTTCGGCCAATACATCGAGTACGTATCCAGTAGAGACACCAAACTAAATCCGAAAACCTCTCCTACACGTCCGTGTAGCACTTACTTATGTAGAGAAGGAATAAGTTGATTTAGACTATCGATATCGATATTTCAGTTCAAGCATGATATCAACAATTTACCATGGAATATTTTGCTAGTTATTTTTGAACGATTGTAGGTTGCTAATTGGCATATATGAAAAAGGCACAGTTTTTGTTGTTTTCATGTTACCAGATAAATAATTATTATTGGTACAATATTAAATAAAATAAACTAATAATTAGTATCATTAATTTAAAAAATCGCTAAAACATCGATAGCAAAATCCGTTTTACTCCATCCCTTTTTATCATTCGATATTGTTTCGGCCAATCAGAACATAGCAGGCGGTGCGTAGCTTACTATCTCTGTAATTTGTAACAGAATTATTTTGAAACAAATTATCAGACATTTCAACTCTACTGGATACTCGATGGGCTATCATCATCAATTTATTATTATTATTCATTTATTTCAGATCATAATTTATATGATCATAATGCGCACAGCCTTCTATGTTCTGAATGTCCGAAACAATATCAAATGATGGGATGGAGTAAAACGGATTTTGCTATTGATGTTTTAGCGAGTCATATTTACATTTTTTAATTAAATGATGCTAATTAGTATATTCTATTTAATATTGCACTAATAATAATTATTTATCGGGTAACATGAAAACAACAAAAACTGTGACTTTTTATATACTTATGCCAATTGAAAAATTATGAAACAATTTGGACATTCCATTCCATTGCAGACAAGTTAATCCTTAGTTGGGTTGGGAGATGCTTTGAAAAAGCTTTGAATAGACATTTGCTTTAGTTTATCAGGAGTTTTTTCTTGTTTTATGTATTTCCTTTTTAGAGGGCTGACTTCCTTCTCCGGTTTAACCAAAACCTCTTTGGGAGTGATCTCCGAAAAATATTGTAAAACATATTGTTTGAATTTCGAATGATCATTGTCTACTTTATCGATTTTCTCCGTCTTTGATTGTTTGAATTTCAATTGCAGTTGTTTTTTCTTCCATTTTATTTTGACAGATAAATCTTTTTCGTTGTTTCTGATAGATAATTTTGTCTTTGATTTTTTCTTTTTCTTCTTTGATGTCCTTTCAGAGGAGTTGATTGTTAATTCAATATTTTGATCATACTTTTCTGTGTGTTTCTTGTCTTTTTTGTCTAGCTTATACTGTCGTTTTTGCTGTCTAGACAGCTTTTCCTTTTTGCGCTTTCGTATTTTCTCTTTCTTCAATACATCAACTCGGCTTTTCTCATTTGCTTTGGTTGTAACCTTTGTCCCTTTGACGTCACCTTTGTCAAATACTTCATTATTACCGTTTCTTTCTGTACAAAGATTTTGTTTGTCTGTTTTATTATCTTCTGTATATTTTTTTTGCAGATTAACAGTTGCATCTGTTCCAGGCTTCTGAAGCTGTTTGCTTCTTTCATTTTTCCTTACCTTTCTTTTAGCTTCAATTTCAAGTTTTTTATCTAATTCCGTGATTTCAGCCATCCATTGACTACTTTCGTGAAACTTTCGTTTCGGTTGACCATTTTCTTTACCAATAACTGTTTTCTTCAAGACATCGCTGGCGTTATCAGGATTACTTATATTTTCATGCTTGTCTGTTTCTATCTTTTTTACTGTTTTTTCTTTCTCTTCAGTTGTTTTCGTTTTGTCAGCGATTTCTATTTTGTCATGAGTTTTGCTTCTAGAAGTCTTCTTTTCTTTTTCCCTTTTCTTTTTTAAGCGTTTCTTTTCGTTGCGTTTTGATAAAATTTTAACTTTTAACTTTTCTTCGTTTTTCTTGGGGGATTTAATTTCTTTTTTGTCTTCAAAATCATCACTTGACCATAATATCGGTTCACTTTCAGATTCCTTACGTTTTTTAGCGTTATCTTTATCAAAAACCAAAATAAGTTTACTCTCAGATAATTTTCTTTTCTGCGGTTTGACCATTTTCTCTTTCAAATTCGCATCAACTGCCAAATCTATTACTGAACTTAAATTGAAATTCCCTTTACCGTTTTTATCAAAAGAAAACTTCTCCTTACCAACTTCGTTCAAATAACTTTTCTTAAAGCTTTCTAAGTTTATATCAACATTATTCGTTTCTAGCTTTTCTTTATCCAATGGACTAAATTTGAACGCACATTTAGCTTCACTGACATTATTAGAAACGTCACTTTTGACACCCACGTTTTTCGAGGGGCTGAAAATTGCGTCTATAGTCTTGCGTATTGGCGACGACGTATTACTCTTGTCACTTTGTGTGTTAGCAATAAATTCTGGGGGTAGTTGAAAAGTGCTGTTGGATGAATCATCTATACCTTCAAGAGAAGCTACATCTGTCTTTTCTTCACGTTCAGCCGGTTTTACACTTTCATCTTTGTCATCATCTTTGTGTTCAGATATTCCTTTATTATTTAATTCTTCACTATTATTACGGATCTCAGTTTCGGAAGCATTCAAGTCGCTGTTAGTATCCGAATTATGATCGCCATCTTTACCTGATTTCTTGGTGTAACTTCTGTTATATTTTTTCGGGGTCTCCTGTAGACAATTTTCCTTATCTTCACCGGTGTTTTCAGTGTATTTTGTAGTCTCTTCGCTTGGAAGTATTTCCTGTAATAAAATTAATTATTTTTAAAGTAAATTATTGTCAGTTATTTTAAAATAATTTTAAGAATCTCTGTAAAATCCTAAAATTCCTGAGATTCCCTCTGATGAAATCTAATATAAATATCTTAAAATGTTTTCCACCAATATTTCAATGGCTTTGTTACTTCTTTGTTTACAAAACATGTATTGGCTTGGCTTTCAGAGCTTATATCTATAATACATAAGTGATATGCCAGATCTATATTCATTTATGAAAAGGTACTGACTCAAAAAGTTTTTCTTTAATTATTATCTTGTTATAACGTCATTATGAATGTAAGCGGGTTTAAGCGGGTTAATTACTTTTTTTGGGTTGAAAGACACCAATGACACAAATGTTGCTAACACCTGTAGAATTAGCACCGCCGCCGAAAACCAGCATTAGGCTGAGCCGGTGACCTTTTTTACTGTCTCCATATTTAGCTATAAGCTTTAGGTTAATTTTTGTGACACAAATAAAGATTTTCTATTCTATTAATTAACAAAGCTACATACTTCTGTGATACCGCAGCTCTTTCTAGGTGAGCACCACTCTCTCAGTTGCTCTTTGTGTTTCTCTGACGTGTTGAGGTTCGTTATTAATCCATTTAAGATGTCTCTGTAACAAGAAAATTATATGTTAAAGGTAAACTCTAGGTATGTTATCTGTGATTCTATGTTATCTGTGATAATTATAAATTTTAAAGAATATTTATCGGGTATTTATCGCGTACCTTTTGTTTTTATTTTCCCATACGTTTCCGTCGCCCCGTGACCACGATCGCTGCAACGCGATGGAAACGTAGGGGAAAATAAAAACAAAAGGTACGCGATAAATATTATTTAATATGTCAACAAATTGTGAAAGTTTAAAAAGTATTATAAGTTTTCTTTATAAAATAATTTTAAAGTTGATAAATAATAAAAATTACTCACTCAATGATTTTCCTCTTCCGACTCAAAGGTCCAGGCCTCCTAAACTTCCTTCTCAACATATCCACCACCTCAACATCCAAATCCTTCACTCCCATACATTTCTCATTCAAACTCTGTTCTAGAAGCTTCATCGGACACAACTTATCCTCCATTTCATGTTTCCCATTCATTTTGTATGAAACCTCTTTGTTAAGACTCTCATACAGTTTGACAGGGGAATTGACTTCCATACATTTGTATGCACAGCTAACTTTCACGGGAGATTTCAACCTCTTCAATGGTTCAGAGGTTTTGTTGGCTTCGTATTTGTCTTCTAAAGGTCTCGGTGTGTATGGTGAGGTGTATGGATCGGGTTGCATGAGTTTTCTCGGCGTTGATAGGTTGAGATCTTGCCGACTTGCGATCGTTTGGGGAGAGTGAGCTGTAACAGAAAAAAATACAACTGTAAAGAATGTACTTTATTTAGATACTGTTCTCAGGGCTGTTTGAATAAGAGTTCGGTGCACGATTGTAATACAGTTTATAATAGATATACACACAGTAAACAAACAATACACGATAGATTGGTAAGTAAAAACAATGACAGAAAATTATGCGAGAAAATCTAGCCTCCTTTGGCGGGGGTAAGGACTAGGGAACGCAAACTCCGGTAAGGACTAGGGAACGCGAACTCCAACTCCTACGTACGTACTCAGCGCGTTCGTTCGTAAACCTATTATAATGAGTGATTGCTACACAACTATCTTTAACGTTTATTTAAAACTAGCGGCCCGCCCCGGCTTCGCACGGGTATTAAACAAAAATTTCAGAAATTATACACACTAACACGATGAGTTTCACAGTTTTCATACGGATCCCTTACTTTTTTTAACAGCATTGGGATTTCTGACGTTGACTCGACACTCCATAACTGACACTGGCCGTAGAGAAAAAGCAAGCACCGTGCGTATATATTCAACCTCCTTTTCTATTCTGACGCGCCATAATAGAAAAAGAGGTTGAATATACAGCGCACGGTTCAATTATTGCATTTTTCATGCGGATCCCTAACTTTTTTGAAAATATTATATAGCCTATGTTCATCACGGAAAATTCAGGATTCTAATGGTGAAAGAATTTTTTAAATCGGTCCAGTAGTTTCGGAGCCTATTCAATGCAAACAAACAAACAAACAACAAACATACAAACAATCAAATCTTTCCTCTTTATAATATTAGTATAGATGATATTCCTTGTTACATTAAGTAACCAAATTCGAACTAATATCTACTTAAGCTAACTTTGCAAACAATTTACAGTCGGGCAAGCACGGGCTTTCTTGTCTAAGGTAGAATAGACAAAAATTACGTCACTTTGCCATCGAATGCGTAAATTATTTGAAATTAATTTCTTCAACTTCAATAATGTGCGCATGGCGATGCGATGTCATTATTGTCTTTTCTACCCTAGAAAACAAACCCACTGCTTGGCCTACTGGTAGCTAAACTGACATCAAAACCTAGTCTATACTAATATTATAAGGAAGAAAAAATTGTTTCTTTGTTTGAATTGAATAGGCTCTAAAACTACTGAACCGTTTTGAAAAATTCTATCACTATTAGAATCCTACATTCTGCTTCGATGAACATGCATAGAATATTTTCAAAAAAGTTCCCTAACTTTTTTGAAAATATGTAGTTGGTCTGCAGTTAGCTCAATTTTTTCAATTGTAAATACTTGTTCTAAAAGTTTTTATATAGATACAGATTACAATATAGTATTTAGAAGTTTATTAATATATTATATAAACTTACTATTTTCACATTCGGTCTTAACATCACGGGTTCTTGAACTCGAAGGCCTGTAAAATGAATACATCCTATTAATATCAAATAATAAATAAATAATGCTGGACAATCCACACAGCATCATCATCAGCCTATATTCCACAGAAGAACGAGTGATATTTGACCTCGCTGTGTCTTTACTTCAGTTCCGTTCACGGCCGATGGAATACGATGATTACTTGATCGGAACCAGTTCCGTAAAAGTAAATTAATAGCCACGATCGTAACCAGTTCCGTACAAGTAATTTAAAAGCCTCGTATGGAACCAGTTCTGAAACTCCGGTTCTGTAGACGGCTGAAGCGAGCTGGACATAGACCTTTGGGGGTAGAAGGTGGATTACTCCAGTGGTCTTACGACCGACAGTTGATGTCGGTATGAATTAATTGTTACAGAAACAAGCGTTTGCGCGATTTAAGGAATTGCCTCTCTTTTTGCTCTCTTAGCAACATCCTTAGCGACATCTAGCGGAGACTGTTTGAAGCGCTTAGGCAGTTAGCTTTCATTCTTTCTTCCGATAATTCTTGCGCACTATTGACACTGGCCCTTGTAGTTCAGGCCAACGATGACAGAGGTCGCTACAGACCTCCTTATTATGTACAGACCGCGTCACATATAAGTACCCCCCCATCTCAATGTATGTGGGACACAATAGTTGTTATTGTTGGGAATTTCAGCATTATTTATTTATTTATCTTAAGGTTACTGACCTGGTTGCAATAGCCGGTCGTCCTTTCGTTCTTCTAAGAGACATCCTGCTTGGCATCACGGGACCGAGTTGAGTCATAGTTGTCGCTGCTTGCTCTTGTAATATCACTGCAAACAAATAAAATAATAAATAAAATACTTAATAATAAATAATTAATAGTCGTATTTAAAGAAAAATATAAATTTTTACACACGTTTGGTTACAGTAAGAATTTTTAAAATGGGTCCTTAAATATTTGAAATACAATTGGACTATCATAAGAATTATAATTAATTAATTAATCAACACCCCATTGAACATCAATAATAATATGATCATTTCTTTCTGACATATAAGAATAAGAATAGCCCAGAATAAGTTTTTTACCATAATAATTTCGCGGCAACACGAAACAAACAACCAAACTCACTGTTCTCAATAGTATCAGCCAACGCCTCAATATCTTTCGGCGCCGCGGGCGTGCAAGTGAGACAGACGTATCTAGTCGTCTCGCTCGCACCTATACAATGCGCGTGCGCACCCACCGAGCCGCAGAGTAGGCACAGCTTTATGTCCCATTCTCTGAAAATACAAATGATAATTAATAAATAAATAAAAAATAAATAGGTAACTTTGAGATGTCAAGTTGTGTACCTACCTATTACTCATTTATATAATACTAGCGGTCCGACCCGGCTTCGCACGGGTATTAAAAAAAGTTCAGAAATTATACACACTAACACGATGGGTTTCACTGTTTTCATACGGACCCCTTACTTTTTTTGACAGCATTGGGGTTTTTGACATTGACTCGACATTCCAAAACTGACACTGGCCGTAGAGAAAAAGCACGCACCGTGCGCTATACAACCTCTTTTTCTATTCTGACGCGCCATAATAGAAAAAGAGGTTGAATATACAGCCCACGGTTCAATTATTGAATTTTTCATGCGGATCCCTAACTTTTTTGAAAATATTATATAGCCTATGTTCATCACGGAAAATTAAGGATTCTAATGGTGAAAGAATTTTTTAACTCGGTTCAGTAGTTTCGGAGCCTATTCAATTCAAACAAACAAACAAACAAACAATCAAATCTTTCCTCTTTATAATATTAGTATAGATTATGTATACCAGTCATCTAGTACTCATAACACAAGCTCTGCTTAACTTGGGGCTAGGTGATGCTGTGTGGATTGTCCGGCATTATTTATTTATTAAAGAATCTAGAAAACAGTAACTTACCCTTGATCCGCGTCGTGGTTCCGCCCTAATGGACACTCGCATACCTCAGCGGTGCAGTTTAGGGTTCTCTCGTAGATTTCCGCGAACGCATTCTGTTCCAACTCCCAGGCTGCATCTCTGAAAAATTAAAATATGACTGATATGTATGTATGTATAAATATAATATAACAAAAAAATATATTTATAAATATAATATCATCATGTATCTATACTCATATTATAAAGACGAAAGATTTGATTGTTTGTTTGAATTGAATAGCCTCCGAAACTACAGGACCAATTTGAAAAATTCTTTCACCATTAGAATCCTAAAATTTCCATGATGCACATAGGCAATATAATATTTTCAAAAAGATTAGGGTTCCGTATGAAAAATTCTTTTTTTGTTAAATACCCGTGCGAAGGGCGGGCCGCTAGTAATATTTACTTCTTATTTTTGTAATTCTAGCAGGCCAACCATTTGCTTTATATAAACTTTGTGTTTCGGCAGGTAGATAATGCCTTGGCATTAAGCCTACCCTTTTTACAGTTTTAGTGCAATAAAGTTGTTAAATAAATAAGTTGTTAAATAAATAAATAATAGATATATTTACCTGTCAGGAACATAGTACCCTTGGTCTATAACAGCGTCATAGAAATTCTGCTTGTCATTACAAAGCGGGCACTTCAGATAATGCATTCCTGCGCTCAGCGCCATTCGCTGAAAGTAAGTGAAAGTATATTTATTATAATTATTTGTAGAGATGTAGGTATGTACTTAAAATTTATAGCAAATTTATCTTTGGGCCTTGCCTGTAACTAGACTAGTAAAAAAAATAGTAAGAATTTTACAAGAAGTAACTAATAAAAATAATAAATTTAAGGCTTTGCCAAACAGAACGCGTTATTACGCCGCGTCAGGACACAGCGACAAAACGTTGCGTACGGCTAGCGCCGCACTATGGAAAATTTAGGTCAGTTTCGGATCAAAAATCTGTAACTTCATGAATTTTTATCATACCTTGATGAAATTTGGTACACATATGCAGTAATGTATAGAGATTCAAATAGTATATTTTTTTTTGTAATTTATCATATATGTATTATGTAATAGAGCATAAAAAATTAAAAATACTGAAAAAACACGGAAATAATAATTAAATAATTTATTTAATGTGAAATACAAGGTTTTAATTACCAAAAAAGTTATAACTAAGGCTAATTAATATTAATAAAATAAAATAAATTACAATAACAATAAATATTTTTTTTTTCTTAAAGTAAATATGACTAGTACCTAAGTAACTATCAACCTAATTAGTTTATTTTCGGCCTACTGTAAAAAAGTGAAAAGTAATGGTTTTTAAGAGTGAATACATTGGAAAACAAAATATCACCATCTACTTAGGCTCTACTCATACTCGTATTTCAGGGTCCGTTGTAAGTGGTGCCACTTTTAGAAGATTTAGTGCCTCTTCTTCAAGATCTTTGACATTCTTTTCGTATAATTTTCTTAAACTTGTTATATACGGATCTGACGTGTACAAAAGAGTTTTAAAGACATCTTCATTTGTAGCTGCTCGGGAACATTTTCTGGCATGATGTAGTCGCACGTTTCTGTAGTCTTTGTTGCGCGCCTCTTGTGCATCTTCCGATAGCTGTCCAATAGGAAGAACTGCGAAATATTCGATAATATTTTCTCCGTGTAAAAGTATCTTGTGGACAGAAGATGGCATGTAATACCAATTATATTCATTCACATATATTCTTGCAGTTTCCATTGCGTATTCGCCAAATTTTTTGGAATCGATCATCGTTTCTGAAGAAAGAACTTTGGACACTGAATTCAGGGTTCTGCCACCTTCTATGTAGGGAAGTATGAAATCTCGTTTAGTACCTACAGATGAATGAAGACATTTTAGAACTTCAATCTACTTAAATTACAGGAGTAGATGAGCTTTACTTCACTTTGAAGTGTAACACTAATTTGAAAGGCTGGATTTTTTTTTACCTCTCTTTATATACTATTTTGCAATACTGAATGGGTACCTACCGACATCATTGATAACACTTACATTCTCACGCAAAATGCACGAATAATAAAAAAGATACTTACAAAATGTCTATACTATTCTTGCGAACTTTCGCGTCTTTGTTGTACACAAAAGATAACAAATTTCCTACTCCGAATTTTATCACTTTTTTTCTCATAACTTCTAAAGTGGCAAAAGGTGGCAGCTGATTTTTTTGGATAATGTTTATCTATAGTTAGACTATTAATTAACACAAAAAGTAGCGCATGGGGAGCCGTGGGCAATAGTGAAAACCTTCAACGAAATTTTTTTTTGATGAAAAATGCTGTATGTGACGTTTTAAGCACTTACTCAAAAATAATAAAACAATATGAAAATTAAATGGCTGTTTCGTAAAATACATAAAACAACCTTTCTAAAAATGTAATAAACTGCATATCTCTGCTGAATATTTATTTCACAATATTGCGTTGAAACATGTACATGCAAAGGCTTGAGTTTGGCACCGCTTCTTCAACGTATTTCTGACTATGAAAATTAATATTATTTTAGGTATTAAGTGGCAAAACCCTATTGAATAACATAATTTGACTATTCGAGCATCCAATAAAATCAAAATAGTAGATAAATTATGACATTTGTGAAAACTATTTTTGATATGCTCTTGTTCTACCATTTTCCATAGTGCGCCGCCGCTCTTGTGTGACAGTAGAGTACCGTCATAGCACAACACAGTTCGGCGGTATAGCGCGGCGTCAATTAGCGCCCTGACGCGGCGTAAATAATCAAGCTATAGATCTATAACATTTATATTTAGTGTATATTGTGATTATGTTATGTTTTGCGCATCTCAATAAACAAAAATTTAAATATAATCAACATACCTGTAAACATGTTCTATGAAACCATGCATCCTTGCCGCAGCACGGCGGCCAGAAAGTGTTCACAGTCGGAAACGCATCGACACTTTCGTAGCAGATCACACATACCATCTCCTCTGAACTGTCTGGAAATATAAATAATAATAATGAATAAATAATGCTGGGTAATCCACACAGCATCATCTAGTCTCAAGCTAAGAGCCTGTGTTATGGGTACTACAGGACTGATATACATAATACAATAGATTAATAGATATATATATATTTTTATTATATACAGACTACGAACAGAAAAAATATCTGCAGATCGTAAAAAAAAATTTTGCCGAGGCGGTAATCGAACCCGCAACTGTCTGCATCGCAGGCGGACCTTCGCCCACCGCGCTACAGAGGTTGTCAAATATAATAAATCTATACTAATATTATAAACTATCTGGGTGCCCGCGATTTCACCCGCGTTGCTATAAATGGCCCATTCCAGATCATAAACTTTCATAAAAGTTTCATCAAAAACCGTTTAGTAGTTTTTGGGTGAAAGAGTAACAAACATCCATCCATACTTACAAACTTTCGCGTTTATAATATTAGTAGGATTTATGTCAAAAAACCCATGCGAGAAAAAGCAAAAAAATACTGTTTTCCTTAGTCTTTAAAGCTGATTTTATTTTGTAAAACCTTACTCCAAGACAAATCATCAACTTAAAGGCAACTTTAGCACCTTTAAGTAGTTTAGTTATATTTCATATTTCAATAACTTTATTTCTTTAGGCTTACAAAATAAGCTTTCTTGGAGCTCATCGGGGAGGCCTATGTCCAGCAGTGGACTAATATAGGCTTTCAGTGAACATCTCATATATACCATTGACTTACCATCTGTGGAAGGGGTCTTGGTACCTTTCATCCGCAGCTTGGCTTTGCACATGATGTGATCAGGAATACTCTGCTTCGGGGCATGGAGCTGGCAGAATGATCTGAGAAATAAAGGGAGTCATGTATATGCGAGGACATATAAATGGACATTATGTCTGTAAAACTGTATGCTCTTCAATTAAAGCAAAATAATAATAAGTAATGCTGGACAATTCACACGGCATTATGTACAAATATAATGCTGGACAATTCACAGTATTATGTACAAATAATAATAATGCTGGACAATTCACAGTATTATGTACAAATAATAATAATGCTGGACAATTCACAGAGCATAATGTACAAATAATAATAATGCTGGACAATTCACACAGCATTATGTACAAATAATAATAATGCTGGACAATTCACAGAGCATTATGTACAAATAATAATAATGCTGGACAATTCACACAGCATCATGTGCAAATAATAATAATGCTGGACAATTCACACAGCATTATGTACAAATAATAATAATGCTGGACAATTCACACAGCATTATGTACAAATAATAATAATTCTGGACAATTCACACAGCATCATGTACATATAATAATAATGCTGGACAATTCATACAGCATAATGTACTTTTTGTAATTTTCTTAGTTAATAAATGTTACATAATATGCCAAACTTGGAATATAAACGATTCTCATTTAAAAGGAAAAATAAATGTAATATTTTATTGTAATTTGTAACACATAGGCAGAGATTAAAGCTGTTTTTATGAAATCATTTATTTGACAATTTTATGGAACATATCACCCTAATTCTAAATTAGAAGTTGGCAGAGACAAAGCAATTCAGTGGAGATAAATAATTAACAAATAAATAACAATGCCGGACAATCCACACAGCATCATCTAGCCCCAAGCTAAGCAGAGCTTGTGTTATGGGTACATCATAACACAAGCACTGCTTTATTAATTATACATATACATAATACAATATTATTACATTATATAGATATTTTTTATTATACATAGAAAACAACCAGAATGCCCTGAACAAATATCTGCAGATCTTACAAATATTTGTCCAGAGGCGGGATTCGAACCCGCAACCTCCTGCGTCGCAGGCGGACCTTCGCCCATCGCGCCACAGAGGTCGTCAATAGATTTATAGTAGGAAAGATATTTACTTATAAGTCCCATAATACAGCGATATTGCATTCCTTTCTCGTCCACAAGGCAGATGGAATTGCTTCCGACATGAACTGATTGAACAGCCCAGGTTGGCACCGGCTTTGCTGCAGAACGAACATTTCTGGAAGACATAACATATTACTTAAACTTAAAAATTATTATGTCCTGTCTGTCATCATTTCTGAAAGACACACAACATAAAACTTTTTAAACTTTCATGATTTGTTGACATATTTAAAGAATATTTATCGATTTATAAATAAAAACAAAAGGTATGCGATATATATTCTTTAGATACACAACATGTTACTCAAACTTAAAAATTATTATGTCCTGTCTTTCATCATTTCTGAAAGACACAACATGTTACTGAAACTTAATAATTATTTTGTTCCATATGGACTGTCCCATCTATACTAATATTATAGAGGAAAGATTTGATTGTATGTATGTTTGAATTGAATAAGCTACGAAACTACTGGACCAATTTGAAAAATTCTTTCACCATCAGAATACCATATTTTCCCTGATGAACATAAGCTGTAGAATATTTTCAAAAAAATTTGGGTTCCGCATGAAAAAATAAATTTTTGTTAAATATCTGTGCGAAGCCAGGGCGGACTGCTACTACAATAGTGGATGAGGATAACAATTGGGAGTAACTCCATTGAAGCTTAAGTTAGCTTGATGTAACCATAACCATAACCAAGCACGGTTATGGTTACATTTTAATGGAAAGTGACAAGAAAATACAGATCTTACATGTTTTTTACTTCTCTCTAGTTCAGCCAATATATCTTTGTACATAAATCCAAAGAGACCTTCTTGTTCTGGTCCTTTTTGCACCAGGCAACAGGATAATAGCTGAAACGTTGAAACAAGTATTGATAAGGTAGCTAAGAAGACAATGTTATTATGTTCATTCTCAGACAAAATAAGTTTTTATTTTGTCCGAGTGTTCATTGCTTAACATATGAACATTGGCTTGCAGAGAGATGTTTGGTCCCTCATATGATACAGTTTCAAAATACTTTGAGCTTTTCCCAAGTTCAACAGAGTCAATAAGAACTGAACGAAAACTTTCTAATTCAGTGAAGTATTGTTATTTGGAACCAACTTACAGCGCAAAAATAGTGACATTGTATGTCCCCAATTGCGTACAGCTTTCCGTAAGTAACTTCATCATCTACTTCGCGGTGGCAGAAGGCACAGGGAGCCCTGTTTTCAGTCACAAGTTTCGCTAAGTAACGGTTATCTCGTTTTCCAACTTTCCGTGCCATTTTGAGGCGAAGCCTGACAGGCTATGATGATTTAAATCACTACAGATACATTTCAAGTTTGTATACACCTCATGATTATTTTAATAACGTTTATAAGTTTAGAAAATCGAAATAAAACTTTGAGCAGGAGCTATCAAAACAAATAAAAATATGATTTAGGCGCGGATAACGACATTGACAATTAGATAATAATGACACATGATGTGCACAGATATAAAATCCATAAAAAAAATTGTAGAAATGCTTGGTTATGGTTACAGAATTCTACATTCCGTTCGGGCTAGCCTTCTAGAGAGAATTTTTCATGAGCCTTGTCTATGGACAATTATGAATTTATGAGCAATTAATCAAGCTTGTTGCAACACTAATTCTTAAACGTCAAAAAAGAAAAATAGCCGAAAGGGCTGTGTATTTTTATTTTTACAAATTTTATTGTTATTGTTTTCCTGTGAATAACTCTAGTTTTGTGCTGCAACCATTATTTTATCTAGTCTCAAACTTACGTTATGTAATTTAGACTTGCAATCCCAAAGCTTGACTGTTTTATAGTGCCATAAATTTGTTGATAATCGTTCCTTTGTGTGGTGACTGGTTGTTCGGAAGCCCTAGCATTGAATTTTGCTTACAATACGTGAATAGAAACTGTAAACTAGCATCCACATCCAGTTGCGAGAAGCCTTGCGGTCTGAAAGTGACGTAAAACCTTGAAAATATCCGTAGTGATCCCGCTTTTCGGTTTCGCAACATATTTTCGTCAGTGTAGCGAAGCGCTATGGCTTTGTTGCTCAATTCTGGCTCGGAAGCCCTATCAGCATTGATCGACGCTAAAAAGTTGATAATTATCGTATAGGAGTCCGATAAGCGATAATTTCTTTCATTATGTCAATGGACACAGGCCATAGAGACTGGTCCAATATTACTGACCAGAAATTAGTTTCGCGATATGAAAAATGTCGTAATATCACAGAGGAAATATACAAGAGGATAAATATCACATTTCAAATCAAGAAACTTGAGGCTGGGCAAAGCGAACTATCCGATAACAGGTAATTAATAAACTCGTTTACATACATTATGTATATCTTGTTAGAATTCTGAGGAATTAATATTTTCGCATTACTTGATTGATTTGAATAAGTTTTTAATTGAGCTTCAATCTTTTATTCAGTAAATTATTATCGCTAAACTTACAAGAAAGGTAAGCGGAAATGTTCCAGTAAAACAAATGAACTACTTAAAAATACAAAATAAAAAAAAAACCTTATTATACTTTCAGTGAACTTATTGATAGCAATGAACTCAGCAACGAGACAGATTTGTTTGCTTGCGACAAAAGCGATATTACTTCGAGTACTGAGGCGGAGAAACCTCCAACAGACTGTGGAAAGTTCATCAATATCAACAATAATGAGGAGAAGAATAAACCGGTGCCGGTGTATAAGCGGCCTAAGAAAAGGTATTTTATTAAAATTGTCTGTAACTATCCTTACTAATATTATAAATGCCTATAAGTGGCCTAAGAAAAGGTACCTATTTTACTGAATTAGCTTGCAACTATCCTTACTAATATGTTATATGAGTCTTAGCAGCCTAAGAAAAGGTATTTACTGAACTAGTTTGCAACTTTTATTTATTTATATATTTAGCCTTTAAACTGGGTGAGATATATTATCATGTCTTGAAATTGTTAGGTTATTATTTATTGAAGTGATTTAGATTTGTTTTTTTGATAGTGATGGTGGATTTTTTCATAGGACAGTAAGGGCAGGTTCCTTTACCGATGGAGCTACATCAAAATGATCTTAGGATACGCATCTTTTTTAGAAAAAATATTCCGATTCACAGATCTATAATACTATTATAAAGAGAAAAGATTTGATTGTTTTAATTGAATAGGCTCCAAAACTACAGGACCGATTTGAAAAATTCTTGCGTCATTAGATTCCAGAATTTGGTTTTTTTAATAGATGGAGTAATCAAGTAGGAGTGTGAAGCCGGAGCGGCGGCTCTATTGTCTAACTCAACTGGTCATCGTAATCGGCTTCAGTTTGGCATTTCAAACCTAGCCTGGACTTCGATTGTCACATTCAAAATGTGTACATACAAATAAGAGTGCATAAGTACATAGTACTGTAAATTACTACATACCAACGTTATCAGTTTTAATCGACATTTTGATTGTTCGTTTAAATTGAATTATCCGAAACTAAGTCTGCATATCACACAAACATTTGTTATCAAATTAAATCACGGCTATTATGCTTATCAGAAGCTGGATAAAAAATATTAAGGTCAGAATTATGTACCCTTCCTTGTCTATTAAATATTTTCGACTACTTCGAACTCCCTTCTAATTCCCATGCAAAAACTTATCACGCCGCCGCCGCTTAGGATCAAGGGCGTAGCCAGGATTCTGTTCAGGGGGCCCCCCCCCCTGAACAGAATCCTGGCTACGCCAGCCGAATAAAAACCAAGAATACATTAATTACATACTGCACGAGAAATAGGATAGGTAAAAAACAACAAAAGTTTAACTATACGTCACGTTATTTTACAAAATAGTAGTCTTCAAGGTTCTCCACAAAACCATTTTAGCAGCTCAGATTCAATTCTGTTCTTATTTGTTTGTAAGTACCATGGTTCGGTGTACACTGAGCATACATAGGCTGTTTAAAGGATTTTCAGTCATCGTTTCCTCAGCCATATTTATCACGACGCGTAGTGGTCCCGAATCGATAGACGATAGACGATCCTGAGTCAGGATCGAACCGTCCACCCATACTACTCAAACTCTGAAATTCCCAACAATAACAACTATTGTGTCCCACATACATTGAGATAGGGGGTACTTATAATTATAAGTGACGCGGACCCTGCGGCGCCTGCGACGCAGGTGGTGGCGAGTTCGATTCCCGCCTCGGGACAAATATTTGTACGATCTGCACAGTATTTGTTCAGTGTCTTCTGGTGTTTTTATATTTATTTTTTTATTCAACAGTTTTAGGAAAACTTTCAGCTATGCTTTTACAATAAGGTTTTTGCTTAATATAACATGCACGATACATGCATGATAATATGTACTAAGGGCTTATTACAAGTTTCCACAGAAGAAAAACATAGTTAAAATTCAATAGACGACTATATTGCATGCATTATTCACTGTGCATTTAGTCTTAAGTAGTTTCTGTGTTATTTTTTACTAACTAAATATGAATCTTGGTTGTCCGAAATAAAATATTTTTTTATTTTTTATTAGGATTTTATTTATTATTTATTTTATCTTTTATTATTTAAAAGGTTGTTTAACTGTATGATACAGATAAACCTTCACAAAATGTTAAGTAAAATTAACAAAAGAGTGATTAAAAAAAAACAAATTTCTATGTATAATAAAAATATCTATCTATGAACTCGTATATTATTATGTATCCGTTATCTAATACCCATAACATAAGCTCTGCTTAGCTCGGGCTATATGATGCTGTGTGAAACTCGTATGTTATTGTACTAGCGACCCACTCCGGATTCGCACGGGTCCAATCCTAATACAAAAACCTTCCTCTTGAATCACTCTATCTATTAAAAAAACCGCATCAAAATCCGTCGCGTAGTTTTAAAGATTTAAGCATACATAGGGATATAGGGGCAGAGAAAGCGACTTTGTTTTATCTATTAAAAAAACCGCATCAAAATCCGTCGCGTAGTTTTAAAGATTTAAGCATACATAGGGATATAGGGGCAGAGAAAGCGACTTTGTTTTATACTATTGTGATGATATCAGTTATCTAGTACCCATAACACAAGCTCTGCTTATCTTGGGGCCAGATAATGCTTTAAAAACTATCGTAGTTTGATGAATTAATTATGAATGGAAGCGGGTTAACTACGAACCTATTTTATGTTGTAAGAACACCAACGTTTCATCCCTTAACGATACGGGCGACACCCTGATGAAGTCCCTCGTTAAGGGATAAAGATAATGCTTTTGTGAATTCATCATCATCATCAGCCTATGTTAGTCCACTGCTGGACATAGGCATTAATATTATATGTTTGTTTTAGATTCAGGAAACGCGTAAAGAAACGGCCGGTACGAGCTTGCAGTGACAGCGAGGGGTCCAGTGATGAAGCGCCTCTCAGTCGCATGGCGGAGCCCCCCGACGTAGATATTGTAGGGCTGAGCGCAGGTAAAATCTATATCTATACTAATATTATAAAGAGGAAAGATTTTATTGTTTGAATTTAAAAGGCTCCGAAAGTGCTGGACCTATTTTAAATAGTTTTGCAAACAACCTACAGGTAGCTATATATATCAATGCCGGAAGCGTCAATAAGACGCTGGCTGCATTACCGCGTTGTATGGCAATGCTCATTCGCTACAATGCTTATATACACTGTTAGATAGGTATTTAATTATGAAATAAAGGATTACCATGTACTCAAAACATTTCTTGAGTTTTTAAAATATCATGTACCTAGTATCAAGACGAACCGAAGACCTCATAATGTAGTATTCTGAGAGATCTATTTTGATCCATCAATGGTCTATTGATTGGAAAACAACAATTTATTGCCAAACTATTTACTACTAGCGGTCCGCCCCATCGCACGAATATTTAAAAAATATATTTTTTATGCGGATCTCTATTTTGAAAATATTCTATAGATAGCCTATGTTCATCAGGGAAAATTAAGGATTGTTATGGTGAAAGAATTTTTCAAATCGGTCCAGTAGTTTCGGAGCCTATTCAATTCAAATAAACAGAGAAACATACAAACAAACAATCAATATTTCCTCTTTATAATATTAGTATAGATTACACACTTACTGCCTAACTTACTGCTCTAAGAAGCCATTGTAAGTGGAGTGTAAACTCTTAAAAGATCCTTGTCGCAACACAAAGGCAACATTTAGATTCTTATTTTCTTATTGGTTGCGGATTCGATTCCCGCCTCGGGATAAATATTTTTACGATCTGCTGATATTTATTCAGGTGTTCTGGTAGTTTTGTATGTATAATAAAAAATATCTATCCATGTAATAATATTGTATTATGTATATCAGTCATCTAGTACCCATAACACAAGCTCTGCTTAGCTTGGGGCTAGATGATGTGTGGATTGTCCGGCATTATTTATTTATTATTAAGAAATTTATGTACTTTTTCAGTGTTAAAATCGAAGCCAGAAAAACGACCAAATAAGAAGGACGCAACGAAGAAATCTCCGGCCTCAAAAACAACACAAAGGAAATTATCCTTAGAACCCATAGACAAGAAAGCCATAGACTTTTCCGGTAAAACTCTATCAGTGCGCATAGACAAACTGCCTATAGAAACTGTGGCGGCTTATGAGGATTTTCCAGTAAAAAACTATAGATCTTTTATGAAAGATAACAAGCTTACAATAAAAAGCGATTCACCAACACGTGTTGATAAAGCTCCGGATTTGGTTGCGAAAGATGGTATTCCTGTAGTGAAGGATGACAGAGTTTTGAAATGTGATAAGTTGTCTATGAAAACTGACAAATTGTCTATGAAAGAGGAGAAGGATAAAGGTGCTCAATGGAAATGTTGTAGTTTATGCTCATTGAGTTTTCGGGGGGAACGAGGTTTGAGGTAAGAAATTGTTTGACTTGACTTCTTCGTAATGGCAATATAAGAAATTGTTTATTCGTAACGATTACCGGCCGCAGCACATATTACGTCACAAGTCGCCAACATTATGTGTTAGAAATTAGGTTTATCTTATGTGTGTTAGATTAGTAAGTATCTATTTTAACTGGGCCTTAGTTTTTAAGTATTTTCCATCCTGTACTAGACTAATGTTGCCCGAAATAAAAGCTATTATTATAACGTTTTGTAGAGCTTGATCCAAAAGTTTGTGATTGAGTACGGGCTATTCGCACGTCGCGACAGCTACGGTCGTTCTATTTTTTTATTATTGTCTATTTTTATGATGACTTGTTTCTTCACTGTACCCTTTATAAGTTAAATCGAAAGTAGCCTTATTTTTGTCCCGAGACGGTAATCAAACCGCAACCTCCTGCGTCGTAGGCCCATCGCGATCAGAGGTCGTCAATATACCTAGATACGACAAAAATACAAAACCCTCGGCGCGCGAGTTACACTCGCACTTGACGTATCTTGTTTTTTGTAAAATAACTATTTAATAAAAGGAATTGTTTTTTTTTTTTCAGGCGTCACATGTCGATGTCTCACATAATGCCAGAAAACTGCAAGTGAATATACAACGAGCTAATGTAAGTTATATGTGGGTTGTCATTTTGTTCGATAGTAAAAGTACACGCGTTTTAGTGCATGTACCTTTTGTCAAAGAATAATATTTTGTTTGCTTTGAGATCATGTTGGATTTATTCTTAAAAAAGAATATTACTTTATTCCATCAACACATAAAACAAGAACTTAAAACTATATCTATCATTATCTCTTCCAGACAAACAATGGAAAAGCTATTAGGATCTGTACCTACCTAAAACTTTAAATTTAAAACTTCAATACCTTTTTAAATATATGTGTAATATTTTTATCCGAAACAAAATGATAACCCACAGATTTTGAGAATATTATTTAGTTGAAGCTAGATTTGGAAAAAAAAAATTAAAAGTTTACGGTTTTGAGAAATTAAAGGGAAGGAATTGCAATGTTGGTTTCGCTGTTGCTACATCACTATGCTGCAAAAGATTCATTGCTGTGTTACGCTGGATCGTTTTATATTTATGACATTTTTTTTTCGAGTATTAAATTTTTTTTCTTATTTCTTTTCTAAGGGGATTAAAGCTAACGAAACAATTTGTTGCAAATCGTAAACAAATAAGAGTCTGGGCTAAAAATCATTTTCCCAAAAGTTGATTGATAAAAATAAATCGAAGTTAGTTTTAATTGTGGGTTCATTGATAAATAACAAAAGAAAAAATTACCTTTCGGCATCAAAAATAAAAATTAACCTTTTAAAATGTCTTATTGAAACCGTTAATCTAGGATAGGACATAGGAAGTTAAGTAGGTCAGTAGAAAAATTTATTTTTTACCTACTCATCACAATTTTTTTTAATAATATCAAACTATAACAGTAATATTGCTCCATAGAAATAATTAAAAAAGCAAATTTTAAAAGGTATACAGATGACAAAAAACATTAATGAGATGTAGGTATATAAAAAAAAATTACAAAGTTGCAGTCTTCTAGTAGGTTCCTATATTGAGCTCTTATGACGTCGACATCGGTTTTTCGATTTAAACATGTTATTTATTTACAATAAAGAAATATACTCAGGTCTTACTGCATACAAAAATGTCAACCTAAGTAGTCTTTACTCTAAATATAATCAGCCCCGTTGTCCATGAATTCTAACAATTACATAGCAGGGCAAAAACGTTAGCAGATAGTTGATTGAGAATGAATTATGCTAGTTGACGATCCTACAATATTTTACCTTGTTTTATCTGACACAGGGCCTATAGTATTTTGAATGTAGCAACAGTGAAATCTGAAGGCAGGGTGATAAAATCTGTGATCTGTTTGGCGAAATGTGATGGTAGATCCAATTTGCTGTTCCAAAGTTGGGCCTTATGGATTATTGCGAATTTGCGACAATTATGTCGCAATTACATTATGGTTTCGTGAACTTGTACGGTGCTATCAAAACAACTTTGCTTTTCGAGCAGTCCTAATATTAGTCTATGATAAGTTAAATACCAACTCACTTTTCAGAGACAAAAGATTCTGTTTGGAAGTACTTATTTACTATCATGTAGGTACTATTCCTTGCATGCCCAGCGTGGGGATTATGGTCACTGCATCTCATTATTTCAAAATTTAATTTCTGTTATTTTAAGTTACTTTCTTAGTAACATTATAAGTTTCTAAAGAAAAACAATATGAGAGGGATCAAATATTATCGAAACGATTTAATAATTCTCTATTAGCTCAGCTTTTGAACAGCAAAATAACAAAATTAGTAATTAAAATCAGTTGGAAGGATTTCTTGGTGTAGACTTACCTTTTGAATTGTTAAGGCAAGTGAACACCAAGTAATAAAAAGTGTTTTGGCCGTTTGAGTACAAAATTATATTTTATTATTTAGATTAAGCAACGTTTTTCATAAATATAGATTTTTGTCCTAGTTTTTAAGTATTTGAAGTCAAGATTAAGAATGTGCTAGAAATAGTGTCACATGGAAGCAAGATCTTTTAGCATATTATGTCAAATGTTAGGTTAGGCATTCCGTTCGAAATTCGGTGTGTTGCAATTTTTCGAAAGTATGTTGCAATTATTCGAAAAGTATGTTGCAGTTATTCGAAAATCGTTTGTTTTTGAATTGCGGTGCTATTTTATATAGGTTTTTTTTATTTGTCATAGAGACGTTATTTACATAAATATATATGTATTTGTTGGCGGATGTTATTTTAAGCTAGTCACAATAATAATGTTCCTACTTTTGTGGCAAAAATATATAAAAACATTTATTTATTGATCTCTGATTGTGTCATTTATTATCTCAGTGCAATACCGTATAAGTGTTCTATTATTGTTAACATATGTATTTTAAACAATTCACTTGCCTAATGTTCTGTTTAAAGTTTTATTATATAATGTTGAAATATCGGAAATTCAGAGCCAATATGTTAGTATCAATGCTAATACGACATTCACCATCTTATTTTTGTATCAATCATGGCGTATTAATTTATCAATGGTGGTGATTATGGTGGATTATAATAAGAGCATGTAATTTATCAGCAATTAAAAAGATTCTCTTTATTTCGAGAGCATTGAAAAGGACAACCCTAAGAAAATTCTTAGAAGTGTTCATATGCCTAGTTTTCATCAAAATTTTAACTACCTTACCCCCTTGTCTTTTTGTGGTTTTATGGCAATCCAATCAAATGCAATCAAATTCAATTCGTCACACGCTATTTGCCACCATGCAGGCTGTATTGGCATTATTTTTCCTTTGTCTAATATTTTGAGAAATGTATGCTTTGCTAGAAACTACACCTAAGGATCTTAACTCTGCTCTTTTTCATAAGACCACCTGTGTTAAACATAGCTTTTTTAAAAATACAGGGATCCTTGTGTTGTTATATATCTATGATTTATTGGGTTCTTAGCCTCTTCATACAAAAAAGCCTTTCTTTTTATTATTATGACAGACTCAAAGAAAAGGTGGACTATCATCTCATATTTGGTAAAATTAAATAATCGCTGGTAATTCCTGACGCGCGTTGTCCTATTTCGATGATATTTAGTACCTTTCTTTTATGTATTTTGTAGAATTTGTAAATTCTTTGTAAAGTCATATCGGAGAATGGGGGAATCCTTGAAAAATCTTCAAATAGATTTATTATAGATGACTTAAAATTTGTCAATCAGTCGCGACCAGACTAGACAGACCTAGAGCCCTATGTCACCGGGAAGGCACGGTACGATGACAACGTATCCAAACTATTGTATGACAGGCAAAGATGTCAAACCCTCGCCAAGAGCTTGTCATATACAGAATTTAAAAGATTGGTTGTGTTGCCATCGGCGTAGCATCCTGAGGCCGTCCTTATTGGGCTTACATTATAATCAATTGAAATAGATTCCATATCGCATTTTTAATAGAATAGTATTAAGTTTTTCAAGTACATAATCTTAAGTTTTTGTTGTATTTGTACAGTACGCGTCATAAATACTGCTTTTATTATCTTAGCAATGGTTATGGAGAGTTTACTTTGCTCGAAACTTTATTTCTTTAAATAGAAACACATATTCAGTTGAATTAATTACTTGTATACGCAGTATACATAAAAAAAACCATTGTTTAATGACTGGTTTACCTGTTTATGACGCGTACTATTATAGTTCTACGATTTTCTAGTCTAAATTATTGTTTATTAACAGATAGTGTTAAAAATTGGTGTGGTTTGATGTTTGTTAAAAATACATCTGTTTAAACAAGAGATTGGTCTGCCTGTAATTTGTTCATATTTATTTTTTGTTTATTTTAAGATCAATAGATAGGTAATTTCTAATCTAGGTAGATTCTCTTGCCATATGTAAATCGCGGTAATAATAAGATCTATGAAATGAACAGGTAGAGATATTTCATGGAGGTTAAATTGTGATTAAAATTTTACTCGCAATGAGTTTTTATTCAAGATAGATTGTCCATATCTTTTCAGTTTTAAATTACCAAATCTACCTGTTTATTTGGTAGAATAATGAATAAAATTAATTATTTTTAAGCATTTTCGGCCAAGCCCTAACATTGTTGATTCAATGTCAAAAAGAAAGGTTCAAAACCATTTGTGATGGAAATTTTTGGAAATAAAATTCAATTTACCATTTCTATTTGTTTTATTTATATATTGCTAGGAAAATTATTATTCTTCTGTTGTTTGTAGTCCCCACAGTTTAATTTCATCTTCACATGCTGACAGAAATGAGTTATCTAAAGGATGATGGCTCAATGATACCACTGGTTTATTTCTAGTGTGAACCAGTTTCTGTGTTATAGAACTACTTATTAGATCCCAGTATATTATTTCTCCAGTCGCTGAACCTGATATAACATGGCTGTCCTTTTCATTCACTGTGTTTTCTAGCATATAGTCCTTACATTCGTGTCCTGAGAATGTATTAAGAAGCTCGCCTGAGTCCTTATCGAATAGTTTCACAGTATTATCGTTGCAGCTTAAGATATAGCATTGCCCATCATGAGTCAAGCTACCATAGGTGATTATATGGCCGATGTAGTCCGCTGTCATCTTTCCTAATCTTATATCATAGAGACGTACATGGCAGTCAACAGAACAAGTCATTATTTCATGATCGGTGATTTGTATTGATGTTATGGTGTCTTTGGCATCTTTTAGGGTTTGTACCGGTTCTTGTCTACGGCTGTTCATGTCCCAGAAGCATACAGTATTGTCTACAGAGCCGGATATTGCCATTGTGGATTCTTCATTGTATTTTATACAAGTAACTGAGCTGGCATGGCCCCGGAAGCGGCGTACGGGTTGTCCAGTCGTAACATCCCAGAGAATAACGGATTTATCGCTGCTACAGGACACTATATGACTGCTATCGCAGGACCCCGCTGCGTCTAGAACTTCATTAGCGTGGCCACCGTAAGTTTTCAGCAATAGTTGTCTTTGTGGGTTCCATAGTTTAATTTTTTTGTCGGCACCGCAAGTAAGGCAGTACGTCCCATCGACGTTAAAGCGGACGGCGCGCACGACTTGCTGCTTACATTTAATTGTGACCAATGTCTTTAATTCGGTCATAATATAAATATTCAGAGAAAAGCAAGCAAGTCCTATGAATATTTGGCTGGAAAATCTGGTTTGTTTTTGTTTTGAGTAGTATGTCTTACGTGACAAATAGACGACAGCAGGAAACGTTTCGTTTCGTTTGAGGTTTCGTTCCTTTTCGTCCGGTCGTTCTATTTTGTTGAAAAAAGTCGGCTATTTCCCCGTAAACGGTAAAAAAATACAAAATTGTCTATGGTTGAAATGATCATGTCACAATTTTTTCTTCTGTTTCTGTTGTGTTGCGTTGCTTGCTTTTTCGCATTTCGATACAAATTGGTCTTCAAACGCTTGTATGACCCAGAAATCTAGAAAAGTGCTAATGCAAATACTAAAATGGGCTCTAAAACCCCAATTATTAAAGAAAAAAAGGAAACATGCGAAGTGTGCAATACGAAATTCGTGAATTTGGCAGGGTTGGTGTCTCACCAAAATGCAAGACACCCTGAGCTTAAAAATCGGGATAGCTCAATCGCCAATAAAAGTAATAGTAATTCACGTATTAGTAAACGGATACAATTAAAGAAAGGCGGTGGCGATGTGGACATTGAAGAAAGTCTAACAATTACCGATAAGCCAAGCGCGGGAAAACCTACATCCAAAACTGAATTCAAGTGTCCGAAATGTGATAAAATTTTCCCTATCAATTTCCAAGCTGTAAAGCATATACAGAAAAAGCATTGCGAAGATGAAGAAAGGAACTCAGTGTAAGTACAGGCATGTAATAAGGGTTGGGTTCAGGGAGGGGCAAGCTGCAGCCCATGAATATGGTAGCATCAATATTTTACATAAACAGAAATACAGTTCATTTAGTTGCACACATGGGTCACAAACATCTTGATGGTTTTGTTGGTTGTTGAATATATAAGAGCTGTACATGTATTGCCATAGTTTACTGCATTCAAATTAGTTTTTGGGTTTGCTACTTATGGTTGTGTTGGTTTTTATACCATTTTCACAATTCTACTTTGAAATACCTAATTAAAAAATTATAAACATAAAAGAATAAAAATGTAATACCTATAACCCCGTTGATATTTTTATCTGATATTCACATAAATTGACAAACATTGTATGAGCGTATAACCCGCAGCTTAATAAAGCCATAGGCAGATCTTGTGGACGTAAAGTTTTATGGGTTCAGCTGGCTGGGTAGCCGCTGATAATGACAAATGCCCACTTCCTGCCTTTTCCTATCTTATGTAGTTCAGAATCTACTTTTTCTTGATTTAGGGAAAGAATTAGTTTTCGAACATCAGCTGACTAATTACTTATTCACATTTTTTCTTCTATTTTCAGAAGTTCAGATTCATCTGACTTGATAAAACCAGTGCCAGTTGAGAAGTGCAGCGGTTGCAACAAATATTTTGATGCAGACACAAGTCACAAATGCTCCACAACTGGGGAAAATACTAATACAAATGCATTCTACTGTCTTGGTTGTAACAATCGTTTTTCAAACCTTATAGCATTTCATAAGCATGTTGTACATGTTCACCATGATCATATGGATAACATGTTCTTCAAAACTATGGAGGGTAATTATAAAATTTATTTATAATTTTAGCAGACTACATAAAAAAAAAGAAATTTACAATTAAACAATGACATTTACCATATTGCTAATGTATGTTACATTAAATAGATGTTTGGTGAAAAGGAATACTCCTAAAAAACTTACACTTTTATTAACTATGAAAAATTTATTCAAGTATTTTGTTTAATGAGGCTGTTTCAATAATTCATCTTATTCTTTTACAGAATTCGAAATGTGGAAAAAAAGTGTCGAGGGTATTGTAAAAATGAAATACTTAACCTTAAACAAAGGTATTGCATACAGATATTACTCATGCAACTATGTTTCTCCAAAGAACACTTTCAATACAACATATCTATGCCCATCTCTGATTATGGCCAAAGCTATGGAATCTGGGATACAAATACATTACAATAAAGCACACTGCGAGCATGACTGCCCTAAATATGTTGTACCAGATAACTTCTCCAAATATTTGACCAATAAAGCTAAAGTATCAAAAACATTTGATACATTGATTAAGAAAAAAGAGCCAGAAGAAGAAAGCCAACAAATTTTGTATAAGAAATACCAAAAGTTAATGGAAAACATAAAAATAGATGCAGCAAAAGTTGGGCTTCCCCTTTTAAAAAAACTTTTCAATATAGCATTAAAAATGCAGGGACTGATCAACAGCCATGATGATGAAGAGAACAATGTCACTGAAGATTTACCCGTTATCAATAAAAGCATGACCGATGACCAAATCACAAACATACTAGAAAGTAAAAGGACATCAGCAAGATTAAAACGTAAGAGTGAAACCAGAACTTCTGATGATGCTAAAAAGCCTAAACTTGAGGACAAGGCTGTCCTCAAAGAGAATAAAGAATATGAATCACCGAAACTTAAACCTAAGCCTGCCACAACGATGTCACCATCTTTCAATGATTCTTATAAACAGTTCCTTGGTACAGCTGAAGTAAAAGATGATAAGTCTAAAGTTATAAAACGCAAAGAGGTTGTCAAAACCAAAATTGGTCAGTTCAGTCCTAAAAAGAAACCAAACAATAATGAATCGTTCGAGAAAACCAAATCCTCGCCAAATATTTTGAAACCTTCTATAACAAACACAATAGTGAAGGAGATCAAATATGAAGTGAGGGAGCAGGAAAATGATTGTAATATATTAGTATTGAAGATATGAGTTAAGCAATAATATAGTCCAAATACAGGTGTTTGTCATAGAGGAAAAAACGAAGTGATGTGTTTGGATGAACAGATGTTCCAATGAGGAATGAAACCCTTTGTAAACCCTGTGTAAACTTATTTTATCCATTCTAATAATAAGTTGTAGAACATACATTGGGGTCCATTAAATGCATATTAGCACTAACCACACTACTTCGTTTGATCCTGGAATATTGAAACATCCTGTATATTTTCTACCCTGAGAATGCCTAATGGAATGCATACTATAATGTAATATTTAACATATATCTAAGATACTTAGAAAGGATTCAAAGAGACTGCCAATATTGTAAACTTGTTAAATTATTTGGCTAAGAGACACTTATAGTATAACGTATTTTTTTTATGATCTTCAGTAAATAACCTAAGTTGACTAGATAATATGTTTAGATGTTTTCTGATAAATGTAAATAAGCACTAGTTATTTGTAGATAGTTTCTTTATCTACCTTTTGTCTCTTTTTTTCTTTAACTAGCTTATGTTATAATTATAACCTATGATAAATGGAATGTATGTTTGTTTGATTTCTTAATTAAAATGTACTTTAATAAATAACATTGTTTTTATTGCTGTATAATATAGTGTTATGTGGTATATAACATGGTATAAGTTTTAGCACATTCTCTGCCCAGCCTTGAGCTACGCAGGCGCAGCCCTAGAACTACTTCTAACGAAAGTGGATGTTACATAAATAAACTTTGTTTCACTGAAATATGATCAGATTGAGTTTTGTGGCTAAACTTTTGCTTGGAGTGGTTTTTTTGACTGACTCATATTTTAAAAAGGGATAGGAAAGCTGACACTTTTTGATTTCTATACTAATATTATAAAGAGGAAAGATTTGATTGTTTGTTTGTTTGTTTGAATTGAATAGGCTCCGAAACTACTGGACCGATTTGAAAAATTCTTTCACCATTAGAATCCTTCCGTGATGAACATAGGCTATATAATATTTTCAAAAAAGTGAGGGATCCGTATGAAAAATTCAATAATTGAACCCTGCGCTGAATATTCAACCTCTTTTTCTATTATGGCACGTCAGAATAGAAAAAGAGGTTTAATATATAGCGCACGGTGGTTGCTTTTTCTCTACGGCCAGTGTCAGTTATGGAGTGTCGAGTCAATGTCAAAAATCCCAATGCTGTTAGAAAAAGTAAGGGATCCGTATGAAAACTGTGAAACACATCGTGTCAGTGTGTATAATTTCTGAATTTTTTGTTTAATACCCGTGCGAAGCGGGGGCGGACCGCTAGTATTCTATAAATATAAAACATAAAAATTCTTTATTCGACTTCGACACATACAGTTTCAGTGTTTTATTAAATCCGTAGGATCCTAAACTAGCCTAGGCTGTATTTTAGGACCCAGGTCTTCTCCAATTTAATATTATAAGTAAAGTACTGATTATTATTTTTTTCAATATTTATTTATTTGGTATAAACTAACAGTGAGTTCTGAATCGCGCATATACTGCCAAGCCTTGGCTCGGCGGCGGTGGTATATATTCATATACATCTATTGCTGCGTGAAGTACAAAAAGGGGGCGGGCACGACTTGTTTATGTCATTAAAATCATTTATAGCGGTGCGTCTGTTATTTATGACACAGTTTGCCATTGTTCGTTTCAACTGCAAATCGCCAGTATGACAGTGCTCAGTACCTAGTAGCCCCCTGTTCCTTCCCTTAGTCCTTCGGCTTCGGCTTTGTGGAATTTCTCATTTCTATCGTTCCGATAAAAATATGGCGCTGCTGTCGCGTGTAGTACTAACATCAAGTGATTTCGTTCGTCAGGGCTGTCAAAGGATTTAATGTCACTTTCGGTACCTATGTCAAATTTGAATTCAACGGCTATGTTATGTTTTTGTTTTGATTCAAACAAGAAATTCGAACGACGACTGATTTTGGTTTGTCTTGCGCGGCGCGCGGTGATTTTTGTTTGTTCAGCATTTTTATGGTGTTGTGTTAAGCTAGAAATACAAGTAGCTTGTATGTATATTGAAATAAAAGTATAGTAATTTCTGAGAGGCCGAGAAGAGGCACGAAAACACGTCATCTCAAAATGCAGTCTCCAAAAAGCAGTAAGTATTATTTTTATTTCTTCATCATTCTTTCTACGCAACTAATAGAATAGGAATATAATGTATATTCATCCCGCCAATAACTATGACCAGCTGTATTTCTTTCGTTCGTAGGTTATATTAAAGGGTTTATTGATTTTGACGTTAATAAATTTTATTGAAACTATTTCATTCACCCGTTTATATATGAAACGTAAAAGACTGGCAGAGTTACTATTAAATGTTATATCATATTATTAAATATACCTACTTAATAACTTTTTTTGAAAAATATTTAAGACATAAACTAAAATTATTACATTGTTGATCCCCACACTAGGATAAACCTGTATCGTGGGGACCTAATCATTAATAGTATAGATTATTTTGTAAAACAGTCTCAATCTTTCAGCCCTGCAAGAGCTCCAATCCCTCATCTCCAAAATGCCACTGAACACTGTCTTCGCAGTCGTGGTGCCAGAGTTTCAAGTAGAATGGCAGAATGTGGCACGCGCTGTGAAAGAAACTCGTATGCCGATGCTAGCCTCCAGCGTGGCTCATGTGCTCTGTGTACACGCTGCTAAATACATGGAACTGGATGTGATTGAGGATATACTGGGGCGGTTGAGACTCCATTGTAAGTACCTGCAATATTTTCTTGATTTTGACGATCTGTGGCGCAGTAAGGTCCGCCTAGAACTTGGGAGGTTGCAGTTTCGATTCCCGCCTCGGGATATATGTTGCTCTGCAGATATTTGTTCAGGGTGTTCTGGTCGTTTTCTATGTTTAATAAAAAATATCTATCTATTTAATAATATTGTATTATGTATATCAGTCATTTAGTACCTATAATACAAGCTCTGCTTAGCTTGGGGCTAGATGATGCTGTGTGGATTGTCCGGCATTATTTATTTATTATTCTGTTTGACGACCTCTTTGGCGCAGTGGGGTCCGCCTGGGACGCAGGAGGTTACGCATTCGATTACAGTCGAGAAATGCTTGTACGATCTGCAGATATTTGTTCTGGTTGTTTTCTATGTATGTATAGTAAATAAATATCAGTCATCTAGTACCCATAACACAAGCTCTGCTTAGCTTGGGGCTAGATGATGCTGGGTGGATTGTCCGGCATTATTTACTTATTAGCTTAATTGTAATACTTTAAATACTGCAGATTTTTTGCTTTGTGTTAGAAAATATTTAAACAAACAAATAGGTATGTATATTGAGCTACCTGTAGTTAGTTTGCAACAGTCAGCATTTAGCTCAATTGTTAGTACTAGTTCTAATTTGCAAATTAGACCGGATCAATTGGTATGGTAACACCCTAAGGCCGTTTGTCCACCGCCGCCGTCACCGGACCGTCAACGAGAACGAGATTATTTCGGCCGAGTTTAAGATGACGTGGCGGACTTGCGGTGGACACAAGGCTATAGTAGTCTATGTATCAGTACTTCGGCGCCGTCATCTCGTTCTCGTTGACGTCCCGGAGACGGCTGCGGTGGACAAACGGCCTGAGAGAGAATACTCTGTTAATCTCTCCCTTGTATATTTCAGTGGTAGCCACCCAGTCAAGGATGTGGCATGTGGTGCACCTCCATGACCCAACAACGAATAACTCTGTGGATTACATGCTGAGTACTCTTGCGCATAGGGTGCTTACAGCTCTGAGGAATGGGAAGAATAGGAATATGAAGCCAGAGGTAATAATAGTTAAAAGCAAACTTAACAGGAATTTAGAAAAGCGAGAAACTAAGAATAAGTGACAATTAGCGGTCTTATCGCTCAAGAGCGATCTCTCCCAGACAACTGTGAATGGATAGATAGAATAGTTGGATTGTACCTAGTAATGGTAAAGATAGATGTATAAAAAAATAATTTGTTACTTCAGACACACATACATCATCAGCCTAGTAGTCCACTGCTGGACCTCTAGGATTCCCTAATGAGTGCCATAGAAGGCATTATTCATCATTCGGGGGTTATTGCCCATAATCCCCACGCTGGGCATGGGATTTGGGGATCGCAGTCCGGTGGAGTTGTTCTGCAGAGGGTGCTGCTGCCCGCCCCCTGGCGTGTCTCCCTTAGTCGCCACTTACGACACCCACGGGAAGAGTGGGGTGGTGAAATTCTATGCCGGCACCACACGGCAAAAATAATAAAATATATTTATTTCAGCTGCAATCAGTGATTGTGGACGATCTGCTTTACATGAGCATTCGCTACGTGTCTCCATCGAAGCAGGGACCGCTCGTCTATGTGTGCACACCTCCCGGCGAGCCGGTGGCTATGTTCAGCTCTTTAGGCAACAAAATGCTGGTCAAAGCTTGCGTGGAAGGTGGGTGTTACAGTTTTTACACATTTATTTCTCTTTACCGCGAAACTAGTTGATTCTATCAACTTATTATTCACTTTACCGCGAAACTGGTTGATTCTTATTCTTTCATTTAACGTGTCGCCAGTTTTAAACAGTTTTTTACAGTTAACGTGTCAACCGTTTTCTCTTTACCGCGAAACTAGTTGATTCTTATTATTTCATTCAATGTGTCCTCATCTAAGCAGGGACCGCTCGTCTATGTGTGCACACCTCCCGGCGAGCCGGTGGCTATATTCAGCTCTTTAGGCAACAAAATGCTGGTCAAGGCTTGCGTGGAAGGTGATAATTATTTATTTGCTCAGTGTTGTAGTGAGCGTGGAATCAACGAAACGTTTTTAGAAACGGTTTTTCTACAGTTATTTTACGAGTTAACGGTTTTCACTTTACCGCGAAACTAGTTGGTTATATGAAATTACTAATCACTTTACCGTGAAACTAGTTGATTCTTATTATTTTATTCAACGTGTTCCAAGCAGTTAACCGTTTTCACTTTACCGCGAAACTAGTTGATTCTATCAACTTATTATTTTATTCAACGTGTCCTCATCCAAGCAGGGACCACTTGTCTAGAGTTCCTCGCTCTGCTATTCATAATGAATCTTTCCAGGTCTCGGTTTCTCTCGGTACGTTGACGCAATGCTGCACGGACAAGATAAACAGTCTCTCCTGAAGATATCCTCCCAAGGGTGGGACGCGCCGGCTGATCAGCTCACCCAAGACTTGGAGTACAATCCCACGCCCACGCTTACTGAAAACGGCATTGATTTCACTCACAGGTATATTAACATTAAATAAATAATTAATTCACTTCATAGTCATAGGACAATCGCCACAGCATCATCTAGCCCCAAGCTAAGCAGAGCTTGTGTTATTGGTACTAGATGACTGATAAATATACAATCTATATCTATACTAATATTATATTATAATATTATAAAGAGGAAAGATTTGATTGTTTGTTTGAATTGAATAGGCTCCTAAACTACTGGACCGATTTGAAAATTTCTTTCACCATTAGTATCCTAAATTTTTCCTGGACTTAAAGAATGAGCAATAAATTACTATGATTTTGATATCTAAATTAAATAAAAACGTACAATAATACTATGCCTTACAGCTTTGAGCAATTTATTTTCATTTAATAAATTCTTAAAATATTTTTTTTTTAGATTCAATTATAAAAAATCCGATTTAAAGTACAATTTTTGTTACAGAGCCTACGACGAGCAGTACATTGAGAAGATCCTGGGACCCGTTCCGCCACTCCTCACCAATCTCACCATCAACAGTGCCAATCGGTTCTTCAACCCAACATTCATCGACAAGATATTCAACGTGAAAATTGACATCAAGAGCGATGATTTAGTCAAAACTCTTAAATCCTGGGTAGGGAAGGGAGTTATCAAACCGACATCTGATTATTTTAAGATATATTCTCATATTAAGTCGAATAAAATACAGTGTAGAGATTCTGAATCTGAGGAATAATTAATTAATATAAAATCTTTTGACACTTCCACTGCCTACAACGCACATGAGGATCTAGCAAGCCGAGCTGCGACCCGCCTCACTAGGAGCTGCGCCGCAATCGCTGGGCAGTCAATGTGTTAATGTATCAATAGCATAGTACTATAAAATATATTAAGGCCTGCATGAATTTCCCATACAAACGTAGTACCCAAATGGTATATTTGAGGATATTTTCTCTATAGTTGCTGTTATTTGTATTAGAATGGTATTTATTTAGGATTCTGTCACAAGCTGTTCTCAAAATCAACACCAATAATTAGAAAACGGGTTCTTTGATGTAAAATTGCAATTAGAATTTATCTTATTGCAATTTCATATATCCTTTCAGAAAATTATTATAAAAAAGTTTATGGGAGGAACCTAGATGAATACAATTTTAATACAAATAATAGCAGATCATGGTGAAAATATTCTCCAATTACAAATCAATTTGGTACTAAGTTTGTATAGGGAATTCAGGAGCCTTAACTATATCTGTCATCTAGTACACATAACACAAGCTCTGCTTAAGGCGCTACCCAAACACAGAAACCGTAAAACGTCCACTTTTTCGTCGCACAGTTAGGCGTACTGCGACATATTACAAGCCCAAAAAAAACACAGTGTATAGTCAAGTGTATGGAAAAAAGACTTATACAAAAATATTTCATAAAAACCATCTAGGAACTTGAAAAAAATATCGCAAAAAAGAACACGAAAATACTTTTTCGTCTCGAAATGCTCAATATTTTGAATTTTATAAAACATTTTATAATTTTGTTACTGTAAGAAAGGCAATTTTTATCATCTAGAGAAATATGTATAAAGATTTTCACTTACTGGTGTATTTATTTTTAAAATAAATTAAAACCTATAAATAATTTTGACATTGTCGAACAAGAGATTCAACTAAAATCATACGCACCGCCATTTTCAACTTTATTTGTCAAGCGCAACGAACTACTAAATAATACTACTAATACCTAAATATTGTCATTATACAGCGCCTTAACTTGGGGCTATGTCGATTTTCCAGCTTTATTTATTTATTTAAGATTGTTATTATTGTGACCTTTGTATTGTATTGAACATGCAATAAGTAATATTATATTCTTTATGAAATCTGTTATTTTTTTCAATTCGATTTCCAAGAATTTAAAATTAGCTCTCAGAATTCCCGCGCATGTTGATTTGACACCGGGAATGTGTTTGTAAAGATATTAAAATAATTGAATCTGTTTGATTCTGGCAACCGACTTTAAGATATTCATGATTTTAAAGATATTTATTGCGTCAAACATAAGAATACTAAAGTTGTTTAGTATAAATAATGTACTCATGTCTCACTATAATGTTAGCATGCAATAATTATAACTAATTAGGTACTTAAGGTCTAGATTTTTTGGGTCCTATTTTATTTTCCTTTATTTTAAACCTTTTTAATGTAAACAATTTCAAGCCCTTGCAAAATCTGTGCCTATCACAAAATAATAAAATAAAAATTATTTATTCAGGTCATAAATACAATTTACATTCTAAATACATTTTGAAACGATGACACTACCTAAGCTTTACAAACTGTGTGGTAATGTCAACGCCCAACTCCTGGATTTCTGAATATTTTAATGTAATTATAAAAAAAATAATTGGTTTTGATATCAATTGACTCATTTTAGGTTAAGATTCAATAATTTTATTTCTTTAGGCTTACAAAATAAGCCCTTAGACAACTTTACTTACGTACATCAAAAAACATCCCCTCCCCATATATTTATCCCCCATAAGCTACAAACGAAAATTTCGTCTATACGATACAAACCGGCAATCAAATGGGACCCAAAAATCATGAATATCTTGGTCGGTAGGTTAAACAGCTATTTAATTGACCTTTATAACGCAACGGGCTAAGGTCTGCTTTAGATAAATGATTGTACGATCTGCAGATAGTGAATATTTATAAACTTTAACTTTTTTTATATATTTCTTAACATCTTAATAAAAAAAAGTTAAAAAAACGCGATAAATGCCCGTTAAAATAGTACCTACTTATAATGATCTATTAAAGAATATTTATCGCGTACCTTTTGTTTTTATTTTTATTTTCCCCTACGTTAAACGTAAAATGAAAATAAAAAAAAACAAAAGGTACGCGATAAATATTCTTTAATATGTCAACAAATCGTGAAAGTTTAATAATGATCTGCAGATAATTTTTCAATGTTGTCAATTACTATCTCGTATCTTTTTTATCACTATCGCGACTTTTTATAAAAGAAGTCGCTTCCCGCTTGCTTTTGACTTGATTTTCTATACTAATATTATAAAGAGGAAAGATTTGTTCATTTGTTTGAATTGAATAAGCTCCGAAACTACTGGACCGATTGAAAAATTCTTTCAACAATAGAATCTTAAATTTTTCCTGATGAATAAGGCTATAGAATATTTTTAAAAAAGTTAGGGATCCGCATGAAATATTAAATTTTTGTTAAATACCCGTGCGAATCCAGGGCGCTAGTATTCTATATATAGTGATAGACACAGAAAAATTATCTAAAGATGTCAACAAATTATTTTCCAAACCTAAGCTATTAAACGGGTAAGATATCGCATAAAACATCTTAATTTACAAATAATGCCGCAGCGCATCAGCATTGCCATACAGTGAGGCAATGCAGCCAGCATCTTGGGTACACTTCCAACTGGTATTGTTATGGATCAGTTGAGCTACCTGTAGTTTGTTCGCAACAGTCTGCAGTTAGCTCAATTGTAAATACTAGTTTTTATTTAGTTAGATAGCTGTAATTTTCTTTGTTAACAAATAATTAGTAGTCATTTATTAATTAACTTTCAAATAAATGATATAATTTGTTTGCTAACTTCAGTGAATCTTATATTTCACCTTATCTTATACTTTCACTTATATTCTAAGTATGAAATGTAATTGTAATTTTTTTAAATATACTTAAAATATCAAATTGTTATTCTACAATATGAGATTTGGATTGAAAGACTTAAACTTCAAGTAATTGTTTAAAAATAAATAAATAAAAAACACACGACTAAGGCACATTTTATTGCTCTTGTACATAATACAATTAAATAATACATAAAATTCACTAATTAATAACACAGAAATGCAATTATTCTTCATTAAAATTCTCACATATTTTAAATGCTATTTAACATTCTAATTAGATGAAAGTACAGAATAAGCAACGATAAAAATACTTTTACAAAACACTAGCTCTAGCCTAAGGTTTCTCTTTTCATTTAATAACTTTATAATAAACATTTAATAATTTTAGGTCCAATTGTCTTAACCTATGAGTAGTACCAGTTGACTACCTCTTCATAAAAGACTAGCGGCCCGTCCCGGCTTCGGTCAGGTTATGTGACATAACCATAGAGCAACGCGGTCCTCCGGCGGACCGGAGGGGAGTGGCCATAGCGTTATTTGTCGATTCAACATTGTCAGGCAATTTTGGCGGGGGGGGGGGAATCTGCGCTGCGCACTCATTTTCATACGAAATTAAAAATACTCTAACAAATTCACCCACACATTGATACATTCTGTCACAGAATGAACTAGTTTTATAGTACGTGTAGGTCCGCGTGGACTTGTACTTTTGACAGAGGGGAAAGCTGCGTATGGCTACTCCCCTCCGGTCCGCCGGCCGGGGGCCCGCGTTGCTCTATGGACATAACGATAATAGTATGTACATACAGTGTCGCCAAGTTTTTTATAGTTATTGATATATTCTTTAGTATTGTAGAGCAAACTTACGAGGAAATATTTGATTGTTAGATTTGAATAGGCTCCGAAACTACTGGACCGATTTGTAAAATTCTTTGACCACTAGATCCCTACATTATTCCTGATATGATGAACATACGCTATAGTATATTTTCAAAAGGGATCCGTATGAAACCCTCAAAAATGTCACGCCGCGCGTTAAAATGTATAGTTTTTGAAATTATTGTTAAATACCAATACGAAGCCGGGGCAAACCACTAGTAAAATATATTTTTGTAGCCAACAGTACCGTGACTCAAAATGCACCCTGTAATAATTAAAAATAGATTTATCTAAACTTCTTTTTCTTTTGTATTCAATACTCGATATTTTGTACAATAATTCACTTAATACGAATATAACGGTATATTTTGTGGCACCCTCATTCAAAAACTCAAATCTTGTTTATGGAATATGTAATAAGTGCCACAAAGGGGTTTAAATATTTTTGCTTACTCAACCATCCGCCATTTTGAACCCAAAAAATCGTAAAAAGCTAAAAATAGCTGTTATCTATGCAAGTGAGAGTGCCACTTTCCCTCAATACCTACTTTGAATTGAGAGCTGCCTGTACATTAGGTACCTACTACCTATTTTTGTTTACCACTCACATTAATAATTTAATACAAATAAACATTCAAATATTATATTAAGAACCATTTTATTTGAAATGGTTCTTAAACCCCTATAATATACTCAGTTCTAGAATCCCAGATATTTAAAGTTTACAACGGGTTTCAAAACCAAAGAAAATTTTGGTGGAAAAAATTATGCACACTGGTAAGCAATTACTTGTTACAAAATTTTTTTGGTTTTGAAAGCTTTCATTTATTATTAATTTACTTATTTTATTTATTTACTAACGTACATCTATTTTGACGGGAACACTGCATTAGAGTATTGTTAATTAATTAATTAATCATTTAACAGTAACTAGTGAACGGACTAACTGTTAGGCGCCCGTTTTAGAATTCAAATTTGAAAGGTTTTCGATGCGCGTATGCATTTATGCGTTTTGCATGTTTTTCTTTTTGTTGTGTGATATGATTACCTTGCTGTTTTCTATTTTCAGTTCTCACAACTTTGTTTACCAAAAATATTTAGGATTCTAGAACCAAGAATACATTATTCCTAACCAGCGTTGGTATTACCATTACAATTAGGACACCCAGCTTCTAACGCATTTAATCTACTCTTTAACTGAGCGATCACCTCATCTTTTTGATTGAGCTGCATTTTCAGGGCACTTATCGAGTCTTCTAGGGCTCCATAGACCGCTTGCACCTCCGGTTGGTAGCTGAAGACTTGCGGAGGCTCATCCAGACAGAAGAATTCTCTGACTACAGGATGATTGGGCAGTTTCTTTAGAACAGCATTCACGAAGATCTGTGAAAGAAACAAACTGGTTAAGAATATTATTAAGAAATATTTAGTGTTCTAGCACAGTATAGATATCTATCCCACAAATTGACATGTCATGCAAACAGAAAGGCACAATTCAAAGTTATGTATAATGCTATGTCACCAACTTTCTACAAACCTGCATAGATGGCACATCCTTATGTAATGTTTCTTTATTTGTGTGGTAGGTATAATAAAGTATTTTCTATTCTAGATGTTTTCTAAGCAAAGACAATTTTTTTCCAACAGACTGGCTGACAAAATCTAAAAACCCTAAATAATTAAATTTGTTACCAACAGATTTTGGGATGATTCATTGCTCATATTTTTCTTTTAAACCTAAATGAACACAGTATAGATATATCCATATCTATACTGTGGTTCTAGGAAGGACTTACATAACTAGGCTCTAGCTTCGCAAGGGTGCTAAAAAAAATGCCTATTTCAAATACAGTAAAATACACAATACTAAAAAATACAATGTAAAATTAATTAAAATGTATTTATTACATTTTCATTAATTTATGTTTAACAGAAAAATATGAGCAATGAATCATCCCAAAATATGTAGGTAACAAATTTGATTATTAAGGGTTTTTAGATTTGGCCAGTCTGTTGGAAAAAATGTGTTTTGTCTTTGCTTAGAAAACATCTATGCAGGTTTGTAGAAAGTTGGTGACATAGCATTTTAAATACTTAGTTTGAATTGTGCCTTTCTGTTTGCATGACATGTCAATTTCATGCAAACAGAAAGTCGTCATATAAAAATGATAGTGTCTATTTCATTTTATTGAGTATCATCAAGAGAAGGGATGAAGAAAAATCATTGTATTAATATTGTATTATGTATATCAGTCATTCAGTACCTATAACACAAGCTCTGCTTAGCTTGGGGCTAGATGATGCTGTGTGGATTGTCCCGCATTATTTATTTATTTATAAAAATATTGTTTTAAATAGATTATGGGCAATATCTCATAAACGATAAATGAAGCCATCTATTTCTCATTATGGCCTGCAATAGGGGAGGCCTATTTAAAGCAGTGGACTGATATAGGCTGACAGCTGACAACAACAAAATAGAATTCAATTTTTGTCCTCTTTTAAAGTTAATGACTCCTTTGACATGGATGCTGACAGAGTTGTGGAGTTACAGACACAGCATGAGGAAGAATTTTTTCTAGAAAGCCGTACTTTGTTATGTTCTAAAATTAAATTATGGTCGTCACCTGTAACCCTTGCACTCGATCTTCCAAGAACGCCGGTTCAAAGTTATCCCTAAACCACCTCTTCCCTGGCAGTGGGAGCATCACAGACGGCAGCTCAGCCTTTATCCTCGAATACAATCGCACAAAGTCTGTGTACCTCCGAAAGACCAGCCAAGACTGGTCGCTCTTATCATCCTCAACCTTCAGCTTGTATATTGTGAACCTTGCTCGTTCTTCCATAACTTCATAGCCTACTATTGGAATTTGCAACGTCTCATACTTTTTACTTGATGTCAGTTCTGTACTAATACTGTTACGTAAACTTGCTTTGTAAGCTTCGTTTATGTTGCCCGTGCTTTTGTAATGGCTGCGTTGGGTGGGTTTTCGCGGTTGTTCGTTATCAGATGACATATCATAGCGGGGTTTGTATAGTTTTATGACAGGACGGATGTCTTCTTGTGAGGTTGAGGATACTTCGTTGTTCATGTTGTCTCTGTGGTGTACTACTGCCATTTTTGTACTGTTTAGGCTAAAATTAAAGATGGAATTCACGTAATGAGTTCTGATTTGTGTTTCACTTTAATTGAAGAGCCATATACTGGCAGAATAGCATACCCAAGTGCTAAGCATGCATTTTATGTCGTCTACTGGGAGGAAAAGGTCACCAATGAGATCATTTTAGAAAAGTAAGTCTCACAACATTTTGAATAATGATATATGACAATCACTTTGAATGGCTCACCTTCAAGATAATTACTATATAATCACAACGTCATTTACACAGGTGTTGTTAAGGCCAGGTAGGCCAACAGAGGCCGCACTTTTGTGGTTTTCAAAACCATCTGAGATGTAGGAATACTGATTAAAAATTCTGTAAAAAAGATATGTAATAGTTAAGGATTTAGTCTAGTCAAATTCGCATTCAGGTACAAGATTTTATAAACTTCGCTCGGGAAAAAAAAATCTCGAAGTTACCCCTTTTTGAAATGTTTTTTCAATATTATGACTAAACTATGTGATATTTTAAGTTTTTTTTTGTACTCAATTAAAGACAATAACTATTTCTAGACAAATTCGCAGAGTTTGTCCTGATAAAATGATTTTCAAAATCACTATTTTGAAATAACTACAAAATTCACAAGCGTGGTGGCTTGGCAGACACGATCAGTCGCGCTCTGGCGCTTACAGACGACGGACCTATGTCAATTTTTCCGCTAATTTATGAAGTACGTAAATGTTTCATTTGTTATGCAATTTTAGTCTCTGACACAATGGCGTTAGATTCAATTTTACTTCAACCTTTGACATGATATGTGACGGTCGTAGTGCCATAGTATAAAATCATCGGTATGTAAGGCAGAAAATTAATAAAGGTTATTGTTCTAGTTTAAAAATATATTATCTACTTACTGGAATGATTTATTGAAGTCAATAATATTTAGTTAACTACATTAACATTTTATATATCTTTATAGCATTGACATAATTGTTCTCCTTGATGGTGGAGCCCCCTCCACCATCATAGGTATGGTTTTTTTTACGGAATCGTATAGAGGGCATCGGGGGGACCTAAGGAAAATTCCGACTTTTCCAAATTTGCCCCTTCTCCCCCCCCCCCTTTAGGGGGGCTCCCAAACAGAGCCATACTGAATGTTATTTTTTGTGGGGTTGTATAGAGGGGGTCAAATAGTTCAAAGGCAGGCAAAAATTCCCCCCTCCCTTTGCCCCCAGACCCCCCCTTTTGAAGTTGCTACCGGAAATAGTCGTTATAGAAAAATTTGGATTGCGGAGTCGTATAGAAGGTTTCTTCTAGTGTTGAAAAATAAAAAAAAATCACCCCCCCTCCACCCACATTTTCACCCCCCCTTTTTGTATCTCCCAAACGGATCGACCTAGAAGAAAAATTTTTTCACAGTTATGTAGAGGAGAAGAAATCATTTTGAACTCCAAAAAAAGTTTGAACCCTATGACCTCCCAGACCCTCTTTTTTTATAAAAAACCGAAAATTGGCCAAATTTTGACCTTTTTTTTCGGGTGGAGCATTGCGGCGAGCGAAGCCAGCTGCAATGCGACTAAGGAGAATAGCACGGCGAGCGAAGCGAGACGTGCTGTGACCCCCACGACCCCCCTCTCCCAGCAAGCGGGTGAAGCACTGCGGCGAGCGAAGCGAGCTGCAATGCGACAAAGAGGAACAGCACGGCGAGCGAAGCGAGCTGTGCTGTGTGACCTAACACCCACTTATATGGGTATCGTTTTCGACTAAATCAAACACGTAGATTACGAAAAAGATGTCCATTTTCAAATCCAAGATGGCTGAAAGTTTACTATCGCAGATTTTACACATGGATATCGATCACCATCAAATCAAAGACGTTTTAGGTTATGAAAAGTAAAAACTCCAATGCGATAAGGCCGCCTAAGGCAAGGCACTCCCCCCGAGCTGCTAACCTCTAGTTTTTAATCTATAATTTTATTACATGTTAATAGGTTTCTTTTATCTATACTAATATTATAAAGAGGAAAGATTTGATTGTTTGTTTGTTTGAATTGTTCCGAAACTACTGGACCGATTTGAATTTTTTTTTTATCATTAAAATGCTAAATTTTCCGTGATGACCATAGTTAGGGACCCAGATGAAAAATTCAATAATTAAACCGTGCGCTATACCTATATTCTTATTCTATTATGGCTCCGCTGCTTGTTTTCAGATTTTTTAAATTATTATATAGTAAAAAACTGCAATTAAAACATGAATAAGAGCGTTTTCTACTTTATGTAAAATAAGTTTTATCTTTTTTTCCCGAATAAAACCGCAATCACATCTTACAATAAAAAGCGAGATATCGAGGAGTGAGAATTAACCTGTTGCGATGTTGTTCGGATCAAAGAGTTGTTTTTATTTTTCGTTTAATAAAAAAGTAAAACCCATTACAAAAAGCCTATCTCAAGAACTACTCGTACGATTTGCCTGAAAAAAATTCACAAGGTGTAATCGCACCTCAGAAACAATTATTTCAAATAAAAACACTTCTATAGTAATAGTCGGTTACCATATTATGTATTCGGTGGGGGCGGCGAATTATGAAAATATTTTTTTTTTTTTTTTTATTTTATTTATTCTTGAAAAACTTATTCTAGTTATTAAATATTAACATTCGTTAAGCCCTTGAGGATTTGACTCGAATGTTACATTCCTCTGGTTACATACTTTACGTTTTTTATTACGTGAGTGATAAAACAAAATTTTTGTGTCTTAAACTACTAAGGTACCTAATTGATATAAACAGATAAAGAGTAAGAATAGTTATTGAATAAACGCAGCCCGAAGTGTGCAGCATATCGATGCAGTGTTCGGGCTTTCTCGGACGGCCGAGCCTCCCGAAGTTCCCCGAACACTGCAGAATGCGCCGGCAAAAATGAAAAAATGAAAAATCAAAATAAAGATTTTCAGTAGGTACAAATTTTGAAATTGAATATTGAAATGGGACCCTACAGAGTCGAATGGGGTATCAAATGAAAAGGTTTCAATTTGCACATTCCAAAACAGATTTTGAAATTTTGATGAATTTTATACTTTTTGAAATATTTAGAAAAAGGTCGAATAAATGACCATTCCCCCCCTTATCTCCAAAGATTGCAGAGCGATCGATGTGAAATGTAATAAATGGTCAAAAAATTAACCATTCCCCCACCAACCCCCTATCTCCGAAGATTGCAGAGTGATCGATGTAAAATGTACTATGCGTTTGTAGATATAGATTTATAATTTACAGAAAAAATATAGAGAAGTCTGTAAAAATTAAACTTTTTGAAATATGGTCATAAAACAAATTTTCATACAATGAGACTTTTTCATTGAGAGCAATTCAAATCAAAGGTATGGAATTCGACAATTCAAAACAGGTTTTGAAAATCGCCTAAGTTTCATACTAAGTAAAATACGTTGAAAAAGGTCGAAAAAAGAATTGTAGGTTCGAACCCATCGATCCGAATATCGTTGTGATTTCAAGATGAAAATGTAAATTATAGACTTCCTAGCCTTACCACAAATGGAAAAAATAATTATGTGATGTCCATAGCCTTATCATCTCCTGAGCCACTAACCGGGTACAAGCACGCTAGAATTGAATATTGGAGAATTTTGAGAAAATAATAATATTTTATTATAATTGTTTTATTTGATACCCTTTATTCTTTGTATTTATTTCAAACAAAATTTTAAATCATAGAAGCGAATGTTCTCTATTTGCTTCTTTGTCTTCTTTATTTGAGTATTTATTTCAAATTTTGTAGGTACTTAAAAAACGAAGTTCGGAAATTAACTATGCCTTTTGTTGGTCTGGTCCAGACGTTTTTCAGCGTTCTTGGTTTGGTTGGTTATCTTGGGATCAATTACTTTATTATTAATTCATTATCTATATTAAGAAACATAAATAGAGATGAAGTTGTAACAACTTCATTTATTTACGAAACTCTAACTGAAAACTATTAACAAAGTTTGATCATAGCAACAGCGTTTCTAAAGTGAAATAATATTATGCTACTGCTTATTTCTATACTATGTCGTTGGCGCTGCATCTGCGCTAAGTATTTCGCGCGCAACTTTAGACAGGACAAAATGCCTACAGCTGCAGGAATACCTCGCCTTAAGGCACATTTCTTTGTACTATGTACTTTCGACTTCAAGACACTAGAAAATGATTTGTGTAAAACCCTATTATTTTAGGAACTGCGCGAATTAGTAGATACACTTGCAAATACTTGTAAGTATTGCAAAAGAATTTCGAGTCTTCGATTACCAATTGATAAATCTACGAAATAAAAAATAAATAAAAAACCAAAACACGCGAAGAAAGCGAGCACTATGCAACCAAAACAAAATCATTGACGAAAAAAAAGTGTTGCCATAGATAGCTTAAAAAAAGCTAGTTTTTTTTATTAAATCCTAATCACACTGTGTTATACAAACAAAAATGCTGATGCTGACTGGTACCTACTTAAACGCCGAAATCCAATCGTCTATGGAAAAACGATGTTAACATTTAGCAAAATTTTTACTCATTTGGCAACACTTTTAACCATAGACTACGGATGATTGAACGCTTGAATGATAGAAAAAAGTCACTTTTACGAACATTCGAACTATTTAGGTCCATCTGTCACCGTCACTTCCGAAAGCCAAGAAGTCAAGTCATTGCTAGTGTTATTTCAACGTGAAGCTAAAGTTTGCAAAACTCACCACTATGGCAATTCAAAAGTTTGTGCCTATATGTATATATATAGGCCGAACATAACGGAAAACCTACTATGAAGACCGAGAAAAACATATAGGTTTGATAATGCGTTAATTAGTAGGATTTTCCCTCATCCCTGTTTTTGATTTTATTTAATCAACTTATAAAAAGAGGTTGCTTCATTATAATTTTTATTCCAAAAAAGGGCAGAAACTAGTGCACCGAAATTTTGTGGTTAGATTATTATATTCCTCAAACAAAGCAGAGTTCACATAAGGAGAAGCGTTTCCGTAAGAAAGTCTACTATTTTCCTTTTATATGAAACTGACATACCTACTCATCCTAATTTCTAGTTTATACCCTGCCACCTATCAAGATATAGAACTAACATTAGTTTCTTTTATTAAAAAAAGAAAAAAAAGAAAGAATCGAAAGGAATGATAGAAATCGAAAACCGCCAATCCATCTATGGCCCATTTCTGACTATTATTCCCTATTTATTCATATTATTCCCCATTTATTCATATTCATGTATACTAAGGCCTGAGGCACTTTTCTCTTTCCTCACATAAAAGGATTTAAGTGAAATTATGTAGTATGGATAAAGATTCAATAACTTTATTTTTAGGCTTACAAAATAAGCACTTAGACAAGTCAAATTTCATACAGATAATTATAAATAAATAATGCGGGACAATCCACACAGCATCATCTAGCCCCAAGCTAAGCAGAGCTTGTGTTATGGGTACTAGATGACTGATATACATAATATAATATTATTACATAAATAGTTTTTTTTATTATACATAGAAAACGATCAGAACGCCCTGAACAAATATCTGCAGATCGTACAAATATTTGTAGGTACCGAGGCGGGAATCGAACCCGCGACCTCCTGTGTCGCAGGCGGACCTTCGCCCACCGCGCCACAGAGGTCGTCAAATTATTATATAAGGGGGAAAATCAAGGCATTCACCCTACAGTGGGGATCAAACAGACTCTTATAGGGTTATTTATGTCTCCCCCTAATCATACTACATTGGTGGGTAGTAAAAACACAAAAAAATCAACATTTGTCAAAAACGTATAATTACCAATCTCATTCTTACTGTATAAATTATTGCACTACATTTAGTTTTACTACATACTTAATTCTTAATTTATTAAATTAATAATCGTATAAATAGGGCGTCCCACAGCCATGCAACATATGGTGGGAAAGTACCTTAAATATAGAAGACACATTTTAAAAATTTCACATCAAATGATAATCGCGGTCTTAATAATAAATTCGCGGTCTTCCTTTTTTTCTGATAATATCTTATTTATGAAAAAAATCCTTATGAGCCTTTCAATAGGTATGATAAAGCTACAAGGTTATTTTTCTCTTGTAGCGGGTTCGATTCAATGTAACTATTTAAAAATCTATGAATGCAGTTTAAATTGTTTTTAAATTAAAATAATGTCTTCTTTTAGTAAAATGTTCCATCTATACTAATATTATAAAGAGGAAAGATTTGATTGTTTGTTTGAATTGATTTGCTCCGAAACTACTGGACCGATTTAAAAAATTATTTCGCCATTTGAATCCTAAATTTTCTGTGATGAACATAGGCTATAATTTTTAAAAAATTAGGGTTCCGCATGAAAAATTAAATGTTGGGTAATACCCATGCGAAGCCGGGGCGGATCGCTAGTCTACAATACATAAGGTACTTTCCCTCCATATGGCATAGCCGTATGACGCCCTGAATAGTGATATAAATAAAATTTATAATTTTAATGATTAATAATTAAGGCTCTGTTAGAGACAATGTTTAGATATTTCAGGAGGTGAAGCAGGGGAAGTGGTGCACGTAGCTCCGCCCCTACGCGTTGACAGCAGCGCGCAGCCTTATTCTGGCGCGGCATCCGTATTCTGTTCACCGAATGGGAAATCCCGGGATGAAAAACCGGGATTTCAAAATAAATTTTGCATTTGAGTGATGATTGTGACTTACTACATATAGTTAAAAATCTTTTGAATTGAATTATATTTATAATCTATACTAATATTATGAAGAGGAAAGATTTGATTGTTTGTTTGAATTGAATAGGCTCAGAAACTACTAAACCAATTTGAAAAATTCTTTCACCATTGGAATCCTTGATGTTCCCCGATGAACTTAGGCTATAGAATATTTTCAAAAAGTTAGGGATCCGCATGAAAAATTCAATAATCAAACCGTGCGCTTTGTATTCAATTCTTTTTTTATTATGGCTCCGCTGCTTGCTTCCCTACGGCCAGTGTCAGTTATGGAGTGTCGAGTCAATGTCAAAAACCCTAATGCTGCTCAAAAAGTTAGGGATCCGTATGAAAACTGTAAAACCCAACGTGTTAGTGTGTAAAACTTCTGAAATTTTGGGTTTTTGTCTACCGATCCCGGGATCAGATTTAATTGGCCACTGATACCGCCAAGGTTTATCCACCGATACCGGGATCGGTTTCCAATGAAAAACGATTAAATATTTTTATCCACTGATCCCAGGATCCGTGGCTACAAAAAATTACTTAAAATAGTTTTGGAAACGGATCCCGCTTGTAGTGTTTAGAAGTTTAAATTAAAACAAATGTATATTATTGCATTATGTTATATTGATCAACGGTAAATTATTTTAATAAATATCTAAAATCACAGGAATCATCACATAATTATTACTCTTACTAAACGAGAATTGTTTTATCATAACTTTGTATTGCTAGCATAAATAATTATTTTCTCTTTAATTTAAAACTTAAACATTTATTATTAATGGAATTGGACTCTAGTTAAACTTCATTTAATATAATGTAAAATAAGTGATTTTAGATTTTTATTAAAATAATTTGCTGTTGATGCTGCTGCTGGTTAAGTAATGTTTTGTAGCTACGGATACCGGGATCAGTGGATAAAAATATTTAATCGTTTTTCATTGGAAACCGATCCCGTTATCGGTGTATAAAACTTGGCGGTATCAGTGGCCAATTAAATCTGATCCCGGGATCCGTGGACACAAACCCGAATTTTTTTTGTGGATTGTCCAGCAATATTTATTTATTTATTATTATTATTTATTTTATGTGCGAAGCAGGGCGGACCGCTAGTATTAAATGTTTATTGTTTTGTGTTTTTTTTATTGTTTCATATATTGATTGGGTTTTCTGGTCTAATCAACATATGAAATACAAATCAATAAACAATTCAAATATACATATGAACAACTAAATAAAACCAAGGAAATACAGATCGTTACACGAAAGCTGATTTCAGGCCTTCGTAAAAAAATGGGTTAGCTGCTACTGCTGTTACTGAGATGAGAGTCTCCTAGCAAGAATAACCAATATCACTTTTTTATAACTTTTGTAAATGCGGCAGTACTATTAAATATACAATCATACATAAGTATGATCCAATCAAACTAAAGGCAACGTTGTTGTTGTTGTTGTTGTTGAGCAGACGAATTTTTCAAACCTATGAACAAATGGTAGCCATATCCTTCGGAACTCCCAGATTATGATTGAAGTAGTAATTTAAAATTAAGTAGTAATAATTATTTTACATTTCATCAAAAGTTAGCTGTCTGCTACAACAGGGCATGTTTTCTTCATTGACATTGGCAGAAAGAAATTAAAAATTAACTCTGATAGGTAGTCAGAGGTATTAATTAGTATTATGTTATCTGTGACAAGAGGTAATTTTTCGTTAGGTATGGAAGCGACTGCTGAAAATATTTTATTTGAAAATACAATCCCGGGATTACGGGATTATATCTAATACATAATCTAGAAAAATGATTCCGTGATTACAAAGAGTACAAAGATCACTCAATCCTGGAATCGCTACATTTTTCCGATACAAAGTACCTAGAAGTCAAAACCTAAAGATTAGGTCAATATTAGCATCCGATTATAATCGGAAAAACTCAAACCGGAAAAGATCAAAACCTAAACTTTAGGTCAATATTAGCATCCGATTATAATCGGATGATGTTTTGACTTATACCTAATCAAAGTCGCTCGCTTAACTCTCGCGCGGCGTAAACTAGCGCGGTGGTTTCACACTCGACGTATTGAGGAGCGAGGTTCTGAACACCATTCGGTATTTTTGTATCGGAAAAATGTAGCGATTCCAGGATTGAGTGATCTTTGTATTACTTATCCGATCTCCGCTATAACCCAGTATATTATTTACTACACACATACAAAGCTTCTTAATATTCCAGTGTGAGATGATCTCTCGTTGTTTAGGCTTTCTGTACAATCAGAGGTCAACTTATACTGGAAATTTATATATTACCACACACGCAGGACACAAATGTCAAAAATAAACAAAGAAACGTGACCTATCTCTGTAACAGCTCGCGGCTGACTGGCGTGATACTGCCAAACGCGTGACAGTAGTTCTTTGCGCAAGACAAATAAAGTTGAAAATGGCGTTGCGTTTGATTTTAGTTGAATCTCTTGTTCGACAATGTGAAAATTATTTATCGGTTTTAATTAAATTTAAAAATAAATACACCAGTAAGTTAAAATCTTTATACATACTTCTCTAGATGATAAAATTACCTTTCTTACAGTAACAAAATTATAAAATGTTATCACTCAAAATATTGAGCAATTCGAGACGAAAAAGTATTTTCGTGTTCTTTCTTGCGATTTGTTTTTGAAGTTCCTAGATGATTTTTATGAAATATTTTTGTATAAGTCTTTTGTCCATACACTTGACTATACACTGTATTTTTTTTGGGCTTGTAATATGTCGCAGTAAGCCTAACTGAGCGACGAAAAAGTGGACGTTTTACGACTTCTGTCTTAGGATAGCGCCTTAACGGTTTTTTTTTATTCTCGACGTTTCAACAGGTTCGCACTCCGTCGTGATCACGGGAAGACTAATTCTTTTTATAACTCTGCAGTCAAATAGCCAGTCTCGGCAGAGTAATGTAAGACCACAGGGACGGAAGGTTGCGCTGTATTGGTGTTCACGTCTGTAGGAGTTGCGTCACTCTTCTTCTTGCAAGTCGGGTAGGACTTCGATTTAACGTTGAGATGAACCTGTTGAAAATATTGAGGTTTGACAACGGTATTTTATAAGGAGTGCAAAGAGTTGCCACTTTTGGACACTTTATATTCAGTGGTCTTTATTCAGTGCAGGCTGTTTATATACTTTTTCCAATATTTATTCACTATTGTCCTTCGGAACGCGTAATATTTATATTATATGAATAAATAATTTAATTATAATATTAATACAATGTATTATATAGGAGAAGCAAGGAATAAATAGGAGAAGCTAGGAAGAGTTTTTTATAATAATTTTGCTGTATTTTCTATACTAAAAAAAATATTTTATAACGACCTATATAAATAAATGAAGTATAATAAATAATAATGTCTCATTATCATCAGCCTACAATAGTCCACTGCTGGACCTCTAGGCCTCCCCAAATGAGAGCCATAGATGGCATTATTCATCATTTGGGGGTTATTGCCCATAATCCCCACGCTGGGCATGCGGTTTGGGGATCGCAGTACGGTGGAATTGTTCTGCAGAGGGCGCTGCTGCCCGCCCCCCGGTGTGTTTCCCTTAGTCGCCTCTTACGACACCCACGGGAAGAGTTGGGGTGGTGAAATTCTTTGCCGGCACCACACGGCAATAATGCCTACTAATAATTAATATTATTTTTATATAATTATTAATTATATATCCAGGCATAAAAATAGAATATAACTCAAGAATAAGTAGTGAATATAATAGTTGGTACCTGACGGTTATGCTTGTACAAGTTGGACTGCTGCGAGAAGGTGGTGGGGCAATACTCGCAGCTAAACGGTCTCTCTCCAGTGTGCGTACGGATGTGAGACTCTAGCTGTACTTTAGTCTGTGGAATAATATTATGATGAGGAATATAGAATAATATTATAATGAGCAAATTTTTGATTGTTTGAATTGAATAGGCTCCGAAACTACTCGAACGATTTGAAAAATTAACCATTAGAATCCTAAATTTTCCCTAATGAGCAAAGGCTAGAATATTTTCAAAACTTTTGAAACTGTCATGGTTATTAACACTAAAGTCATTTATAACGGGATATTTACCATGATTAGAGTTTTGAGTTTTCTCGAAAATTCTCAAAACTCTAATCATGATAAATATCCCGTTATAAATGACTTTACTATTTTTGAAAAAGTCAGGGATCCGCATGAAAATTCAATTTTTGTAAAATACCGTGCGAAGGTAGGATTCCCCCAAATGGGTATAAAAGGAGATCTCCTCTGTACCAGACTTCGCCCAATTGGCGCACTATATGGTCTTTCGACCGACAGTTGATGTCGGGTAATCGTATATCAGTTATTTGTTACTGAAACAAGCGTTGGCGCGATCTAGGATTTGCCTCTTTTTGCACTCCGAAAGTTTTTGTCTTAGCGACATCTAGCGGAGACTGTTTGAAGCGCTTAGGTTAGTTAGCTTCCGTTTCTTCCGATGATTCTTGCGCACAAACTTATGAAACTATCATAGTTATTAACACTAAATTCATTTATAGTAGCAAAAGACAAAGATAAATAATAAATAAATAATGCTGGACAATCCACACAGCATCATCCAGCCCCAAGCTAAGCAGAGCTTTTGTTATGGGTACTAGATGACTGATATACATAATACAATATTATGGAATAGATAGATATTTTTTATTATACATAGAAAACGACCAGAACCTCTGAACAAATATCTGCAGATCGTACAAATATTTGTCCCGAGGCGGGAATCGAACCCGCAACCTCCTGCGTCGCAGGCGGACCTTCGCCCACCGCGCCACAGTCGTCGTCAAAGAAAGAGGGTAGATCGGTATATCCGCCAATAAAACTCGCAGTGACCTTCAGTTGTTCCGTGATCATGGCGCATGAAACTGTGCCGAAAATATTGAAAAACTCAAATCATGGTAAATATGCCGTTGTAAATGAATTTAGTATTCTTGCGGACTATTAACATTTTGTCTTGTAGTTCAGGCAATGATGACAGATGCCGCTTCACACAAAAAGATTGAAGTGAACAATTAATCAAAGTGATCACTTTATTTCCCATTTTTATTTGTTATTCAACTTGTAATTTGTGAAGTGTCCAAGAGTCCTGTAAGGTCTAAAGGAAATAAAGCACTTTAATTTTGATTTTTTGAACTAAAACTAGGTGAGAACTTACAGGGAATCCTTTACCACAGTGATGACACATCTTGTTGTTCGGCCGGCCTTTGTGTACGTTTCTAATATGCTGGTCTAAACCTACACGGTTTTTCGACACCTGGAATAAGAGAATAATTATTTGTTAAATTGAACTTAACAACAAGACCGTATTTCGGAGCCTATTCAATTCAAACCAAAAAGAAATTAAAAATTATTTCACCATTAGAATCTTAAATTTTTCCTGATGTACAGTGCGCGTCAGAATTAAGTACCCCCCTTGTCTACATAATGTTTACGACTACTTCGAATTCCCTTGTAACTTATCAAAAAATTTTACATGCAAAAATTTATCACGCCGCCGCGCTCCGCTCAGGATCGAACCACCCACCATAATACTCAAAGTCTGAAATTCCCAACAATAACAACTATTGTATCGAGGTAGCGCCTTAAGGTCTCACTGAATAATACATAAAAACTATACAATTCAAAATACTCATAATAATTTTATAATTGAAATTTGTGTCAAAATAATCAAATCTAAACCTACCTAACATAGTCAACCATTTGTTATACATAGTGTTTGGTACACCACCGTTGCGAAAATAAAATAGAGGGTGGAGGGTTTTTTTTGCTATCTTTTCGACACCCCAAAAAACCTAATTTACACAATTCTGCACTTAAACTTGGATTAAAAAAAGATATGCAGTGTAGCCTCCAAACATGTATTTTATTTTAATTTTTGTAGTTGTTCGGTTTGATAGAGACCATAATTACTCGTCATTACTAACTATGTCTATCTGGGCAAAGTAAGACTAGCAATGAGGAAGAAATAGAACGAAGAGTAAATGTTACATGGAGGAAATTCTGGTCACTAAAAGAAGTACTAAAAGGAGACTACAGCCTAAACATGAAAAAGTTGTGATTGATACTTGTCTCTTGCCTTGCCTATTGTATGGATGCCAAACATGGGTCTTTACAAATAAAGCCAAATACAGGATCAGGTCTACAAAAAGAGCAATGGAACGGAGCATTCTGAAGATTCGAAAAATACATAAAATAACTAGTAGCCTAATAAGAAAAAAGACCAAACTAACAGATGCACTCACACAAGCTCTAAAGCTAAAATGGAAATGGGCTGGACACAGAGATGTGATTTATTTGAAATACTTCTATTTTAAATGCAAATAGAAAATGCAAAATACCTATTTTGTATTTTGTATTTAAATACCTTTCAGTGAAAAGTATTTTGTATTTTATTTGAAATGCCTTTCGAGATGCATTTTGTATTTTTAAAATACAAAATACTTTGTGATTAAGTTGAGCCAACATTACCAGTCAAACAAAACAAAACGCTTGTATTGCCGAATTCGACCGCTAGAGGCGCCAACTAACCATGCATGACATCTTTTTCTTCTTTGGTCGGAGTGCGCGTCTTATGTCAATGTCAAGTAATGTCTGACAAGTGTCAATGTCTGACAAGTGTGGAAAATTAGTGATAATGGCTGCGTTCACAACCTACGCTCGAGCGCGCTCGGATTGCAACTAGGTCGTTCATAACCTCAGGAAAAACGCTCGGTTGTTAGTAACTAAAGCGTTCACAACCTGCGACGGTTGCAACTTTTTACCGGTGTAATTCGATCGACGAAAAACACTCTGACATTGACAGCTGTCATATTTACCCAAAAGTGTTGTTTTTTATCTACCTAAATATCAATATTTCTACAATAAATTTCAATATTTTCAGTTTTTATCAGTTATCGATCGTAGTCACAGTCAGTAGATACAATTTACCTAAAAGTAACCGCAAAACAAAAACAAAACAAACGAACGTCCGGCAACTGTAACGTCGATTTTGTCATGATGATGTCAACTTTGACGTTTAACAACCGACTCGTTCTGAACCTTCGGATGAGTTAAAATTTACACCAAACAACCGCACCCTGAGCCTCTGAACGCAGCCATGTATTCGAACAACTGGTATTGTTAAAAAGTGTTGTAAATAAAAAATGATATTTATTTTTATCACTTTTTAACAATACCAGTCCAGTTGTTATTAATTAAAAAAAAAAGTGTAATCGCATTGAGTGTATCTATTCTCCTGTGTAATAAATAAAAATATCTGTGATTTGGTCAGGGGGTATTTTATTTTAAAAAAGTATTTTGAAAATACCTATTTTGCATTTAGCATTTGAAATACAAAACGCAATACTATTTGGTATTTTGCATTTGAAATAGTAAATCTGAAAAGTATTTTGCATTTTGTATTTAAATGCTTTTTTAAAACCATTTTGTACATCTCTGGCTGGACATATCTCACGACTCACCGATGAAAGATGGACCATAAAGACAACACAATGGAAGGGACCAGCTGGCAAAAGAAATGTGGGCAGACCATATAGTCGGTGGTCCGATGACATAATCCAAACAGCTGGTAAAAGCTGGATGAGCCAGGCGCTCGATAGAAAGCGGTGGATGAAGATGGAGGAGGCCTTTACCCAAGAAGGGATCCAAACCTCAGATGTAAATATATGTATAAGTAATCACCTACTAACATAGTTCATAATTAATTACTATAATTACTAACCAAAATTATGCATAGTTTATTAAGGGGTTTTGGAAATAAAAGGCTTAATTATTATTATTATTATAATTACTCGTTAGCTATAGTTCGATTTTTTATATCGTCTTACAAAGTTTCTAAAAAGCGTTTTGTGAGAAGTTTTTAAAAGAATTCGAAGAAGTTACCGTTTACTTTTTTTTAATTTCGTTCAAAGTTGAGCTTTAAATTTCATTTAGCTCTTTTGGAAACATTGTAAGACGATATAAAAAACCGATCGAACCGAACAACTATAAAAATTATAAAAATCACCAATTTGTAGGCAATTTTTCGTCGTCCTTATTGTTAATAAAGTTTGAACCTTATCCCTCTAAGAATAACGTCGTCGCGCAGAACAATGAGAAGTTCCGGAAAATATACATAGATGGCGCTGCTAAAAGTGAACCAGCTCTAGATCGCGCTAACGAAGCGTTTCGGGTTCGTATCCGGAACTTTTGGACATTTTCTGTACGTCGCACAAAATTTGAAAAGAATGATATTTTTGCAGACGCTACGCGTTAGCGTTAATATTCATAATGCAATGTGGAATAAATAGGCCCTTGTATTGAGGAGAAATCATAACAAATTATTGTTTTTTATAATAATTATCTGTATGAAATTTGACTTGTCTAAGTGCTTATTTTGTAAGCCTAAAGAAATAAAGTTATTGAATCTGAATCTGAGGCTCTCCGGGTTTTTGATAGTTGTGGGTCGTTGATTGTTTTTACTAGAAAGAAAAATTTAAAAAAAAAGTATAATGTAGGTATATAAAAATAATATGAAAAAAAGTTATTTTAATATCTCTAAATGAAATCAAACAAGATGCTTAATTGATTCGTTATTTTAGTTATTGGTTTTAAGGCTTGTTATATTTTTATGAAAATGTTATTTTGTAATTTCATTTAATTTATTTGTCTCGGTGTATAAAATCTTTTGAATTTTTAATGTTATTTATTATATTTTTATTTATTTTGTTATATATTATCTTATTAGGTAATTATAAATAACTAGCGGTCCGCCCCGCACGGGTATTTACAAAAAATCATTATTCATACGCAACCCTAACTTTTTTGAAAATATCCTATATTTATGTTCATACCGGAAAATTTTAAATTGTAGTGGTGGAAGAATTTTTCAAATCGGTCCAGTAGTTTCGGAGCCTATTCAATTCAAACAAACAAATAAATCTTTCCTCTTAATAAGTATAGATAGTATATATTTATTTTAATCTTAGTAACTAGTGTAATAAGGTTTTTAATCGTGCTAGTTTCTTAACTTAATAAATTAATATGAAAATGGGTTTTAAACTTAGTAACTAGTGTAATTGGTTAATATTTTTATCGCATTAGGTACTGAACTTAATAAAATAATAAATAAAAATATATAAAACACACCTTTAGACATATTTGACACTGGAACGTCCTGTGTAAATGTTTTTCTTCGATGTGGTCTCTTAGTTTGGTTTTATCAGCAAATTTGACATTACAATGGTCGCAGATGAATCTGAAATTAAAAATAATATACTTACTCATCATACCATTACATATTCTTAACCTTTTTAAACTTTCACGATTTGTTGACATAATAGAGAATATTTATCGGGTATTTATCGCGTACCTTTTGTTTTTATTTTCCCCTCAGTCGCCGCGTGACCACGATCGCTGCAACGCGATGGAAACGAAGGGAAAAAACAAAAGGTACGCGATAAATATTCTCTAATATTCTTAACCCTTAATTTAGATGATGATGTGTTGATTGTCTTGCATTATTTATTTATTAATAATTAGCAGTCCTTTTAAATGGAAAATATATGTATACAATAAAACATTTAGGTATCAAATAATGGCAAAGGCAAATTGAAAAAAAAAGCAATAGCGAGCATAACCCTCAAAATTATTCTCATCCAGAAAATCTATAGCTTAGGCATATAGGGTGAGTTTTTTCAGGGCTACTAAGAAGTCTGAGAGTTATGAAAGTCAGGAAAAGAGATAAAAAAATGTAAAAACGTGTTCGATTTTGAACAAAATAGGTACCTTGCGTGTTATAAAAAGTCAAACAACTTTTAAGAAAACTTTTTTTTATTTTAAAGACGACTTGGGTATATCAAGACGAATAACTTTGTTTGTATGGCTTTGTCTAATTCAATAAAAAAAATAATAATTAAATTTCCAGTTCTGATCTTCTTAGCACTATGTAGCCGGTCACATAAAGCCCCAGTCACATAATACGAACGCGGTACAAGCCAGTAACAGATTAAGACAAGTCGATACAATGACGAGGCACGCGGCGGGGTTGCGTTACTAAATAGACGTTTATATTTAATATAGTACTATTTTAACTGGTATTTATGCAGACGTCGGGGAAAAAAATAACGCGATAAATACCCGTTAAAATACATCTACCTATAACCCTGTATATATTGAAAATAACTTACCTCAGTTGATCTTTGGTGATATGTTTGAGACTATTATTCATATGCCTCTGGTACGAACAAACCGACTTGAAGTTTATGCCGCAAACGGCGCAATAAGCAAGCGCGGCCGGTGGCTTCTGAAATAAGGAAATATATACCGTCAAGTACCTACTTGCCGTGTGGTGCCGGTATAGAATTTCACCACCCCACCTCTTCCCGTGGGTGTCGTAAGAGGCGACTAAGGGAAACACCACGGGGGGCGGGCAGCAGCGTGTTCTGCAGAACAACTACACCGAACTGCGATCCCCAACCCGCATGCCCAGCGTGAGGATTATGGGCATTAACCCCCAAATGATAATGCCATCTTTGGCGCTCATTAGGGGAGGCCTATGTCCAGCAGTGGACTATTATAGGCTGGTGATTTTTTTTATATGTGACGCGGTCAGTACATATTTATTTTTCATTTTCATAAATTCATATGTATTACAATTAAGTACCTACCTTATTTTCATGGACATACTGATGTCGCTTTAGACTGGTCCGCCATTTGAACACCTTGTTGCAAACATTGCACGGAAATTTGTTGTTGAATTCGTGGACGGCCCTGCAATATAAAGATTTAAGATATATTTTATGAATATCATATTGTTTTATATGGTCAAAGAATTAGCATCGCCATTCTTTGACCAAATGCCTTGAATACTGGCAGCATTGCCACGTTGTTGGCAATGCTGCCAGTATTCTAGGCACTCTGCTCTATGGTGACGGCTTATATTTTTAAGAAATAGGATCTATGTGTGTCTATTGACACGGTACTAATGTATAGACCAGCTTGCGTTCCGTTAGTACTCACAGTCTATGGTTCAACAGTCCAGCGCGATGACGGAACGTTTTCTCGCACTCTGAGCACTGGGCTGCGTTCAGAGGCTCAGGGTGCGGTTGTTTGGTGTAAATTTTAACTCATCCGAAGGTTCAGAACGAGTCGGTTGTTATACGTCAAAGTTGACATTATCATGACAAAACTGACGTTACAGTTGCCGGACGTTCGTTTGTTTTGTTTTTGTTTTGCGGTTACTTTGAGGTAAATTGTATCTTCTGACGGTAACTTCGATCGATAACTGATAAATACTGAAAATTTTGAAATTTACTGTAGAAATCTAAGTAGATAACAAACTATGACAACGGAAAATATGACAGCTGTCAATGTCAGAGTGTTTATCGTCGATCGAATTACACCGGTAAAAAGTTGCAACCGTCGCAGGTTGTGAACGCTTTAGTTAATAACAACCGAGCGTTTCTCCTGAGGTCATGAACGACCTAGTTGCACTCCGAGCGCGCTCGAGCGTAGGTTGTGAACGCAGCCCTGCAGACGCGCCTTGTGCGACTCGCGATGATATCTATGTGTGTCTATTGACACGGTAGATTACTACCGTGTCAATAGACACGGTATAGACCAGCTTACGTTCCGTTAGTACTCACAGCCTATGTTTCAACAGTCCAGCGCGATGACGGAACGTTTTCTCGCACTCTGAGCACTGCAGACGCGCCTTGTGCGACTCGCGATGATATCTATGTGTGTGTCTACTGACACGGTACTAATGTACAGACCAGCTTACGTTCCGTTAGTACTCACAGTCTATGGTTCAACAGTCCAGCGCGGTGACGGAACGTTTTCTCGCACTCTGAGCACTGCAGACGCGCCTTGTGCGAATCGCGGTGATATCTATGTGTCTATTGACACGGTACTAATGTATAGACCAGCTTACGTTCCGTTAGTACTCACAGTCTATGGTTCAACAGTCCAGCGCGATGACGGAACGTTTTCTCACACTCTGAGCACTGCAGACGCGCTTTGTGCGACTCGCGATGATATCTATGTGTGTCTATTGACACGGTACTAATGTATAGACCAGCTTACGTTCCGTTAGTACTCACAGTCTATGGTTCAACAGTCCAGCGCGATGACGGAACGTTTTCTCACACTCTGAGCACTGCAGACGCGCTTTGTGCGACTCGCGATGATATCTATGTGTGTCTATTGACACGGTACTAATGTATAGACCAGCTTACGTTCCGTTAGTACTCACAGTCTATGGTTCAACAGTCCAGCGCGATGACGGAACGTTTTCTCACACTCTGAGCACTGCAGACGCGCTTTGTGCGACTCGCGATGATATCTATGTGTGTCTATTGACACGGTACTAATGTATAGACCAGCTTACGTTCCGTTAGTACTCACAGTCTATGATTCAACAGTCCAGTGCGATGACGCAACGTTTTCTCACACTCTGAGCACTGCAGACGCGCCTTATGCGACTCGCGGTGATATCTATGTGTCTATTGACACGGTACTAATGTATAGACCAGTACTCACAGTCTATGGTTCAACAGTCCAGCGCGATGACGGAACGTTTTCTCACACTCTGAGCACTGCAGACGCGCCTTATGCGACTCGCGGTGATATCTATGTGTCTATTGACACGGTACTAATGTATAGACCAGCTTACGTTCCGTTAGTACTCAGTCTATGGTTCAACAATCCAGCGCGATGCCGGAACGTTTTCTCGCACTCTGAGCACTGCAGACGCGCCCTAAGCGACTCGCGATGATATCTATGTGTGTCTATTGACACGGTACTAATGTATAGACCAGCTTACGTTCCGTTAGTACTCACAGTCTATGGTTCAACAGTCCAGCGCGATGACGGAACGTTTTTTCGCACTCTAAACACTGCAGACGCGCCTTGTGCGACTCGCGATGATATCTATGTGTGTCTATTGAGCTGAAATATTTAAATATCAGTAAATATATAGTATGATCTTCTTCCACTAGGGGATTTAAAATTGAAGTAAAGAGAAAATCGATAACACCCTATTTCTTATTTTATAATAATTTAGTGCCTGAAATTTGACTTATCTAAATGCTTTTTTGTAAGCCTAAAGAAATAAAGTTATTGAATTCTGATCGTTCTATAGCGCTTCGAGTTACTTGAACCAATCCAGCATAAAACAACCTGAAACAACAGGTCAAACTGAGCTAACTGCAGACTGTTGCAACAAACTATAGGTAGCTCAACTGATCCATATCAATACCAGTCGGAAGCGTCCCCAAGACGCTGGCTGCATTGCCTCGCTGTATGGCAATGCTGATGCGCTGCGCCAGATACTGACCAGCTCTCGGGTCACAACAGGTCGCTCCGACCAGACGTTCATAATTAAAAAAAAAACCCGGAGAGCCTCGGTACCACGGATCGACTCGACTTATTTATTTATTTACTGCATTCATGTCCATTACAAAGTGCTACATTTAATTGGTTTTTAATTTTAATGTCACCCTGCGCTCCCCAACCCGCATGCCCACCGTGGGGACTATGGGCAATAACCCCCAAATGGTAAATAATGCCATATATGGCTCATTAGGGAAGGCCTATGTCCAATTGGCCGTGTGGTGCCGGCATAGAATTTCACCACCCCACTCTTCCCGTGGGTGTCGTAAGAGGCGACTAAGGGAGACACACCGGGGGGCGGGCAGCAGCGCCATCTGAAGAACAACTCCACCGAACTGCGATCCCCAACCCGCATGCCCAGCGTGGGGATTATGGGCAATAACCCCCAAATAATAATGCCATCTATGGCGCTCATTGGGGAGGCCTATGTCCAGCATTGGACTATTATAGGCTGGTGATGATGGCTCATTAGGGGAGGATTATGTCCAGCAGTGGACTATTATAGGCTGATGTAGTAATACCTACTTGGAAACTTTCCCGCAATCCCCGCATTTGTACTCCTTAAGCGTTATCTGATGAGTACAGTAGTAATGCTGTTGCATCACTTTTAGATCTAATGTGCGCTTATGACAAATATTGCATTCATATCTGAAATATAAAAAAAATATGGTTTTTGTTGTGTCATCGTACTAATATTATAACGGAAAAACTAATAAACGATTAATAAAAGTTGATACAGGGATAGTTTATGACTTTTCTTTAAAACGTAAATTTTTTTAATATGCTAATGTGTTAAAAAAAATTTAATAAAACTTGATACAGGGATAGTTTATGACTTTTCTTCAAAACGTACATTTTTTAATATGCTCATGTGTTAAAAAAAATTAAAACTAAATAATTTTGGTTTTTTTGTTGAATAGCCGTACTAAGCCGGGGCGGGCGTACTACTTGAATTATTTACGATGTTTAGTAGGGAGATAGATATAAATTACTTTGTACCACACAAACGATATGCGTAGAGGAAGTATAAAGGGCAGCCTTATTGCTGTGGACTATCTCCTACAGGCAACCTTGCGATGGACTGCGATGCAATAATTACTAGAATACCTATGTATACATAGTTTTTTTACAGTATTTGTAGATTCAGTATCTACAAATACTGTAAAAAAACTAACATAAATAATATTTTTTAAGTTTGGAATTTTATTATAATTGAGCTTAAATGCTATACCTTCTCATATGCCGTTTGTAATGCGCTGTAAAGGAATCAACAGTAGCATGTACAGTTTTGCAAACCGGGCAGACGTACTCGCCGATAGTCTGAAATAAATAAATAATACCGGACAATCCACACAGCAATATAAAAAACTAGCGGCCAGCCCCGGCTTCGCACGGGTATTAAACAAAAATTTCAGAAATTATACACAATAACACGATGGGTTTCTCAGTTTTCATACGGATCCCTTACTTTTTCTAACAGCATTGGGATTTTTGACATTGACTCGACACTCCATAACTGACACTGGCCGTAGAGAAAAAGCAAGCACAGAGCGCTATCGGTATATTCAACCTCTTTTTCTATTCTGACGCGCCATAATAGAAAAAGAGGTTGAATATACAGCGCACGGTTCAATTATTGAATTTTTCGTGCGGATCTCTAACTTTTTTGAAAATATTATATAGCCTATGTTCATCACGGAAAATTTAGGATTCTAATGGTGAAAGAATTTTTCTAATCGGTCCAGTAGTTTCGGAGCCTATTCAATTCAAACAAACAAACATACAAACAAACAATTAAATCGATTACTGTGGCGCGGTGGGCGAAGGTCCGCGAACCAAGAGGTTGTGAGTTCGATTCCCTCGGTACAAGTCTGTACGACCTACGGATATTGGTTAGGGAGGTCTATAATAAATTTTATTATGTATATCAGTCATCTAGTACCCATAACACAAGCTTTGCGTATTTTCAAAAAAACTTGTGGCATGAACCTAGATAAATACTATTCTAATACAAATAATAGCTGTGGCTCTATTGTCCAAGAGTCCTGTAAGGTCTAAAGGAAATAAAGCACTTTGATTTTGATTGTCTAACTCAACTGGTAATCGTAATCGGCTTCAGTTTGGCATTTCCAACCTAGCCTGAACTTCGATTGTCACCTTCGTATTGTGTAAATAGCTGAAACCGAAGACTGAATACCTTAGACAATACCGACAACATTCTGACTGGGTCTACAACTGGTGATCGGTTTGAAGTTCACTGGTAATGGATTTCAAGTTACACAATAAACAGATCATGGTGAAAATATGTTCAAATATAAATCAAACGATGTTACGTTTGAATATTTTTAAACTTACGCGATCTGTAGGGCAAGCACGGGCTTTCTTGTCTAAGGTAGAATAGACAAAAATTACGTCACTTTGTCATCGAATGCGTAAATTATTTGAAATTAATTTCTTCAACTTCAATAATGTACGCAATGTTTGGCGATGCGATGTCATTATTGTCTATTCTATAGAGAACAATCGCAGTGCTTGGCCTACTGAACACTTAATTATTAGTACTACTTTAAAGGGTATTTTACGCGTTTTTTTGTCTTCTCGTGACAACAGGTTGCAAACCGGTTGAAACGTCGAGAAAAAAAAACGCTGTAAATACCCGTTAAAATAGTATAAATAATTAGATCTTACGTTTGTATGTATATATAATTAATATTTACAGCTTACCTTACAATGTTTAGTACTTAAATGAGTTTTGAATGACTTGGAATAATTAAAACCTAATATACAATCCTCGCATTTATACTCCGCCTTTGTATAGACGTCCTTCAATCTATCGCTTTCTCGCTCTAACATCATATCTTCATATGAGAGGTCTATAGTGTTGATTTGTGGATGTTTTGTCTCTTTCTTTCTTTTTACCTGAAAGAATACTATAATTTTAATCTATACTAATATTATAAAGAGGTAAGATTTGATTGTTTGTTAATTCAAACTAACAACATATTACATTTTTCCTCTATAATATTAGTATAGATTGAATCTGGATTCTTTGATGAAGTATTACTAACATAAATTGACTTGACTAAATTGATACTAAGAATTTTTCAAATCGGTCCAGTAGTTTCGGAGCCTATTCAATTCAAATAAATAAACAAATCTTTCGTGATCGTTTGGCGTGCTGAATCTAGTTTAGGGGCATATTACATTATCATTTATCTCGGATCATAGATCTATGAGTCAATGATATTGGATAATGTAATATAGAACATTGATTCATTTTCTCCTTGATCATAGATTTTTGACATTTGCTGAGAGATTGGATCCAATACGGTCATAGAAACAGGCGTTGGATCAAATATATGATCATTTATATGATCCAAGATAAATGATAATATTGTAATATGCCCCTAAGATATACAATTAGGGAGTTATTGTTTAATCTACAGAATATAAAATACCTATGTATGTATTATGTTTTAGGTAATACAATCAATCATCTAGTACAGTACAAATGCTTGGGCTAGATGATGCTGTGTGGATTATCCAGCATCAAGTTTTGATTTATCTTGTAAATTTTAAAAATAAGTAACATTGCATATGTGTATTTTTGTAGAATAAAACTCTTATTCTTTTTCTTCAACCGTTTCAAATTTTTTTTTTTGTTATCTTCGTCTTTTTAGATATTTTGTCTATTATATCTGGGACATCAGGCAGAATTAAAAACTAACTAATAGTGCATAGGTTATTCTTGAATGCTAAAACTATCTCTTACTTTAACTTTCTTATCCGTTTTCTTCAACCGTTTCCGTTTCAAATTCTTTTTTGTTATCTTCGTCTTTTTAGATATTTTGTCTATTATATCTGGGACATCAGGTAGAATTTAAAAATAACTAACAGTGCATAGGTTATTTTTGAATAATAAAACTATCTCTTACTTTGACTTTCTTATCCTTTTTCTTCAACCTTTTCCCTTTCAAATTCTTTTTTGTTATCTTCGTCTTTTTAGATATTTTGTCTATTAGGTATATCTGGGACATCAGGTAGAATTTAAAAATAACTAACAGTGCATAGGTTATTTTTGAATAATAAAACTATCTCTTACTTTGACTTTCTTATCCTTTTTCTTCAACCTTTTCCCTTTCAAATTCTTTTTTGTTATCTTCGTCTTTTTAGATATTTTGTCTATTATATCTGGGACATCAGGCAGAATTAAAAACTAACTAATAGTGCATAGGTTATTTTTGAATAATAAAACTATCTCTTACTTTGACTTTCTTATCCTTTTTCTTCAACCTTTTCCCTTTCAAATCCTTTTTTGTTTTCTTCGTTTTTTTAGATATTTTGTCTATTATATCTAGGACATCAGACTGACTGTCGAAATTACTGTCGATATCATCATCTGGAATATAAAATACTAGCAGTTGCTGCATCAACATCAACATCACCAGCCTATAATAGTCCACTGCTGGACATAGGCCTCCCCTAATGAGCGCCATAGATGGCATCATTATTTGGGGGTTATTGCCCATAATCCCTAGTAATAATCCCATAATCCTTAGTTGCTGCATGAATTATACTTATATGCAAGCAGCACTGTTGTTCAATTTACTATATTTTATATAATTTAGAGTTAATCCTCATTATCACAGTAATTTTTAATTTAAATTTGTCATCTTTAATTTAATTTTTATGTAATGTTGTTTTATTGTATAGTGAAAAGGATATGATTTGTTATCTATAATTTTATGTGTGACCTCTAATTTATGACTATGTAATGTAAATTTAATTAAGGTTGACTCTATGATTTTGTGTTTATGTTTGTGTAATATTATGTAATGCTATTTAAGGTTAAATTTTGTACTCTATTGCATTGGGTGTTCCCGTCAAAATAGATGTACGTTTGTAAATAAATAAATAAATAAAAAATAAATAAATAAATAAATACTCCTCTCGGGTAGCTGGTCACCGAGAGTTTAAGGTGAAAGCGAGATTACAATATTATACATAATAACAGAATAACAATATATAATAATAATACATAATTAATAACAGATTATATACCTAAGGACTCGTTTATATCAACTATAATTTTAACACACAAAAAGAAGATATAAACAACTATAGAATAATGTGTTATGTATTCTTCATACAACCTGTAGAATGGCACATGAAGAAAATTGAAGAAGAAGTGGTTATAGATGAAAAACAACAGTTATTAGAAAAACACAAAGACATTGTTATTAGAAAGAATTCAAATACTTACAAAGATCTTAATATAACTAGAAGAGACACTGAGCCAAATATCTACAAAGTATTCTCAAAAATTATACAATAACTTAGAATCAACCATTCTCGAAGAGAATCGACATAAAGAGCAAGTAGGCTCACGGAGCAAATCTTCAACAATAGACCATAGACACGTCTTAAGACAAGTTCTTCAAAAATATGAAAACTACAAAATTAACTGCTTTGGATTTGTGGATTGCAACAAGGCTTTTGACTCTCTCGAAGAAAATTGCATATGGATGACACTAGAAAGTAAAGAAGTGGAAAAAAAGAACCAACATATAAGTTCTCGAAAATATAATATACCTAGGTATATTATAGTACTATACTAGCTCAGCTAAATTGAAGTTTGAATGAGCAGGAGAAGAATTTCAAAAGGGCATCGGGCAAGGTGAATCTATCTCACCTAAGCTTTTCACAGCGGTTCTAGAGATGATTTTCAGAAATACAGAATGAATAAAGATGGGATATCAATCTACATTTCACAGACAATCTTAATATATTTTCAGAGGCTCCGGAATGACAAGAAGAAATGTTACAACATTCTTATCTAGAACCACTAAAACAAGCTCTGCTTAGCTTCATCATCATCATAATCACCAGCCTATAATAGTCCACTGCTGGACATAGGCCTCCCCTAATGAGCGCCATAGATGGCATCATTATGTGGGGGTTATTGGGATCGCAGTTCGGTGTAGTTGTTCTGCAGAAGGCGCTGCTGCCCGCCCCCCAGTGTGTTTAGCTCTGCTTAGCTTGTGCTTTATGAATTCTCCAGTTATTTTTAATTATTTACCTCTTTCATATTCTATCTTAAGGTCATCTTTCAGGTAGATCTGCTGTGTGTCTGGTATTACGTTTGAGAGTTCAGGTGATGCTAGGGCTGTAAAAATATTGTTTATTGAGTATTGTCTAAAATATGTAACCTTTAAATTTGCACTGTATATGATTTATTAAGATAAGTTAGCTATTGCCAAGGTAGAGATCCCTCGCGTCTACATACAAGTTTCGAACTTAGTTAGAGCGAGGTGTTGAAGCTAAGTATAGGAAACTAGCGGTCCGCCCCGGCTTCGCACGGGTATTAAACAAAAATTTCAGAAATTATACACACTAAAACGATGGGTTTCACAGTTTTCATACGGATCTTTACTTTTTATAACAGCATTGGGGTTTTTGACATTGACTGGACATTCCAAAACTGACAATGGCCGTAGAGAAAAAGCAAGCACCGTGCGCTATACAACCTCTTTTCCTATTCTGACGCGCCATAATAGAAAAAGAGGTTGAATATACAGCCCACGGTTCAATTATTGAATTTTCCATGCGGATCCCTAACTTTTTTGAAAATATTATATAGCCTATGTTCATCACGGAAAATTAAGGATTCTAATGGTGAAAGAATTTTTTAACTCGGTCCAGTAGTTTCGGAGCCTATTCAATTCAAACAAACAAACAAACATACAAACAAACAAACAATCAAATCTTTCCTCTTTATAATATTAGTATAGACAACTTAGGTCTTATATACACTGCCTACTGTTACCACTAAGACCTTTTTGAAATAAACGTATTTTATTATTATTATTAGATTTGTAAAGATATCAGATTTTAAGATTTAAATAAATATATTTCTTTGTGATTACAACATACACAGAGACAAGACAAATTTCATACAGTAAAAATATATGAAAAAAATTTGTACTTTAGTGGAATAAGTTGAAAAGGAACTACTAAGATATTTGTTCAGGGTGATCTGGTCGTTTTCCATGTACAGTAAAAAATATCTATGTATGTGTATATTGTATTAAGTATATCAGTCATCTAGTACACATAACACAAGCTCTGCTCTCAGAGCTAGATGATGCTGTGTGGATTGTCCAGCTTTACTTATTTATAGGTCCGTCTGTTGACAGCAATCTTTATCGTATACTGGGTGGAATAAATCACTGGCCAAGAAGGGAAACTTTAAATCCTTATGACGGATAATTTTATTTAAAAGAACCTTGCTTAATTTTAACAATTCTTTAACAGTAAACAAAACTGCATAAAAAGATTTTCTCAAATTCACTTCATCATCAACCTATAAAAAATAGTCCAGTGGACATAGGCCTCCCCAAATGAGCGCCATAGTATTCATAATTTGGGAGTTATTGCCCATAATCCCCACGCTGGGCATTCGGATTGATGATCGCAGTTGTTCTGCAGAGGACGCTGCTGCCCGCCCCCCGGTGTATCCCTTAGTCGCCTCTTACGACACCCACGGGAAGAGGGTGAGGTGAGGGTGGTGGAATTCTATGCCAGCACCACACGTAAAATCTTTTGATCTTTTGAAATTGCATACTCTTTTGATTGGTTTCCTTTCAGAATCCATGGTTATTTTCCGACCTATATATTAACGGTGCATTCCGAATTACGATTACAGCGATCTCAACGATATTTTGCGTTCCGAATTAGTATCACGATATTGACAGTGGAGTGTCAGTTTTGACAGAGCGCTCAGTGATTTCATTGGTGATATCGCAAAATGGCGCCTGTAATGACGTCTGACGCGTCGTTGTCGCGATTTTGTCGAGCTTAAAGTAATTCGGAACGCTTGTGAACGCGATAATATAGATTTTAGCATAATTCGGAATGCACTGATAATCTGTTTAAAAATTGTGTAGATTGAATCAGCTGACTTTACCTCCTTTCAGTTCCCAGTCTGTTTTAACCTCATTCTTGACTAACTCACTGTCCACCACAAGAGATGGACCTTCTGGTACAATATCAACTGCGTAATTACTCTTGAATTGTAGCCTTGGTTGTCGGGATAGAAAGCACTCGTTGAGATTCTGAAAATAATAATAATGCCGGCCAATCCACTATTTGTCCCGAGGCGGGAATCGAACCCGCAACCTCCTGCGTCGCAGGCGGACCTTCGTCCACCTCGTCGCAGAGGTCGTCAATAAAACTTATTATTTTTATATTTTACTTTATTCAGAGAACAAAATGTTTTATTGGTTTATTTCAATAACTATAGGCCTACAAAATAAGCACTTAGACAAGTAAAATTTCATACACATAAATATTATAAAATAAGAAATTTTCACTTCTTCCACTCATCATCATCATCATCATCAGCCTATGTTAGTCCACTGCTGGACATTGGCCTCCCCTAATGAGCGCCATAGCACCCTGTCTTCGGCTTGTCGCATCCAGCATCTGCCAGCAGTCTTTCGCAGATCGTCATCCCACCTGGCCGGAGTGGCCGGCCCAATAATGACGTTGCATCGCCATACATTGCGTACATTATTGAAGTTCAAGAAATTAATTTCTAATAATTTACGCATTCAATGACAAAGTGACGTAATTTTTGTCTATTCTACCTTAGACAAGAAAGCCCGTGCTTGCCCTACAGGGGTGCCCCCATATTGCCAGGAAACAGAGAGCATAGAGTTCTCAAGTCAAAACTATAAGTCCAAGATCTTACCTCGCAAGAATAATTAAATAGAACTAGATAAGACTCCTTGATCCTTTGTTTGAATTGCATGGCTCTGAGGAGAAGCGCCTCACAGTCCCAACACAGTACTGGGGAGACATTTGTTATGTTGCATTCCTGGAATGAATCAACATCGAAGTGCTTTTTATTTATTTATTTATTTTACAATTGGGCTTACAGCAAAACCAAAACGTCCAAGAGTCAGATATTATCTTTATTTCTTTTAGACCTTACAGGACTCTTGGACATGTCACAAAATACAAATTACTGTTATAAAAATGGGAAATAATGTGATCACTTTTATTCATTTTTCAATTCAATATTTAGCAAAGTAAAGAAGCGAACAAGAAACCTTTACCTTGTTAGATTGTTAGTTTTCAAGTTGGAGCAAAACTCGTCCCAAACTTACAATACAAAAATAGTCGCATCAGTCCCAGTAGATATAAAATAATCATTTATCTATGAATAAAAACCCACTTATTTAATTCACTGGTGGAAATTGAAGTGTACAATATTGTAATTAAAGTGTTTATGAAAATAGATGTTATAGATGACACAATATTTCAAGAAGCTGGATTCTTTTTGCTTTTTTTAGGATTACATACTTAGCTGAAATTTGTACAGGGATATAGTTTTAGGCTTAATACAGTAAAATAATATTGAGCTAAATTTCTATGACAATCTTGAAATTTGCTATTACTACCTACCGATTTAAAAATTATGATGAAAATGATTTCTTACCGGTATTTCATTTAATGCCTCCAAGTAAAACTGCTTCATTTTGCCGTCCGTTATCAGTTTCAACCCCTGATCAACGGAGAGACACGCATTGCAAAGCATTTTGTGATAAATCTGAGATGTCACTTCCATCTTAGGGCTGTATTGTATAAATTTCAATTTATTTCAGTATATCATGATTCTACGTGATGCTGTGTGGATTGTCCAGCATTATTATTATTCTGGTGAGTAGGAAAGTTTCTAAAAACTAAAAACCTCCACTTGTATTCAGTATGTCCCTTCTTTCATAGTTTTAACACGAACTTTCACTGGAATAAAAGTGCACTGAACTTAGAAGGAAATTGGATAAATTTGCTAATTCTGAAACACTGATCTGCTTTTGTAAAATCAAGGCTGCTGTATGTTGTAAAGATAATCAATTTATCATACAATTAGATGTTTACACGAACTTTTGTACATAAAAACAATGTTTTGATTTTCCTTCGCTGAACACAACCAACACAAACAACAAAACCAAAACAAAGTACCGCCATTTGTATTAGAGTTGCGCTTGGTCGATATTAATTTTATCGATTTCAACGAGTTTCATAAAAATCGGTAAAATTCCGGAACAAAATAGATTTTAAATGGACAAATAAATAATACCACTTCAAAATTTTTACCTGTAAATTGGCAAATTGAAGTCTATGTGTGTTTCTGGTAATTTTCTTGATAAATATCATGAACGTTAAATTTATAGGATTTTTTTAATAAAACTCTGTTAAATCAAAAATTACAAACGTTTTGCTTAGTCTAGAAATTTTAGGAAATCTTTATTTTAAATGCAAATAATTGAACCAACAAAATATTCCGAACATGGCAGCACCAGCTTAAGCAGCCATTTTGTGTTGTCGTAGCCAAGTTGAATTTCCTTCGCGAAATTTCGTCTATTTTACATGGGAGTATTACTTTTTGTTGTGATTTGAAAAGTTCCAAGCAAAATAATAGTTCAAGAAAAGTTAATTTATATCTGTATTATAAGTAAAAATGGAGCAAGACGTGGAAAATGAATATCGGAATGTGTGCTCCACTTGCCTGAGTAGCGACAGAGATTTGTTCTGTTTGAGTAATATTCCACAAGCATTTCAAACATTCAAACTTTTGATGTATGATTTCGCGGGAGATCGAGTAAGTTTTAAATTAATAATTCTAAGTTATTTATCTGCAATTCTCTTCCAAGAAGTTTCTTTATACGTACCTTCGTAATTAAACCGACTAATTAACTTTACCACTAAAAACATAGGACCTACTTAATTAAACCCACTAGGCACATCTGTATGCAAAATAATACCTTTAACGGCAAGCTAAATGTTTTTTAATAAACCCAGAGCCCTTTCATGGGTTTCGATTGCACTTAGAATGCCATCAGAAAAGTTCTAAATTAAATGGAATAAAAAAAAAGACTAGTGCAGAATTAGTCGAGTAGCATAAACATTAAGTTAAAGTTAATTTGGGTACAACCTTTGGGTTTATAAACTTATAATGGTAGTTAAAATACAAAACTATGTAGAGATGCCTACCTATTACATAAATAATGCTGAACAAACCACACAGCATTATTTAGTCCCAGACTAAGTAGCTGTTACATAGTAATGTAACTGATATACATAATAATATATGAGTACTTATATAGGGCAGGCCTATGTCCAGCAGTGGATTATTATAGGCTGATGTTGTTGTTGTAATCAACAGTTTAAGGTATCTCACCTTACTGTGTAAATAACAATGTTGTAACGTTTTTCAGCTAGGTGATCTGCCGGATATATCACATCTAATTTGCTGGGAGTGTGTCGCCATAATGAAAAGGATCAACAAGTTCAAATGGCAAGTCCACAATGCTCAGGAGCATATACAAGTACTGGCTTTGAGTCAGACACAAGAGGTCAGTGTGAGAAGTTATTTGAATACTATGAGAATTTATTTATTTATTTCAGTTATCTAGTACCCATAACACAAGGTGAATTGTCTAGTAATATTACTATTATTTATTTATTTATTAGCTTTTGCCCACACCTTTGCCTGTTTAGAAGTCAAAAATGCTTTGAATGGTATTTTCAATTATTTGTTAACGTTATTAATTATCCTTAATACTGAAAAACACTTAGTATAAAGACTATAGTAGTTTTTTAGTATAAAGACTATAGTATTATGTGTTGGAAGAATACCAAGGTTTCATCCCTTAATGACTTCATCAGGGTGAGTGCGGCTCGCGTCGCACACGTATCGCCTCAATGCCCTCACTGCGGCGGGGTGCGCGCAAAGAAAAATCAACGGCTTATATTAACTTAATCAATTTCATTTAAAGGACCGGATTCTTGCTCAGAATTTAAAATAAAAAATGTTTTTGCTCTATTGCAGACCATAGACCACACATACATGACGCAGTCCCTGTCTTCGCTCGTAGTTGAGAGTAAATCCGACTATGATAAGATATTCTTCGACTACACCACTTTACCAGAGTGCCAGTTCATTATAACTGACCCTATGGATGTGAAGAATGAACAGTTTGGCAGTTTGAAAGATAGCATAGGGTTGGATGTGGACGAACATATTTTAGAAGGTGAGATATTTATAATAATAATAATAATCATTTATTTCAGGCAACATAAGAACAGTTATGATGGTAAAAAACTTATTCTAGGGCCCATATCAACAAATACCTTACAGACTAACATACATACAAAAATCAACATCAACATCATCCACATCACCAGCGTATAATAATCCACTGCAGGACATAGGCCTCCCCTAATGAGCGCCAAAGATGGCATTATCATTTGGGGGTTAATGTCTATGGGCATGCGGGTTGGGGATCGCAGTTCGGTGGAGTAGTTCTGCAGAGGGCGCTGCTGCCCGCTCCCCGGAGTGTTTCCCTTAGTCGCCTCTTACGACACCCACGGGAAGAGATGGGGTGGTGAAATTCTACGCCGGCACCACACGGCATTTATATACAAGTAGCGGAAAGCCCTGGCTTCGTACGGGTATTTAAAGAAATATTTAATTTTGTACACACATACTAGGTATTACATAATGGAAGTTTTTATAGGGATCCCTTACTTTTTTAAATTATTCCCTAGCCTATGTTCATCAAAGATAATGTAGGATTCTTATTTTTTTTTGGGTTTTTGTTTAAGTTTAGTTACCCAACGCAGCAGACACATGTGTAGACTTGTAAATTATAAACAAAAGTTAAAAAAAAATAACATTAAATCCTCCATGGGGCCAGATTACTTTTGAGGTGGCCGAGAAGGTAGCAAAACCTCCCCCCATTTTAGTTTGGTAAACGATGTACCAAACACCAGTTATTCTATGACGTGGTATGTACGACTTCCTAGTTTCAGTTCCAGATATTAATACCAGCGATACGCAAGTATTCTCGCACGTCGTGTTGGACACGGGAGCGCTGGTGTCTATGCCTGAGGCGATGACACATGTCAAACGTGAAGTGATGCCGACGTTGACTATAGCGTGAGTATTTTATTGTGTTTTTATTTGTTTAGTGTTGTGATCGTTTTCCATGTACAGTGCGCGTCAGAATTAAGTATACAAACTATTTTCGGCTACTTCTAATTCCCTTGTAACTTGTCATAATTTTTCACATGCAAAAATGTATCAGGCCGCCGCTCAGGATCGCATTGCCCTTCCATAATACTCAAAGTCTGAAATTCCCAAAAATAACAACTATTGTGTCCCACAAACATTGTGATAGGGGGGGGGGGGGGGGTATTTATATGTGACGCGCACCTATGATAAAAATCACATTGTCCCAAGCTAAGCAGAGCTTGTGTTATGGCTATAGATAGTTCACGTCATGTAAAAAGAACGCTGCCGATGAACCTGCATAGTAGCCGATTTATATGTCTATTTGGTGGTAAGCGGAGGGGCGCGGGGCGGACGGGTCACGCGCCAAATACCATCGCGCACAAAAGTTTACGAAATGGTTTCACTAGAAAAGATTTCGCGTCACCCAAAACGACTTAATGGATGTAGTTGCTGCATTACATGATTTTTTTTGTAATTAGATTAAACATTGTAAACTGAATCGAACATGTTTTTCATTTTATCTAATATTATTTTCTCATAAGTAATACCAAGCCGCAAGCGAAATATTAGTTTAAAATAGGCTTAGCAAATTGGCATGGTACTATCCTGCGCGAGTGTACCCATGCGCGAACATACCCCTGCCACTTTCTTCCAGCGTTATTTTTACGCGACACCTTTAAAAGATTAGTAATAATGTATTAGTAGTAATAAATAAATGAAATATACATAATATTTTATTTATTTATTTATTTTTATATTATACAAGTACATAGGTATATATTTTTTCTTATAAATAGAAAACGACCAGAATACCCTGAAAAATATATCTAACAAGATAAATGTTCCCCAGGCCAATAACAACGTCGAATATAGAAGCCGGCACAGTAATAATGTCTACACCCAAAGATGATGTCGAACCAAAACCTGGATACATCACCGAGTATATGACCCAAGAACAGATGCTGGCTAGTCGGTAAGTCAGACTGTTCATTGTTGGATGTTTATAAGAATATCAACCCTTTAGACCTTACAGGACTTTTGGATATGTCACAAAATACGATAGATAAATAATCAAGCATCATCCTCCTCGATCACCCCCAAATGATGATGAGCGCCATCTATGGCGCTCATTAGGGGAGGCCTATGTCCAGCAGTTGACTATTATAGGCTGGTGATGTTGATGATGATGATCCTCCTCGTATATGGGTGGTTTTAGTCCCTAGTAAAATAATGTACTATTTTATCTATGTTTATCGACCGACTGTGACCCTGTGAATTATAAATAGAATTAGAATTTTTGCTATTCAATCTTCTAGTGTAGAGTATAAAGCTTTAGGATAAGATATATTCCTGTGATGTGTCTCTATTGTATAATACATAAATAATTAAATAAATAAAATTAAAATACTCTTTATTTCTAGTTATTGTTGGAGTACGTGATGCGTCAGTTGGTTTCGACGGAAGATCAGCGTTGTGATTCCTTTACCTTACGTCTAGGTTTCACAACATAATGCTGAGTCGGACACCATTTTGTAGCTTTTTATCTTAAGATTGTTAGAATAAGCAAAATTGTATACCTCTTGCTGCTACAAATAATGTTTTCTTTATCTTTATCAGTGAAGAAGCTAAAAAGAAGGTGCAATACGTGAGCTCCGTGTACAAATGCGAACTGTGCGCGATTGGCTTCTACACGCAGCAACAAGTCGAGGACCACTTTGAGAATGCACACAGACCGGTAAGCTAGCTCCTTGCGTCGTTTCCCCAATATTGTTGTTGTTGTATTCCCCAATACTGTTGTTGTATTCCCCAATATTGTTGTTGTTGTATTTCCCAATACTGTTGTTGTATTCCCCAATACTGTTGTTGTATTCCCCAATACTGTTGTTGTATTCCCCAATACTGTTGTTGTATTCCCCAATACTGTTGTTGTATTCCACAATATTGTTATTGTTGTATTCCCCAATACTGTTGTTGTATTCCCCAATATTGTTATTGTTGTATTCCCCAATATTGTTATTGTTGTATTCCCCAATACTGTTGTTGTATTCCCCAATACTGTTGTTGTATTCCCCAATACTGTTGTTGTATTCCCCAATATTGTTATTGTTGGATTCCCCAATACTGTTGTTGTATTCCCCAATATTGTTATTGTTGTATTCCCCAATACTGTTGTTGTATTTCCCAATACTGTTGTTGTATTCCCCAATACTGTTGTTGTATTTCCCAATACTGTTGTTGTATTTCCCAATACTGTTGTTGTATTCCCCAATACTGTTGTTGTATTTCCCAATACTGTTGTTGTATTCCCTAATACTGTTGTTGTATTCCCCAATACTGTTGTTGTATTCCCCAATACTGTTGTTGTATTCCCCAATACTGTTGTTGTATTCCCCAATACTGTTGTTGTATTCCACAATATTGTTATTGTTGTATTCCCCAATATTGTTATTGTTGTATTCCCCAATACTGTTGTTGTATTCCCCAATACTGTTGTTGTATTCCCCAATATTGTTATTGTTGGATTCCCCAATACTGTTGTTGTATTCCCCAATATTGTTATTGTTGTATTCCCCAATACTGTTGTTGTATTTCCCAATACTGTTGTTGTATTCCCCAATACTGTTGTTGTATTTCCCAATACTGTTGTTGTATTTCCCAATACTGTTGTTGTATTCCCCAATACTGTTTTTGTATTCCCCAATATTGTTGTTGTTGTATTCCTCAATATTGTTGTTTTTTTATGTCCTTATAGGTCGTGAGTCGCGTGACCCATCACGGAAGTAGATAGATTCAATTCAGATTCAGATAATTTACTTATTGATACCGCTTGTTACAATGTAATAAAAGTACAAATATAAAAACATAGTTCATAAGTCTAGCATAATCATGAAAATAAATTTCTTTATAGCTTCAAAATAAACAATTAAATATATGTACATGATACACCATAATACATAATAAATAATGCTACACCGTATAATTATTTTTATCGAATTATTTTGAAATACCAAACTGAAGCCGATTACGATTACCAGTTGAGTTAGACAATAGAGCCGCTGATTTGACTTAAGAAGTGTATTGACGACCTCTGTGGCGCGGTGGGCGAAGGTCCGCCTGCGACGCAGGAGGTTGAGGGTTCGATTCCCGCCTCGGGACAAATATTTGTACGATCTGCAGATATTAGTTCAGGGTGTTCTAGTCGTTTTATATGTATAATAAAAAGTATCTGTCTATAATAATATTGTATTATGTATATCAGTCATCTTGTACCCATAACACAAGCTCTGCTTAGCTTGGAGCTAGATGATGCTGTGTGGATTGTCCAGCATTATTTATTTATTTTATTTATTTATGTATCTTTCCAGAAACCCGGCCTGGTAGCCTGCAAAGTATGCTACGTGTACATAGAAGCGTCTACAATGACAGCGCACGTGGACCAACACTACGTGAGGTACACATGCAAAATGTGCGCACACGCAGAGTACAGTCAGCGACTTATGCAGATACACACGGACACTCATCTTAATAAGCCGACACCTCCAGCGGTTATCAAGATAGAAGGGACAGAGTCTAAGAAGGTAAGAAGAAGGTTGACTGTAAAAAAAAGTAAAAAATATGCGGATAACGGCTGGTTACACTTTTAGAAATAATTAAATACATTGAAGTAATATAAGTGTGATTGTTTGTTATCCATAAGAAAGAAAAATAATAAAATAAACATTTATTTAGGAACTTCTAACTAGATACAATATCAAACTTATAACTAGACACTGTATCAGGATTATTTATTTATTTATTCTTAACAAAACTTATTCTAATTAATAAGCATTAACATTCGTTAAGCCCTAGAGGATGAAATTGCTGACTCGCTAGGCTCGCGTATGTATTTTTGGCTCTCTTTCATTTTTAAATTAATACTAGTTTGTTATACCTATCGGTTTAATCCAATTAGCCGATACCTAAAATGAAGGCAATTGCATCAACGGATTTTGATGACTACGCGAGATTGCGACAGGACACCGGAGTTTCGCCCCGCGCCGCGTCGCATCGCCACTTCGGTTCACAAATCGAACCGGTCAATACTATGGATTAATTACATTATAAAAAACCATTGTAGAACGTAATTAAATTTATACTCAAAACTCGGTGTTTTTGGGAAACCCAGGCGTTGATCCTTTTAATTAGTTCCTTGTTTCTGTTATTTTATTTTAATATTTATTACAATGAAAATTAACTATTTTTGCAGAGAAAAAAGAAAAAAGGCGCAGTGAGTAAAGCGGAGCCAATAAAACCAGGGGACTTACGGAAACTCCTCTCCAAAACAACTATAGAGGGGTACAAGTGCCTCGAGTGTGATATGTTCTTTAAGTAAGTAAATCAATAAATAATAATAAATAAATAATGAATGAATGCGTCAATGAGTTAGGCCTAGCCGGAAGAAACACCTCTCCATCTGCTAGGAAAATGTGGTGCACTGATGCAAAAACGTACCACCCGTTTGGGCAGGCACCTGCTTAGCCCAGACGAACTACGAGATATCACCCCGAAGGATATCCTACCGTTCTTAGCAACTGCAAGGATAAGTGGCGAACTATAACGCCGCGCCTCCGGAGGTGAACCGTCAAAGTGGCGATCACAATAGGCCAATCATGGCCGCAGCGATACTATAGCCACCAACAATAAATAAAAAAATAATAGGCCTAGCCATTAAAGTCAGGTTACTTTTTGTACTGTATTTTGGGGACTGGTAACTGGTATTGATATGGATCAGTTAAGATACCTGTAGTTTGTTTGCAACAGTCTGCAGTTATCTCAATTGTTTCAATGAATGTTTTTAAACTTACGCGATCTGAACACATAATGATTAGTAATTAACGGGTATTTATGAGTCTTCTCGTGACCACGACAGAGTGCAAACCTGTTGAAACGTCGATAATAAAAAAAAATGTTAATTACTAATCATTAATTGCTTCAATTCTTTTACTAGTACTTGTTCTAATTTTTTTTTTTTTTTTTTTTTTTTATTGTTTTCTAGTATACACATTTGAAATTAATGTAGGTAATACTAGAATATAATTACAATCTAGCCATAGCTTTGGCTAATAGGTAATTTAGTTTTCACTTAATTTTATAAAATCATATTAGGTACTAAGAACGTGTCCATTGGCACTTTTCTTATTGTCTCTATACTTAAGGCGAAGACACTCAGTTCATGTGTTCTTTAGGATAGCACTTATGCACGCACATACACTATTAGTATCACTACACTAACTCAAAAGGTTTTGTTCTTTTGAGCCTTCTCACTATGTCCGTGTTGTCGAGGAGCTGGATAGCCTCGACGTTCACATGATGATGAAGCCTCTGTTCGTGGGCCTCTGCATATTTTTGTATTATTGCTTCGATAAATGAAATATTCAGGTCCCGATGAATATCCTCATTTCTTACGTACCAAGGAGCATTTACTATAGACCTAAGTACTTTATTCTGGAATCTTTGTATTATTGCTACATTTGTCTGTTTTGTACAGCCCCAGAGCTGTATTCCATAGGTCCAGATTGGCATGAGGACTTGCTTATATAAAAGGAGTTTATTGTGTACTGCTAAAGTAGAATTTCTCCCAAGTAGCCAGTACATCTTTTTGTAGCGGATCTCTAGCTCCTCTTTTTTCTTCTTGACGTGAGCTTTCCAGCGAAGCTTCGCGTCTAGTGTCATGCCCAAATACTTTGCTGTATTTTCGCATGGTATGGCGGCCCCGTTAATGAAAACTGGATGATATTGGTCTCTTTTATTTGTAAAGTTGATGTGACTCGACTTTGTTTCATTCAATTTTATTCGCCAGGTTTTGGTCCAGTTGTAAATTTTATCAACCGCAACTTGAACCTTTTCAGCTGCCTCTGCATGCGTTTTTCCCGTGGCTATGATAGCAGTGTCATCAGCAAAAGTTGCGATGGTATTGTTTTCGTGTTCAGGGATGTCGTAAGTGTATAAGAGGTATAGGACCGGACCCAATACGCTTCCTTGTGGCACACCTGCTTTGATGGCCTTTATTTCAGAGTAAGAATCCTCTTGTCTTATTCTAAAGGCTCTATTAGATAAATATGATTGAATTATTTCTACGTATTCTATCGGTATTATACATTTTAGTTTTATTATAAGGCCTGCACGCCATACTTTGTCAAATGCTTGTGCTACGTCGAGGAAGATTGTAGTACAGACTTCTTTATTTTCTAGTGTTTTTTCAATTAGATTCGTTATTCTATGTACTTGATCTATAGTAGAATGTTGTTCTCTAAATCCAAACTGATGCTCTGGAATGAGTTTTTTCCTGTCTAGTATTGGTTTAAGCCTTTTTAGGAATAGCTTTTCAAATAGCTTTGACATTATTGGTAGCAGAGAGATTGGTCTGTACGATGTAGTCTCCTGAGGTGGTTTTCCTGGCTTGGGAATCATGATTACTTCCGCAATTTTCCATAGGTCTGGTACGTATTTCAGTCGAAATGAGGCATTTATCAGACATGTTAGTTTAACTAATGCTTTCTTTGGTAAATTATGTAACACTTCTCCTGAAATAAGATCAAATCCAGGAGATTTCCTTGTATTTATATTTTGTTTTATTTCACGCCAAACCTCTCTCGGTGTAACAAGCTTTATCTCTTGGTTTTCATCGCAGATTTCAAGCTCATCGGAGTTAAAATTTTCTTGGCCTTCGTTTGGCTTAAATATGCTCTCTAGATACTCAGCAAATATTTTAGCTTTTTGCTCATTGCTAACGGCCCATTCCCCAGGTCCTGTTTTTATAGGTGGGATCTGGTTAGTAGGTCGTTTCATGTTTTTTGTAGCTTTCCAAAGAGAGTAGTCCGTACTGCGGTCATTGGTTTATAGAGATAAGTATTTGTTGTGTCAGTGTTATGTTTCTGGATTTTCCTTTTGAGTTTTTTTGTAAGAAAATTCAATTTATTTTTGTCTTGCGGAGATCTTGATTGGTGCCAGCGGTTTCTTTGTTTACGCTTTTCATCGATAAGCAGTTTTATTTCAGGAGGGTAGACATTCTTAACTCTTCTTGGTTTAATGGCAGGTGTAGCTTCCCATGCAGTTTGCTGTATAAGATTTATGAACTTCTCTAAGTCCTGGTCGAGTTGCTCTGGAGTTTTCAATGGAACTTTTAGTTCTACTTTGAAGTCCAAGTCAGCCTTAAATTTCTCCCAGTCTGTATTTTTGTTTGTAAGTGTTGGGTTTCTTTCATTATATACAATTTTCTCACTCATTTCAAGATATATTGCAGAGTGGTCGGAATTCATATCGTAGCTCTGCGTTACTCGTAGATAGTTTCGAGATATATTTTTGTACACGAAAAAATCTATGAGGTCAGGAATTTTGTGTGGATCTGTTGGCCAGTACGTTGGAGACCCTGTTGAGATGACATCGCATTTCTCGTTTCTTACTGCGCTCATCAGCTCCTTTCCCTTTGTATTGGTTAGTCTAGAGCCCCAGTAGGTATTTTTAGCGTTAAAGTCACCCCCTAGGATAAATGTTTCGCCTAATGTTTGAAAGAAAGTGACAAACTTGTCATTTTTGATAGTATGTCTCGGAGGGCAATATATTGCGGCTACCGTAAGCGCGTATCGTTTGGTGTCTATACAAATTGCCACAGCTTGGATGTCTGGCTCTTCATATGTATTTAGCTCGTGGTGTTTGATATTATTCTTAATGATAACTGCACTACCTCCTCTTCCTTTATTGGATGGATGAAGTGCATAGTAGACTTTGTAGCCTTTTACTTCAATATGAGACTGATTAGTAAAGTGTGTTTCAGATAAGAGACACACGTCTATGTTGTTTAGATCTAGGACTACTTGCAGTTCTTGTAGGTGTTTCAATAGTCCATTACAGTTCCAAGCCATTATATTTAGTTTTCCAATCATTTTGAATGTTTGTTTACAGCTGTTTTGGTGCTGTTTTCTATCTTCTTCAAACGCTCGTCGAAGCTACTCATGAATTTCAGAATTTCATCCAATTTGTCGCTTTGACCGGTTTTTTTCTCACTTTGGGTTGTTGCTGGCTTTCCAGCCGTTGCTTGGGCAAAAGATAACTTTTTGTTTAAAGCTGGTGGTGGTGGCGGCGGATGCGGTGTGCGAATTTTAGTATTGAGCTGTGAGTGCGATACTACTCTGTCTTTTGAGGCTTGCTGTTGTTTTGTAGTAGTTGATGTCTTAACTATTTTGTTCCGCAGTTTTTGCATTTCTTTAGCTATCGTGCAGCCTCTATAACTTGCAGGATGAGGCTCTCCACAATGCACGCATTTTGGTTTTTCTGCCATTGGTTTTGTGCAGTTTGAAGTCAGATGTTTGCCAGTGCATTTGACACACCTGGCCTCTTTAGCGCAGTATTTTTGCGTATGTCCATACCCCTGGCATCTCTTGCACTGCGGAATCAGTTTTGTGGTGCGAAGAGGCTGAATCTCAACCACACATCCCAGTATGTATTTGATTCCGTAAATATTTTTTATGTCTTCTTCGTTACTAAAAGACAGGGTGAACATGTTAAGAGGCTCCTTAGTTTTCCAGCTCAATTTATTCACTACTGATTCGATTTTGAGTCCTTTATTTTTCAAGTCCTCAACTATTCTTTCTATTTTGCAGGTAGAGGGCAATTTTTTTACCATAACCCTTATGGGTCTCTCCTGTTTGTTTTCATAAGAGTGCCAAAGGCAGTTATTTTCATTCAATGCCTTGGTTATGGTGCGATAGGTTTCACCATTGGAGGCATTTACTTTCACGCTTTTACCGTTCAACATTTTTAAGTTAAAGGTTCCAGCAGCATGTTCCATAGACAGGAAGTCATAGAAGTTCTGGAAGTTCTCCACACCATCTACTATGATCGGTGGGGGTGGGGGAACTTTCTTTTCTTTTTCTGTTATTGGTGTTATAGTTTCAGGTGAGAGTTCAGGCGACGCGTTCAATTTCCTTTTCTTCCTAGAATTTCTAGACTTTACTCTCAACCATTCCGTTTCTCGTGCTAGCTCCTCCTCGTCCGTGCTGTATTCAATACGCGTATTAGAGGTCTCCATACATGGTGATCTCGATGGATTTACTATGGTGCTTGTATCTACAACACATTTCAGCTGCTGCTGCAGGATACTAATTTGGTTTTTGAGGTCTTCAACAAGACTCTCAAGTTTCAGTCTCGCTTGTTTTTCTTCTTGGTAGCGTTGTACGGCTATATTATGTTCTTCAGCCAGGTATCTTTCTGTGTCCGTTTTAATCTGTATAGAAACTTTTTTCGGTGTATCCATTGTTACGGCATGCAATCCGCTTCGCCTTAACAATAAAACGTGATGTCGTCGGTAAACATGCCTAAACTTGATGATCTAGCAAGGTCATTGCGATCAGGCCGTGTTGGACGCGACGTTTGTTATGCGTTAGCACTTTGCACAATCGGCACGCGCGGTTGCGTGTGACACAACTAATCTCGAGGGAGATCGAACGATCACTGAGATCGAAATTGTTCTAATTTAATAAATATAATTGATGTGACAAATAACTTTTTGTTCGCAGAAACTCCCGCGCACGTAAGAATCACGTAGCAAGGTACCACAGGGAAGGTCTACAGTGCGATCATTGCAAGAAGCGATTCGTGAACAGGACAACACTAGCTACGCATTTACGGTAAACAACACTAGCTACCATTTACGGTAAACAACACTAGCTACGTATTTACGGTAAACAACACTAGCTACGGGTTTATGGTAACCAACACTAGCTACGTATTTACAGTAAACATAATAGTAATATCTACTGATCGTACATAAATTTGTTCCGAGACGTGGATTCCCCCTGCGTAACAGGTGTTTACTATACAGGGCGACCCACGGCTATGTCACATATTGTAGTACCTTAAATATTGTAGATGGAACATTTTACTGAAAGAAGACATTATTTTAATTTCAAAAACAATTTAACTGCATTCATAGATTTTTGAATACTTATATGGTTGAACCGGGTTTTGAACTACGGTAATGTCAGCTTTTCATTTTTCTGAACAAAATCGCGCGGTCTTCTTTTTATTTCTGATATTATGTTATTTACCAAAAAATAATCCTTATGATGAAGCCCTTCGATCAGTATGATAAAGCTACAGGGTAATTATTTTTCTCGAATAGCGGGTTCAACTATTTAACTATTTAAAATAGTACATTGTTACCCTATGGTTGGAAGTAACAGACCTACTTTCCGAGTAGGAATGATGAAAAATTGTTTTTTAAATTAAAATAATGTCTTCTTTCTGTGAAATGTTACTTTTACAATATTTTAGGTACTTTCCCTCCATGGCATAGCCGTGGGACGCCCTGTATAGTTATTCAGTGCTCATTCTCTAGCTAGAATCTTCTTTTTCGACGTCGGCTAAAATGTTTGATAGTAATGTAATCTAGTGCTGGGTTACATTATAATAAAGTAATTCAGTGTTGGGTTTATAATGTAATTCAGTGTTGTATTCAGTGTTGGGTTACATTATTAAAATGTTTGACGCGTTCCAGGTTACACGAAGGCCCGTTACCGCGCGAGGATTGTCCGATCTGCCACAAGCAAGTCCGCTGTATCCAGCTAAAGTATCACATACTACGGCACGAGTCGCGGTCTCGATACACATGCGCGGATTGCAACAAGGTATGTACTTGCCGCGTGGTGCTGGAATGGTATTCCACCACCCCCACTCTTCCCGTGGGTGTCGTAAGAGGCGACTAAGGGAGACACCGGGGGGCGGACAGCGCCCTCTGCAGAACAAGTCTACCGAATTGCGATCCCCGCATGTCCAGCAATTCAATTTTTTCAATTTCAAAAGTTCTCTATTAAATAAAAATAATATAAAAAAAGTACATTTCCAGTGTGAGTATGGCAACCTAGAAACAATACAACAATAGGATTAACAGCGTTTTATAAGCCATAGGCTTCTTAAAAACTTTCGAGGAATTTCTCTTAGGGAATTTAGCGTGATTAACATTATATTATCAAACAAAATTTTTAACTTACATACTAATATCTGGTTTATATAATCTTTGAAGCGAGATTATATTTTTCAATTACGAATGTAAGTACATTAAGAGGGACATTATCAAGGTTAAGGATAACGTGGATTTATAGCCTAGTGCATAATACACATTTTCTTAACTTACAATCATCTAAAACATAAATTAACAAGATTTGCTGGACATTGTTTTATCAATATAGTCGAGGGTAGGCGAAATAATAAAGTAAGTAGCAACATGAACACAAAGGACTGCGCTTAGCGTGGAATTTTAATGCCTATCAAGTGCGCCCGCCCGATAAGAGCGATACGCAATCGACCTACGTCTTAAGTACACCAGGAAAAGGTGCGAAAGTCGCACGCACCGCAGCGTGCGGTTGCGAGCGTAACTGCGGGAGTGACTGTACCTATTCACTGATCGAGGAACCAGTAGTGATGGGGTAATTTATACCGGCAGTACTTGTCCTTATATGAGGAGTCTTGTTTACGTGTTTTGCAAATATTTTTGATTAGTTTGTTTTCGGTATTAGTAGGATTTGTCGATAAGTAAAACTTTTTAGATACCTTTAAGATGTAGGTTTCTAGGCAGGGAAATTTAATGAGTCTATGAAATTCTGTTAGATTAGTTCGAAAAGGAGTTTTAAAAGCGTATCTTATGGCTTTATTTTGTAAAACTTGAAGATTTTTGATATTCGTTTTACAAGTACTGCTCCACACTGGACAAGCGTATGTTATACAAGGCCTGATAAGGGTGCTGTACGTTCTGAGTTTAGTGCTACTGCTCAGGCAAGATGAGCTATTCAGGATTGGACTTAGGGCATTAAGAGCTCTCAAACCTTTTAAGCGGACCTTTCGACAGTTCTCTGTCCAGTTTAGCTTTCGATCTAACGTAAGCCCCAAGTACTTAATGGAGTTACTCCAAGGAATATCAAATCCGTCAATTTTTAACGTGCGTGTTGGCTTAGACTGCTTTCTAGTGAACATGATAGCTTCGGTTTTAGTGGCATTAATTTTTAATTTCCACCTAAGAAAAAATGACGTCAGCACTTCAACAGAGAGTTGAAGTCGAGAGATGAACAAGTCGGTGTCGGTTGAAGTGGTTAGTGATGCAGTGTCATCGGCGAAGCCGCATGTCCAGCGTGGGGATTAAGGGCAATAACCCCCAAATGATAATGCCATCTATGGCGCTCATTAGGGGAGGCCTATGTCCAGCAGTGGACTATTATAGGCTGGTGATGTTGATGATGATGATGATGATGTAATACGTGCTATTGACAAGTAATTGCTACTATACCCTTATCTATACTAATATTATAAAGAGGAAAGATTTGATTGTTTGTTTGTATGTTTGTTTGTTTGAATTGGCTCCGTAAATACTGGACCGATTTGAAAAATTCTTTCACCATTAGAATCAAATTAAATTTTCCGTGATGAACATGAATTAAATTTTCCGTGATGAACATAGGCTACATAATATTTTCAAAAAAGTTAGGGATCTGCATGAAAAATTCAATAATTGAACCGTGCGCTGTATATTCAACCTCTTTTTCTATTATGGCGCGTCAGAATAGAAAAAGAGGTTATGTATAGCGCACTGTGCTTGCTTTTTCTCTATGGCCAGTGTCAGTTATGTAGTGTCGTGTCAATGTCAAAAATCCCAATGCTGTTATAAAAAGTAAGGGATCCGTATGAAAACTGTGAAACCCATCGTGTTATTGTGTATAATTTCTGAAAATTTTGTTTAATACCCGTGCGAAGCCGGGGCGGGCCGCTAGTTGAATATATTAGGTCCTTACATATGAAATTGGCGTTTTGTATGGGAGGAACAAAAAGTCGAATATTTTTTAATATAATATATTTAATTAATCAAAGTATGAACCATTATTTTCTATGCACTTTTGCCATCTTATAGGTAGTTCATTGATCCCTTTACTAAAAAAACCAGTCGGACGGGAATCAATAAAATCTTTGAAGGCGATTTGGACTGCCCCATCGGAGTTGAATTTTTTCCCTTGCAAGAAGTTATCCAAATTTCGAAAAAAATGGTAATCTGTTGGAGCAAGGTCCGGGGAGTACGGAGGATGTCTTAGACTTTCCAATTGAAGCTCTTCTAATTTAGTAGCCGTCTGTTGCGCAGTGTGTGGTCTAGCGTTGTCGTGAAGCAGCAGTGGCGTGGAGCGATTGACCAGCCTAGGTTGTTTAGCCGCTAGCTTTTCCATCATGGTTTGCAATTGCTGACAATAGACATCAGCCGTAATAGTCTGGCCAGATTTGAGAAAACTGTAATGAACAATACCGGCACTAGTCCACCAAACGCTTACAAGTAACTTTTTTGGGGTTAATTTTCGCTTGGGGCAGGATTTGGCTGGCTGGCCAGGATCCAACCATTGCGCTGAGCGCTTCCGATTATCGTAAAGAACCCATTTTTCATCACAGGTAATGATTCGGTTTAAAATACCTTCATTATTGTGCCGGTTTAGTAATGTAACGCAGCAGTCGACGCGCTTTTGCCGGTTTGCTTCAGTCAATTCGTGAGGTACCCACCTTTCAAGCTTTTTAATCTTCCCAATTTGCTTCAAGTGAATTAAAACAGTTTTATCACTAACACCGCAGCCTGCAGCTAACTCGGACGTGGTTTGCGATGGATCCGCTTCCAAAGAGGAGAAATTTGTGATTAAAGTGGCCAGTACGAAAAACGCCAATTTCATATGTAAGGACCTAATATTATGACTGTTAAATTTTAGATTTATGATATTTGACATCGAGTTATTTTATTGAATTTATTATTATTTTTTTCTGTTCATATTTGGTATTATTATTTCTTTATAATTTTATATATTAATTGTTTATTGTTAATTTTAAGACATTGCACGCCCTATAGAGCAGAATGCAACAATCAATTAACATTCAATTACAGTGTAAGAACTTTTATGACATGTATTTCTTGCAATAAATTATTTGATTTGTTTAATTTAATTGTACTACTTTTTTATAACAACAGAGTTCACTAAAAGACGCGCATGGGTCAAACCTGCAACGCAGGATGTTGCGGGTTCGATTCCCGCCTCATGACAAATGTTTGTAGGATCTGCAGATGTTCCTCACCCTGGAACATTTGCAGATCATACATGATCTGGTTGTTTTCTATGTATAGTAAAAAATATCTATATATTATTGTTATCTATTTCATTGAGTATATCAGTACCCATAACGCAAGCTCTGCTTAGCTTGGGGCTAGATAATGCTGTGTGGATTGTCTAGCATTATTTATTTCTACCTAAATATACGTCGTTGGCGATGGAAGTGTTATATATATATATATATTTTCGTTTGTTTAAGGTGTTTGCTCATCTCGCTACATATCGTGCTCATCTTAAGTACTCCAGAGCGCACGCTACTGATCACGTGCTCAAGTAAGTAACGCCTTAACTTAAGGCGGGTAAGTAACGCCTTTACTTAAGGCGGGTAAGTAACGCCTTAACTTAAGGCTAGGTACTTTAGGTTAGGCTTAAGGACGGATGAATTTCCTATACAAACGTAATACCAAAATTTGTAATTTGAGAATATTTCCTCTAATGTTTGCTATTATTTGTATTAGAATAGTATTTATCTAGGTTCCTGCCATAAGCGTTGTTGAAAATACTTACCAATCTCCACAGATAATAAGAAAACGTGTCTATTTTGAAAAAAACCGTTTTTGTGTACTTTTATTTCAGTTAAGTAAAAAAGTTTTTAAAAAAAATTAGAAATTAATCCAATTTTAATACAAATAATAGCAGGTCAGGTTCATTGTGTGATTTTATTTTAAATTATCCTCATATTATAAGTGGGGACCAGCGGGAAGATTACTTCCCGTTCGTCCCCACCGGGGACTAAACGTGGGGACGAGCGGGAATAACCGTAATATATCCTGAAATTGCAAATAATTTTGGTATTACCACTGATAACATAATACCGTATTACGTATATATTTGACATTCATCCGTGTCGCCGGAACCTAAGAGTAATATACATACGAGTACTATAAATGTATATAAATAAATAATCCTGGACAATCCACGCAGCATCATCTAGCCCCAAGCTAAGCAGAGCTTGTGTTATGCGTACTAGATGACTGGTATACATAATACAATATTATTAAATAGATAGACATTTTTTATTATACATAGAAAACAACCAGAACCTCTGAACAATCTGCAGAACGTACAAATATTTGTCCCGAGGCGGGAATCGAAACCGCAACCTCCTGCGTCGCAGGCGGACCTTCGTCCACCGCGCCACAGTGGTCATGTTCACCATATTAAAGTTAGTTCTAATAATAAATATTTTGAATGTTGGTACTCCACAGATTCCCATGTCCAATGTGCAATAAGGGTTACCCGACCAAAGAGGCGATGCAAGATCACTTCAACTACCAACATCTGGGGAAAACTTCACACAAATGTCCCATTTGTAGCAAGGTAAGCTTTAGTGCGCTCATTAGGGGAGGCCTATGTCCAGCTGTGGACTATTAATAGGCTGGTGTTGATGATGATGATGAAGGTTTATTGAGACCATCACTGATTATAATATTTCGTTTTTTTTAGAAGGGCAATAATGCCTTTATTAACAAAGGAAACAATTATCTAACTAAATAAAAGCATTTACAATTAAAACAATTGAGCTGCAGACTGTTGCGAACAAACTAGAGGTAGCTCAACAACAACAACATCAGCCTATAATAGTCCACTGCTGGACATAGGCCTCCCCTTACGAGCGCTATAGATGGCTATCATTTGGGGGTTATTGCCCATAATCCCCACGCTGGGCATGCGGGTTGGGGATCACAGTTCGCTGGAGTTGTTCTGCAGAGGGCGCTGCTGCCCGCCCCCCCGGTGTGTTTCCCTTAGTCGCCTCTTACGACACCCACGGGAAGAGTTGGGGTGGTGAAATTCTATGCCGGCATCACAGGTAGCTCAACTGATTCATATCCATACCAGTCGGAAGCGTCCCCAAGACGCTGGCATTGCCTCGCTGTATGGCAATGTTTGCGCTGCGCTAGATACTGACCAGCTCTCGGGTCACACGTCGCTTCGACCAGACGCTAAGATAGTTTTTTGAAAACACGAATCTATATTTAGACATGTACATTGTTACAGCCGATAGCTTCCAGGGCGAATGTCGAGAAGCATATATCGCGGGTGCACGGCGAGAAAAAACCGAAACCGAGGAACCATCAGTGTCAGACCTGCGGCAAGAGTTTCACGGTTAGTTATACAGTATTATATTATCTGTATATACTTAGACTAGCGGTCCGCCCCGGCTTCGCACGGGTATTTAACAAAAAATTTAATTCATGCGGAACCCTATTTTTTTGAAAATATTCCATAGCCTATGTTCATCACGTAAAATTTAGGATTCTAATGGTGAAATAATTTCTCAAATCGGTCCAGTAGTTTCGGAATCGATTCAATTCAAACAAACAATCATATCTTTCCTCTTTATCATATAATAGCCGGGGCTAATCGCTAGTAATATAAATGAATTATTTGTTCCAGGATAAAAAAGCCCTGACCCAACACGAAGTGATCCACTCCGGCGCTCGGCCCCTATCCTGCGATATATGCCACCAGACGTTCAAGCAAAAAGCATCTCTATACACACACAAGAAACGTGTGCACAAAGTTTATCCGGTGAAGAAACAAGTGCATTATATGGACGAACTGCCTACGTAGCGTATAGAAAACAAATGAAGAAACATGTGCATTATATGGACGAATTACCTACGTAGCATATAGAAAACAAATGAAGAAACATGTGCATTATATGGATGAATTACCTACGTAGCATATAGAAAACAAATGAAGAAACATGTGCATTATATGTACGAATTGCCTACGTAGCTAATTACAAACTAGTTGTAGGACAGAATTAGTTAAAAATGTATGGAAAATAAGTGATTAGGTAAAATGTAAAGAAAAAAAGTGAAGAAACAAGTGCATTATATGGACGAACTGCCTACGTAGCTAGTTACAAACTAATTGTGGGACAGAATTAGGTAAAAATCTATTGTAAAAAGTTAAGAAACAAGTGCGTTATATGGACGAACTGTCTTTATAGCTAGTTACAATTTAATTGTACAAACTAATTGTGGGACAGAATTAGATAAAAATTACATAAAACAAGTGAAACATGTACATTATATGGATGAACTGCCTACATAACTAACAAACTAATATAAGGTGAAATCTATAGAGAACAAGTGAAGAAATAAGTGCATTATATGGACGAACTGCCAACGTAGCATATAGAAAACAAATGAAGAAACATGTGCATTATATGGACGAACTGCCTACGTAGCTATTGTGAGACAGAATTAGGTAAAAATCTATTGTAAAAAGTGAAGAAACATGTGCATTATATGGACAAACTGCCTACGTAGCCTACGTAGCATATAGAAAACAAATGAAGAAACATGTGCATTATATGGACGAACTGCCTACGTAGCCTACGTAGCATATAGAAAACAAATGAAGAAACATGTGCATTATATGGACGAACTGTCTTTATAGCTAGTTACAATTTAATTGTAGGACAGAATTAGGTAAAAGAGGTTGCGGGTTCGATTCCCGCCTCGGGACTAATGTTTATACGCTCTGCATGTATTTGTTCTGATCGTTTTCTTTGTATAGTAAAAAATATCGGTTTATGTAATATTTAAATATATCAAACAATGTCACCTATAACACAAGCTCTGCTTTACTTGGGGCTAGATAATGTTGTGTGGCTTGTCCAGTATCATTTATAGAATGTTTCAAAGTTATAGAAATTGGTTGGACGAATCTCAATTGATTTCGTTGGGTTTATTGTTTATTTGTTTAATTATTATCTTATACTAGCGGTCCTCCCCGGCTTCGCACGGGTATTAATCAAAAATTTCAGAAATTATACACACGAACACGATGGGTTTCACAGTTTTCATACGGATCCCTTACTTTATTAACAGTATTGGGGTTTTTGACATTGACTCTACACTCTAAAACTGACACTGGCTGTAGAGAAAGCAAGCAGCGTGCGGTATATATTCAACCTCTTTTTCTATTATGGCTCCGCGACAACATAGCACACGGTTTAATTATTGAATTTTTCATGCGGATCCCTATTTTTTTTGAAAATATTATATAGCCTATGTTCATCAGGGAAAATTTAGGATTCTAATGGTAAAAGAATTTTTCAAATCGGTCCAGTAGTTTCGGAGCCTATTCAATTCAAACAAACAAACAATCAAATCTTTCCTCTTTATAATATTAGTATAGATTGTCAAAATATTGTTCAGATTTGATCAAATTCCGATGTTTAATGTACAAGTAAGTAAGTAAAGCAATAAAAATCTAATTATAACTACTACGTCATATGTAAGATATTTACCGATGTAGAAATATTGAAGGACTGTAATCAACTATGCAATGTATTATGTTTATGAAGTAAATATTTTTAGTATATCTGTCTTAATGAAAATTTTAAATGAAAATGTTTTTTTTTTTTACCACAAAGTACAAAGGACAAAGTTGAGCAGCTCTGCCTTTTGTTTTAGTTATAAAAACTCGTTTATTCCCATTTGTTCCTTTGACAGTTCCTTTAAAGGGACAAATGAGACTTTTTCTTCCCATTAGTTCCTTCAAAATTATTAAAGGAACTAATGGGAAGAAAATGTCTCATTTGTCCCTTTAAAGGAACTGTCAAAGGAACAAATGGGAATAAACGTAAAAACTGTGTTACGGAAAGCAGCATTATTCCCCATTGCAGAAACACAGTTTGTGTTTTTACGAGAAAGATAAAATTCTAGTGGCCATGATGTCCAATCTTTCAATAGATAGAACTAGTTAGAGATCGTTCTGAAAAACTTATAACTAAAACATGATATAACTAAAAGGTAAAATAAAGCGGCCTTATCGCTTACAGCGGCTTCCAGGAAATCAGCGCTTAAAAGAGATATTATTATAGGTACTAATATGAAAATAAATTTGGGTTATGATGTGAAGAATGGTAACATTTCCTGGCTAAATACCAATCTAGAGTATGTAAAAGGCAGGAAAAGAAAGCTAGCCAAAAAATATATCTAATTAATAATTAATTGGCAGTTTAGTTATGCAGGAAACAGCGAGACCAAAACTTATCTATACTAATATTATAAAGAGGAAAGATTTGATTGTTTGTTTGTTTGAATTGAATAGGCTCCGAAACTACTGGACCGATTTGAAAAATTCTTTCACCATTAGAATCCTAAATTTTCCCTGATGAACATAGGCTATAAACTATTTTCAAAAAAATTAGGGTTCCGCATTAAAAAGTTCAATAGTTAAACCGTGTATTCAACCTCTTTGTATTATGGCGCGAAGCCATAATAGAAAAAGAGGTTGAATATATAGCGCACGGTGCTTTCTTTTTCTCTACGGCCAGTGTCAGTTATGGAGTTAAAAAAAGTAAGGGATCCGTATGAACTGTGAAACCCACCATGTTCGTGAGTATAATTTCTGAATTTTTTGATTTATACCCGTGCGAAGCCGGGGCGGGCCGCTAGTGTAATATAGTTCGGCACAGCGTCTCTAGTGGCGTCTGTGCCAATCACCTAAAAAGCTAATGATGTAGTGCAGCCATTGAGATATAGATGGTGCTGTGTAAAAAAAGGTGACGAAAGTTATGTAAGAAACTTCGACGCGGCTTGACCGAATGTAATAGGTAAGTATCGAAAGCCAAGTCACGGATGGAGATTTTATTTTAGTGCAAATAGGAAGGAAATAAATATTTACATAGTCTGTGGTATATACAGTAAGCGTCAGAGAAAAGGATACACCCCTTAATAATGACATCGAGCCGTTTCGTCGATTCAAAACATCAATAAAATCTTTGTATTTTCGGTATTAATTTAAAGTGGGTACCTATTAAAACAATCCTTTAAAACGTTTTAATATAGCAAAGTGTACGATATCTGCTTTATTATCTGGTTGCCCTCAAGGACTTTTTCTAATAACAAAACCAAACCCTACGCTTTAAAGTTTTCAACCTGATCCACTGAAGACTTTTAAATAAGTTTCGGTAGACTTTTGTAAATGGTATACATACTTAATACGGATAAAAAATAAAATACAAAATCCCGCATCACAGATTTTATTAAAAAACTCGTATACTACTACAATGAAGTAATTTTATAGTAAATAATATCTACAAACAATATAATCACAAATACAAAATTCAATAAGACAAGCGCGGCCAAAAATTTCAAATTCGATTTCTAGAAATTGTGAAAACTCCTTTGATTTTGCTTCGATGATACCAGTGCTATAAGGTACATTGTGCTACAAATCTTTTCCGGAACTTCAAAAATTCAAATTAATATTTGAATCTTTGAAGATAAATATTAAAAGATAAATATAATAGGTTTCAGTAAGTCTTAAATACATTAAGGTTTCAATTATTTTCTACCTTAAAATTAGGCATGACAATTTGTATTATGTGATTGTTTCATAGAATTAAATGGTGAAAGTATCAGATCGTCAACTGAAAAGTATACACGTCATTGAGAGGGATCGGAGAGCTACCTGTATATTGTTTGCAACAGTCTGCTGTTAGCTCAATTGTTTTAATTTAACTACTAGTTATAATTTTGTTCTGTTATTTTATTGTATTTTATTTATAAAATGCAACAGATTTCTAACAATAAATTTGGTCCTCTTTATAAGCGGTTACTTTGGTTGAAGCACAATTTAACAATATATTTGTTTAAGATTATCGGTTTATATTTAACTACATTATAATAGGAACTGTTTAAACATAATAATTCTAAAATTATTATGGCGAAGGGCAAAACTCCTGAAACTCACTCCACCACATTTTCTCCAATTTTATCTATAGCCAAAGGAATTGAGGCATTTTCTTAAAAAAATCCCTACCTTATAAATAATTAAATCAATAACCATTTATTAAACTACAAGAATAACACAACACATCATATTCCGTTTACTTTCTTAAATAATACAATGTAAAAGTGTTAGTACGTACGTAGGTCCTTTAGAGTAAATTATTTTAGGGTGGAAACCCTAGATCCTTGGTATCTTGGGGCACAAACAATATTTTTAAGACAAAGAACCAATAATGATAGAAATAATAAGTGCGTGCCAGACATGACATGCTTTTTCCTTCAACATAAGATCTGGTGACCTCTAAGGTAGGTTTATTCTCACGTCTCGTCCATAGCTTTGTTACATTCGTTTAAACAAAACGTCAGAATAAGGTAATGATTTGCTTCTTGTTTGTAGAAGTTCACCAGTCCAACGGATGGTTCAGTGAATCCCTGAAACTAACGCTGTGTTCTGAGTAGAACTGTGAGAACCAGTTCCTGAAAGCTTTGATTGTTCGGTCTGCTTTCACGTAGGCGGGGGCGCTGACGAACTTCTTGCTATTCCATATCACGATGTCGCGCTCGATCTGAAAATAAAAGCCAAAGATACCTATTAGGTAACGGTTTTTCAAACGCTTATGATTTTTGACAATAGTTAAAACATTTGTAGACGAAATGTTGACGAGAGCTGGGTGTTTCAAAAGCAATTCAACGGATTATTATTATGTAGGTACTTATTATTATTATTTTGGATTATAAACTTTCTGCTGACGCACATCTTTTATTGACGAATTGTTGAGGAGAGCTGGGTTTTCAAAAGAAATAGCCGTTAAATTATGTAGGGATTTTCATTTAGAATCACTATTTTCCCCTCGCAATAGTTAGTACAATGGTGGTGCTGAGCAACGCGTTGCTCTACGGCGAGTTATGGCAGGTATTGCTATAACTCGCCGTAGAGCCGACGCGACCACAGCGAAGTCACAAGTTACATATGCATATGTATACTGCGGCGAAGTCACCTACTGACTGAATATAAAAGAGACTCTCCATCTTCCCCTCGCCCAGTATAATGGCGGCGCTGAGCAACGCGTTGCTTGACAGCGATTAAGGGCGATACACGGCGCAACCACAGGCAAGACACCATCTGACCGAATATAAGATAGACTCACCATCTTCCCCTCGCTCAGTATAATGGCGGCGCTGAGCAACGCGTTGCTCGGCGGCGAGTAGAGGCGATGCACGACGCGTTGCAGCAACGGCCCTAGAGGGGTCACTGACTGACTGAATAAGAAGGGACCGAGTGGTGTGTTGAGGCGAAGGCGAACGTGGCCTGGACCGTTCTGAGGAAGATAAAAACAGAACTGCATAAACTTTCCAAAATAAATAATAAAAAAAAACTAAAGAAAGTGTTTCTAACTTAGAAAGTGTACAAAAATTAACTTAATTAGGGCCCATATACTAAATACCTTAGAGACTAACAATATTTAAGATTAAACGAGTCAGCATCTACCAAATCCTCAATGAAAGTTTTGAAATTTCCTTTGTTCAACTCAATAATGATTTTATGTAAGTATATGGCGGCGGCGCTAATTTGTGTAAGGTGTAGGTAATGCCTAAAAACAATTACATGCATATGTATCGATTTCCTACAAATCTAAGCCGTCACCAGAAGGCAGAGTCCCAGAATGTTGGCAGCATTGCCACGTTGGATGTCGATGCTATTTCGTTGATCCAAATAAAATCCAGCATTCTGATCACCTGTGGGCTCTATAAGTAACAAGACTATCTTTGTATTTCTGACTTGGTAGTTTTAACTTCTGCTATAATGACTTCTTAGCACTTTAAATTTATCTATGCGACTGTACAAAAACACGTATATCATGTTCGAGCGAGTTGACGATAGAAAATGTAGCTAAAATCAGAAGGTGCCAACTCGCGCGAACTCGCTTGAACCATTCGAGCAAGTTGACGAATAAGTATTTCTTTGTCTTTAAAACAGGGTTATAGGTAGAAGATTGCCGTGTGGTGCCGGCATAAAATTTCACCACCCCAACTCTTCCCATGGGTGTCGTAAGAGTCGACTAAGGGAGACACACCGGGAGGCGGGCAGCAGCGCCCTATGCAGATTAAGACTCCACCGTACTGCGATCCCCAACCCGCATGCCCAGCGTGGAGATTATGGGCAATAACACCCAAATGATCGATAATGCTATCTATGGCGCTCATTAGGGGAGGCCTAGAGGTCCAGCAGTGGACTGTTATAGGCTGATGAATATATAGGTAGATGATCAAAACCTTTATTAGGCGACTTAGATAGATCAAGACGAACAACTTTTGCTCTATACTTTTTGATAATTGATAAGTATCCAAAAGTGAATATTTAAAAAAATATTAAAAACCTATCCTCAAAAACTTTTTTGTAAATACAAAATATATAACAAACCTGTGTAATTATGAGCTCTATGTGGAACAGCCTAATGTTCATTATCCTGTAGTGCTGCTTCAGATGGATGGTGGCGGTGTGGTCGTCGTTTCTTTGCCACGTCGCGTCCCAGACGTGTTCACCTGCGAACATTGAAGATCTATCAAAAACGAGATACTGCTTTTTGTTTATGAAATCCTAGTACAGTGACGACCTTAGTGGCGCGGTGGGCGAATGTATGCCTGTCGAAAGGTTACAGGTCAAAGTCCTGTAGTTTACTTAAAACAGTCTGTAGTTGGCTTTATTGTTTCAACTGTAGTAACGAAACTACTAGAGCGTTTGAAAAATTCTTTCACCATAAGAATCAAAAATTTTCCCTGGTAAACATATTAGGTTATAATTATAAAACATTTTCAAAAAGTTAGGCTCCGCATGAAAAATGAAATTTTTGTGTAATACACGTACGAAGGCGGGGCGGACCCTAGCGGTCCGCCCCCTTTCTAATAATTAAAGACTTTTTTTCTGGTATTTATCGCGTAGATTTTAATTTATTTTCCACTGTTTCCATCGCAATGATCGTGGTTACGAGACGACTAGATCGAATTACAACCAAGAATTGAAAGTTAAAACGGATCACGTAGTTTGGGTACATTTTTACGTACCAATCAGCTGGTACAATAAAGGGTATTTCTCCCCAATAGTAGACATGACTGAGGTGGCGTGCACGGCGTTCAAATGGGCGACGTCGGCGCCATTTTCAGGAATTTCCTGAAAATGAACAATTTATACTTAATATTAGGTACTAGTCTTAACTCTATAATTATAGAATTATAGATGCCGCTGGTTGTATTGTTTGCGCTGGGCTAGCTAATATTAAATTCAATTAGCATCGCAATCTGTCGACGTCGCAACGCTGCCGGCTTAGATTTTTAGGAAATAGATATAAGTATAAATACTAGAATGTAGTTTTTATTGTATTATTCTGTTAATTATTGTAAAAGCAGTATAGAATATAATTAACATTAAAAATAGGGTTTTCCATCAAATTAAACATCAAATAGGTAATAAATATATTACTATATTTTTTTTTAACCGAGATTAAAAAGGGATTATCACCTACAATAATATAATAAATAATTTCAGAAAAATATAACAGTAATAAAGAATTGAGATAATTAATTTCGTTCTTTCTTAAGATAATGAGCGTGAGGGAAAAGAGAGTGCACCCGTGTTTACGCACACACTGGTGCACTATGTCTTACACACATGGTTAGTTTCCGTTAACACTGACCGCTGTGTTCACAAATTCTAATGGTATTCTGATTTATTTTGTAATATCAGTTTTAATAATCATGGCTGGCACTCCTAAATCCTAAAACACAATCACGCAGCTACTCGCCGCTAGATGTCACCTGTATATGTGAGCTGACTGTAAACTCGTTGCGCCCTCTATACGCCCACTTCTTGCATTCTGGCGCGTCTTCGAGCGGCCACAGTGGCGCCCTCTGTTCCGCGTCATGCCATATCCACACTGCGCCGTCGGCTTCGACTGTATGCCATGTACGGATTGATACGCCTTTTGGGGCTAGAAAACAAAATCAAAGTGCAATTATGTCAATCACTAGGTGCGTGAGTTGGTTGTAGCTTTATAGCTTTACAATAAATGAAAATATTTAAGTGGGGACCAACGGGATGTTTACTACTTGACTTGATGTTCCCCATGTAAATAAATGTGGGGACGAACGGGAAGTTAGCTTCCCGTTGGTCCCCACTAGTGACGAAGCGTGTGGACGAGCGGGAATAACCCCTTTATTTCCTTTATACCTTACAGGAGTCTTGGACGCGTCATAAAATACAAATTAATAATAATAACATAATAACAACATTCTACAAACATTCTCTACCTCACTCAACCCTTAGCTATTCTACAATCATAAAATAAATAATTGTTTAATATCTCAGAAAAAACAGCTATTGACTTGGAATTTGAAAGACAGTTTATTACGACGACCTCGTGGCGCGGTGGGTAAAGGTCCGCCTGCAACTCCTGCGTTGCAGGTTGCGGGTTCGATTCCCACCTCGGGACAAATATTTGTACGATCTGCAGATATTTGGGGTGTTTGTTCTGGTTTTCTATGTAGGTATAATAAAAAATATCTATTTATGTAATAAATTATTACACTGACTGATAAACATAATACAATATTATTACTAACAATATTGTATTTCATAATATTGTATTATGTATATCAGTCATCTACCCATAACACAAGCTCTGCTTAGCTTGGTGCTAGAAGACGCAGTAGGGATTTCCCGGCAAAAAAAAAAAAATTACTTACCATTATCTTGCCCCGGTACGGAGACACAAACCCCCTTATCATCAAACGCCCACTTGTGGAAGGGGCACTCTATGCAGTTACCGCTGACAGCGCCCCCTATCGCCAGGTTGGCTCCGAGGTGGGGACAGTATGCGTCCACAACGCGGGCTGTGCCGTCTGATCCGCGGTACACGCAGAGGTTTTGACCTGGAATGGAGATTAATTTACTAGCGCCATCTTGGTATAACCGCTGGGGTAAACGTGTTCTTGAGTGGAGACCGCGAATCGGTAAACGTAGTGTAGGACACCCTCCTGCCAGGTGGGATGACGATCTGCGAAAGACTGCTGCAGATGCTGGATGCGACAAGCTGAAGACATGGCGCTATGGCGCTCATTAGAGGAGGCATATGTCCAGCAGTGGACTAACATAGGCTGATGATTATGATGATGATGATCTTGGTATATTTTGTAAAGCTGTATGTAGGTATAATGGATGCTTTAGATTTATTGAGATCTGAAAATTTTGATTCTAAGGACAATCCTATAGATTAGTTAAGTAAGGTGTGTACTACTGTTATGTACTGTTTATGTACTTATAAGCCTTTTTTCTGTCTAATAAACTACTTTACTATAAAAACTAGATGTCGTTGCTAAAAGTTCTACTACTAATAACAGATGGCGCTCAAACTAACGTTACCCTAACAATAAATAAAATTCATTTATTTGTTTTGGTCTATTAAAACAGCAGAGATGACCTCCAAGTCCAACCTTCAACTTTGGACGCTTTGACCTTTGACCTTTAGGGTACTGGATCGCTCTGAGAGCTTTGAGAGATTTTATCAAGATTGTCTGTAGACCCACTAGCGAGCGATCCACAGCCCCCATCCAGCTTCCGCTACTCACCAACAGATGGCTCTAATCACTTGCCACAACAGCGACATGCGCCAAAAACATTTATTCCAGTTTTCGCTATCCGCCAACAGATGGCGATTATCTCACCCAAAACGTCTGCCGATAGCACACCCCCAATCTTCAACTCCCGACTCTCTGCGACTGAGAACCAGCCGTTAGGGTAAGGTGGCGGGATCTTCGTGCCGAGACGTCTGGTCGCCTGCGCACGAGCGATCCGGTGCTCTCTGTCCCGACCAGACGGAATGTGGTCGAAGCCCACTTGGTTTAATTCCTGAAAGTAAAAATAAAAAGTGAAATAGTTCGACCACAAAAAGAAGGAGGATAGTCAAACTTTCTAAGTTTTCGCGATTTGTTGCCATAATAAATATTAAACTTTTTTAAACTTTCAGGATTTGTTCATATTAAAGAATATTTATCGGATATTTTTTAAATATATTAAAATCAAAAATCAAAATCAAAGTGCTTTATTTCCTTTAGACCTTACAGGACTCTTGGACATTATTACCTAATCTTAGTAATTGCTTTTTTTAATCCTGTTGGTTGTTTAGCCGTGTGGTGCCGGCATAGAATTTCACCACTCCAACTCTTCCCGTGGGTGTCGTAAGAGGCGACTAAGGGAAACACACCGGGGGGCGGGCAGCAGCGCCTTCTGCAGAACAACTACACCGAACTGCGATCCCCAACCCGCATGCCCAGCGTGGGGATTATGGGCAATAACCCCCAGATAATGATGTCATCTATGACGCTCATTAGGGGAGGCCTATGTCCAGCAGTGGACTATTATAGGCTGGTGATGATGATGATGATGATGAATCCTGTTGGTTACTGTACTTAATAAATAAATGTAGGGGAAAATAAAATAAAAGGTACGCGATACCGTATTATAACGAGGAAAGATTTGTTCGTTTGAATTGAATAGGGTTCAAAAGTACGGAACTTAGAAAATTCTTTTCCCATTAGAATCCTAATTAATGCCTGATAAACATCATAGTCCACTGCTGGACATAGGCGAATATTTTCATAAAAGTTAGGGATCCATATGAAATCTTCAATTATTATTGTACCTAACATGGTGTAAAAAATATTAATTCTTGAATTTTTATCAAATAACTGTGCGAAGCCCGGCGGATCGCTAGTCAGTTAGATCTCTATGGTTATATTATATCATAAATGCAATTTTTTGTATGTTAGGTATGTTTGGATGTTTATTACCTCTCGATGCCAAAATTTCTTTACGGTTCGGGGTGCAGTTTTGCTGCGATGTAGTTCTAGGTCGGGATTAACATATTTATTCCGGAAATGCCCCCGAAGTCATTGGCAGTATAGATAGTAAAAAAAAAAAAATACTGGACAATCGAAAAAGCATTATCAGCCCCAAGCTAAGCAGAACTTGTTGAGTTTGATGACTCATATACCTACTTTATATAATACATTACAGACATAGCTAGTTATTATTATAAATAGAAAAGGACCAGAACTCCCTGAACAAATATCCGCAGGGTCTGCAGGTATAAACATTGGTCCCGATGCGGGAATCAAACCCACAACCTGCGTGCGACGGATCTTCGTCTACCGCGCCAAAGAGGTCTTCATTATTATTATTGTATTGTATTATTAATTATAATAGTACTCACCTTGACAAGAGATATCGGACTTATAAAACTTTTATACGCCAACCAAAGTATTAGAATAACACTCAAACAAAATAAAACCACAAAAATATACTCAAATATAAAACTGAAGGTAGAATGTAACACCGCATAAACTGTGTTTGCGTAAAAAAACAAAAAGTCACTTTCAAATTTAGAATGCGAAATGATATCACATTCATTTCTTGAATTTGAAATTCTATTGTCTCTGGCGCAGTTTGTAAAGTTTGCAGCCATACTGATGTTTTCCGCCATCTGTAACAAGGAAAAAATTATTTAACAAAAAAAGGGGAAATTTATTGACAAAAACATAAAAATTCCGAGGAAAAGATATAAAGAAATTACTTTATCGCACACTTTACAAAACAGTTATTTTATAAAACGTTTATTATCATAGAATATAACAATTAAATAACCAAATTACAACTGGTATTTACATTTTGAACAATTGAGCTAACTACAGACTGTTGCAAATAATCTACAGCTACAGCATATTAGCTCAACTAATCCATTATCAATACCAGTCGGAAGCGTCCCCAAGACGCTGGCAGAATTGCCTCGCTGTTTAGAAAACTAAAAATTTAATTATACGCCAATTGGCGGTCCTATCGCTAGAGCGATCTCTTCCAGAAAACAGTTGAAGCTGTTCAATATGCGAATTTTTTTTATTGATTTTCACGTAAGTATACTTCACAAAATAAGAAAATTAGTTAAGTTAGTAAAAGGCTTTCATAGCATGTCGCATACCATTAGAAAGGGCATAGACTAGAGAAATTTTTAAAATAATACGAAGAACTTAACGTTTACTTTTTTTTAATTTCGTTCAATGTTGAGCTTTAAATTTGATTTCGCTATTTTAGAAACTTTGTTCGACGATATAAATATATTGCTAACGAGTAATGAATGGTCTCAAACCGAACAACAATACGAATTAAAATAAATCACAAATTTGGAGGTTACACTGCATTTTTTGTGTGTCAAGTGAATTTTGTAGATTACAAATAAATATTTTAAAAAATTGCATAAAAACCTACGTGAGGCCAATTTTATTTTGGCGGGATCGAGATGATAGCTTAAACTCCCACCCCTTCATTTTTGCAAATGTTGTAGGTACCAAACACCGAAGATATAGAAATATTATTTACCTTATTGAAATATCTGCTACCAGGTTATACAATTATTAAATATTACATAAACAATCAGCGCACTAAAAACTATTTTCAAAAGATTCAATTTATAAATTTTAAGAGTATTTGATTTGAATTTATTTGTTTTACACAAAAGCCCTAAAACTAATTTTCGAAAGATTCTCAATAATTTAAAACCTAAACAGTTATTGATTTGAATTTATGTGTTTTACACAAAATTACACTTTGGTTAGAGGAACGTCGAACCGTTGTGGAATATTCAATAATATTTATGTAGTTTACGATATAATGTATGTTTTATCTATGCTATGACTAACCGTACAATCTAATCTAGGATATCTATACTACAGGGTTATAGGCAAGATTACTATCTTTTACGGACAACTTTTGACACAAAATATCTACAAATAAAATGAAATAATTTTAAGTATCAAATAATTTATGATTTTTATTACTGGTATTGAAATTGATTAGTTGAGCTACCTGTAGTTTGTTCGCAACAGTCTGCAGTTAGCTCAATTGTTTCAATTGTAAATATTAGTTTATATTTAGTTAGATTATTTTAATTTTCTTTGTAAATAAAGGTTACTGACCTAAATAATTTGTAATTAATTACCGAGTACTTATAGTAGTTTATATTTTTTTATTTCTGTTAAAGTTTATTTATATTTTTTAAATATTTATTTATATAGTGTTGTTTTTATTTATTATTTATGTCATGCGCTATTGATTGTAGTTTAGGTTTTCTATAATTTTAGTTACCTAGCACTAGCTACAAAATTTTGTCCACACAACCCAAAGGTTAGCAGGTAGAGAATGCTATCTAGCATTATGTTCGCCTATGTACAACTTTTGTCCAATAATGTATAAACTATAATTCTATTGTAAATAAATAGTGCTAGACAATCCACAAAGCATTACCTAGCCCTAAGATAAGCAGAGCTTGTGTTATGGGTACTATGTATTTCATAGATAGTTATTTTTTTAGTATACATACAAGCGATTAGAACAACCGAAACAAATATCTTACATTTCTTACAAACACTTTTCCCGAGGCGCAAATTGAACCAGCTACCTCTTTCGTCGCAGGTGGACCATCGCCCACAGCGTCACCACGATCGTATTTCGAATAAAAAAAGTTAAAGATGACAGCAACCTCCTTTGTCGTAGGTGGAACATCACAAGGTTACAATCGTTTTTCGAATAAAAAAATGTTGAAGTTGTGAGAGTCTATCAAAAGTATTGCATTGATACAAAATAATATAACTATTGTGGCCAATGGACATGAACAAGATTATTTTAAGAACTAAGAAAATAACAATACCTACTTAACAGAATAAAAAAATTAGTTGCTTGACACTCCGGTATAGCGCCATAAATCAAGAAGTTGAAGTTAGGTAAAGATAAAAATTTATTAAATTTAGAAACTACAACCACAGTGTACATATAACGAACGACAAGGCAGTATGGCCTGATGACTTTAGCATAGTTTGTCCGTAAAGAAAACAAAAAAAAAAAATTACAGACAAAATGGCTGACCAGAGAGACAGATATTTACAAAAACTAAAGAAAATAAGATAAATAAACGTAATACTACGCAATATGGGCTACAACGGCTTTCGCCTGTTTATTTATAAATTAACAATGAAACAAAAAATAGGCATAGACAACTAGAGAATTAAATAACTCTAGACTCGCCGTTAAGTGTCAAACCGCTGACATGTTTTTTTTGGCAAGGTCGCAATTCGGCGGGAATCTCGCCGCGTCGGCATTTCACACGAGGAAGCGAAATGTGATATTACACGAGTTTTTACACTAAATGAAATGAAATGTGTTTATTTCAACAATAGTAGGTACATATTATTATTGGACAATTTAGGTCTGTCTAATTTCAGTAAGTACCTCTAACTTCCCCTCCAGTTATCTAGTAGTATTAGTGTTCTAGGGGGAATCAAGCTAAATAAAAAATAAGTAAAATAAAATTTACTTCTGTACTCTGGATTACAAAATACAAAAAAACTAAATTATTAATTTCCGACAAATGTTTACAATTTACATTAACATTAACATAGAAAATGTTAAAATTACAATAAGTTATTCCTTAATTTAGAAACTCATTAACGTAGGTACAAAAAATCTTTTTTTTGTTGGAGAAACAACAAAAAGGTTTTGTTAGGCGATGATGGAGGAGAAGATTCTATTGAAAATCACTTGGATATTTTGGCAGTAGTCACTCAACTGTGATTCACATCTAAACTTCAAAGCTCACCTATCAGAATTAAATGAAAAAATCTCTAAATACTGCTATGCTCTTTCTACACTCAGCTCCATTGCATCAAAAAGTATTGCAAAACAGGCATATTATGGTTTAGTTTATTCTCAGTTAAGTTATGGAATAATTTTCTGGGGAAACTCTGTTGATATCCAAACAACTTTTATTATGCAAAAGAAATCATTAAGATGTATTTTTAACTTGAAGAGCACTGATTCACTCCGTAATATTTTTAAAAAAGAAAGATTACTGACTCTCACTTCCATTTATATTCTAGAAATCTGTATTTTTGTAAAGAATAATAAGCAATACTTTTTTGAAAAAAAATCTGCCCGTGCCTCCTCTCAAAGGTCCAAACATAAATTCAATATTTGTATGACTCAAGTAAATAACAATATGTATCAAAAAAGCACTTTTATCAAAGCCATAAAAAATTTCAATAATCTTCCTATAGAACTTAAACGCTTAGATGGTAACATGTTTAAAATTAAATTAAAAACATGGCTTGAATCGAATGCTTTCTATTCACTGAAATATTTTTTTGACAATAATAGCACCTTGTAACGTCCAGCTGAGAATCCGTCCAGTTGAGAATCCGTCCAGCTGCGAATTCGTCCAGTTGCTACGGAGCGTTTTTAACTTCTTGGATTGCATTGTTCTATAAACCATAAAGCATACCAAATATAGCTAGATATATCTATCTACCTAGATCTTATTTTAAACTGTATTTTTTTATGTCTGCTAAAGATAAGCTGTTGAAACTGTACACCTTATACCTAAGATCTTTTCTGTACAACAGTTCACACTAAAAATATTTCTGATTCTGATTCTGATTCTGTGCATGAACCTTCATGGAGAGAATTACGATAAATCTTTTCTTAATTTTTGTTTAGTGAATATTTAGTTTTATGATTGCGAATTTATATTACGGTACCTACTTAATTTAATTACTTAATTTATATAAAAAATTATTCACAAATTTATTTCTTTGCAAGTCTTCTGCAAAAGTGTAGGTACCTACTTTTGTTGAAGACTATCAGAATTTGAACAAGTTTTTGTTTTTTTTATTATTACCTACTAGACGTTTAAACAGAGATGTACAAAATGGTTTTAAAAAGCATTTAAATACAAAATGCAAAATACTTTTCAGATTTACTATTTCAAATGCAAAATACCAAATAGTATTGCGTTTTGTATTTCAAATGCTAAATGCAAAATAGGTATTTTCAAAATACTTTTTCAAAATAAAATGACCCTCCCTGACCAAATCACAGATATTTTTATTTATTACACAGGAGAATAGATTAGATGATACACTCAATGCGATTACACTTTTTTTTTTAATTAATAACAACTGGACTGGTATTGTTAAAAAGTGATAAAAATAAATATAATTTTTTATTTATAACACTTTTTAACAATACCATTCTGAGCTCATTTTTCACACTTGTCAGACATTGACACTTGTCAGACATTACTTGACATTGACATAAGACGCGCACTCTGACCAAAGAAAAAGATGTCGTGCATGGTTAGTTGGCGCCTCTATCGGTCGAATTCGGCAATACAAGCGTTTTGTTTTGTTTGACTGGTAATGTTGGGTATTTTTTGTATTTTAAAAATGTAGTAGGTATATTAAAAATACAAAATGCATCTCGAAAGGCATTTCAAATAAAATTCAAAATACTTTTCACTGAAAGGTATTTAAATACAAAATAGGTATTTTGCATTTGCTAATTGCATTTAAAATAGAAGTATTTCAAATAAATCATCAATATTCATCTCTGCGTTTTAAATATAACCGAAACATGAATTTTGAAGAATCTTTCGTGAGATTAGTGGAGTAGGGGGAAGTTTAGGAAAATCTTAGGATATCTCAAAAAGGGGGGAGGGGGATTCGAAAAAGTTTCAGAAATGCCTTACTTATTAATTATTGGACGCCCCTAATTATTGATTTAATGACACAGTCCAACAAAATCATCATAGAAAGCAGAAAATATTTTAAACCGCTAAATACATACATATTATTATTTGTATTTTGTGAATCTGAATCGAACACTCTGAAAGTAAGTTTCCAAATCGTCCTGCATAATGACGACCACTTATGCAGGACGATTTGGCGACGATTTGACGACCTCTGTGGCGCGGTGGGCGAAGGCCTGCGACGCAAGAAGTTGCGGGTTCGATTCCCGCCTCGGCACATATAATATTTGTACGATCTGCAGATATTTGTTCAGGGGTTCTGGTTGTTTTCTATGTATAATAAAAAATATCTATCTTTTTAATAATATTGTATTATGTATATCAGTCATCTAGTACCCATAACACAAGTTCTGCTTAGCTTGGGGCAAGATGATGCTGTGTGGATTGTCCAGCATTATTTATTTATTTTATTTATTATTTATTTATAATCTAATGAATATTGATTGGGTATTTGAGATTAGCAACACATAAAATAATCACAGAATAATAATCATCATCATCATCACCAGCCTATAAAAGTCCACTGCTGGACATAGGCCTCCCCTTATGAGCGCCATAGATGGCATCATTATTTGGGGGTAATTTCCCATAATCCCCACGCTGGGCATGCGGGTTGGGGATCGCAGTTCGGTGTAGTTGTTCTGCAGAGGGCGCTGCTGCCCGCCCGCCGGTGTGTTTCCCTTAGTCGCCTCTTACGACACCCACGGGAAGAGTTGGGGTGGTGAAATTCTATGCCGGCACCACACGGCAAAAGAATAATAATAGTCTGCAGCTATCTCAATTGTTTGAATTGTAAATACTAGCTCTAATTTACTTAAATAATTGTAATTTCTTTGTTAATAAAGGCTTTTTTGCAATTAAAAAAAAAAAAAATTAAATAAACCTTCATATAGATATATTATAGTGCCGTGTGGTGCCGGCATAGAATTTCACCACTCCAACTCTTCCCGTGGGTGTCGTAAGAGGCGACTAAGGGAAACACAGCGGGGGCGGGCAGCAGCGCCCTCTGCAGAACAACTACACCGAACTGCGATTCCCAACCCGCATGCCCAGCGTGGGGATTATGGGCAATAACCCCCAAATGATGAATAATGCCACATATGGCGCTCATTAGGGGAGGCCTATGTCCAGCAGTGGACTATATAGGCTGATGTTGTTGTTGTTGTTGTTGTATGCCCAGCGTGGGGATTATGGGCAATTACCCCCACATAATGATGCCATCTATGGCGCTCATTAGGGGAGGCCTATGTATGTCCAGCAGTGGACTATTATAGGCTGGTGATGATGTTGATGATAGATATATTAGCGGTCTGGCTCCGCACAAGTATTCTAAAATCAATTTTCTTACACAAGTTACGTTAAAATATATAAGTTTTTACACGGATACACAACATAGGGATAATGTAGGAATCATTTATTATTTATTTATTTAGAAAAACAGTAGCAAGGATAATTTAGGAATCTAATAGTGGAAGATTTTTTCTAAACTTAACTAAGTTGCACAATGTCTTATCGCTGAGAGCGATCTATTCCAGACAACCTTGGGATAGCTACGAAGCAGTTGTACTTGAAGACGGTGGCGTATTTAAAATAGCTAATACATACTATGTAATATATAATTAAATATTACGGATTATCAATGAATCAGCACACTTCAGGGAGGAAAAATATGATAAGATAATACATTGATAATGCGTTACGAGTCAAGGTAAACCTTATATTGCATATTTTACATATCTTTGGTTGTTAATACATATATAAGTGATAGAGATAATAGATTATGAAAAAATGTAACCAATTCCGGTCAGTGTGCCAATAAGAATGTGACTACTCGTCAAAACGATATCGCTTGGTTTATCGATATTCTATAGATCTTTCCGATTCGATTGTTTGGATTGAATAGGCTCCGAAACTACGGGACGGAATTGAAAAAATCTTTCACTACAATCCTACATTTTTCTTAAACATTGGCTTTAGAATATTATCAAAAAAGGTAAGGACTCCTATAAAAACTGCAATAAAACATTGATAAAATTTTGTAATTTTTGTTAAATACCTATATATAGTTAAAGTCTATAAATACCATAAATAGTTATATATTAAATTGACATTTGTAAAACATGAAACACACGCACCACATAGACAAATATTAAATAGTACATTGTTACCCTAGGGTTGGAAGTTATTTAGTCCCAAGACGGGGTTTCATCATCATCATCATCAGCCTATGTTAGTCCACTGTTGGACATAGGCCTCCCCTAATGAGCGCCATAGCGCCCTGTCTTCGGCTTGTCGCATCCAGCATCTGCCAGCAGTCTTTCGCAGATCGTCATCCCACCTGGCCGGAGGGCGTCCTACACTACGTTTACCGAGTCGCGGTCTCCACTCAAGAACACGTTTACCCCAGCGGTTATCGGTTCTTCGCGAAATATGGCCGGCCCACTGCCACTTCAGTTGGCTAATTCTCTGAGCTATGTCGATGACTTTAGTTCTCTGTCGGATGAATTGGTTACGAATCCTATCCTTCAGAGAAACTCCGAGCATAGCTCTTTCCATAGCGCGCTGAGCGACTTTGAACTGGTGGACCAACCCTATCGTGAGTGTCCACGTCTCAGCTCCGTAGGTCATGACTGGTAGGACGCACTGATTAAAAACTTTCGTTTTCAAACATTGCGGTATGGATGACGAGAAGACTCGACGTAATTTTCCGAACGCTGCCCAGCCTAGCTGGATCCTCCTCTTGGCTTTCTTCTCGAAATTGTTTTTACCCAACTGCAAAATCTGCCCGAGGTAAGTGTACTCAGAAACAATTTCGAGAAGGTGGCCATGTACGATCACCGGTCTTGGATCAATGTGGGCATTGATCATGACTTTGGTTTTATCCAAATTCATGCCAAGACCGATACATCGGGAGGCTGCAGCTAGACTGTCCAGCATCCGGTTCAGCTCCTCTAGCGACTCCGCCATTAAGACTATGTCATCAGCGAATCGCAGGTGTGAGATGTAGTCGCCGTTTATGTTGATGCCCTTGTCTTTCCAGTCCAGCGTCTTAAACATATCTTCCAACGCGCTCGTGAACAGTTTCGGGGATATGACATCCCCCTGCCTCACTCCTCTGCGCAGTTGGATCGGTTTAGTCTGCTGGTCCTGTACTCGGACACTCATCGTAGCAGCTTCGTAGAGACATCTCAGCACCTCGATATAACGATAGTCTACTTGGCATCGCTGTAAGGATTGTAGAACAGCCCAGGTTTCAACGGAGTCAAAGGCCTTCTCATAGTCCACAAAAGCCAGACACAGGGGCTGATTATACTCTTCGGACTTCTGTATAATCTGCCTCACTGTGTGAATGTGGTCTATGGTACCATATCCTCCGCGAAACCCAGCCTGCTCCGGTGGCTGAAACTCGTCGAGTCTCCTGGCGAGACGGTTCGATATAACTCGTGAGAAAAGCTTATAGACGTGACTTAGGAGCGAGATGGGTCTATAATTTTTAAGAAGGGTTTTATCTCCCTTCTTAAAAAAGAGCACCACCAAACTCCCACTCCACGCCTTTGGAGTTCTCCCACTGTGAAGGACGGCGTTGAAAAGGCTCTGTAACTCCTGTATAACAGGGTATCCTCCAGCTTTCAAAAGCTCTGATGTTATTCCGTCCTCACCGGGGGCTTTTCCATTTTTAAGCTGCCTCAGAGCTAACACGATCTCGTCTTGACTGATGTCTGGCAGTTCGTCGGTATAGTGGCGTATCAAGGTGGCTCTAGAATCGTGGTCGTCTCGTTGGGAACGGGGAGCATGTGCAGCGTATAAACGGCCATAAAAGTCCTCTATCTCGGCCGATATCTCCGGCTTCGACAATACGGTCCTTCCGTCGTGCGTTGAAAGCTTCGTCAGGTGGCTCCTTCCAAGCTGCTGAGTGAATACTTTGGACCCTCGGTTTCGCTCTATCGCCTCTTCAATGAGGCGTGTATTAGAGCTCCGAAGGTCGCGTCGTACCATCTTCGCAATTCGCTTGTTCAGGTCTGACCTCTCTGACGAAGTCGCTTGGGTGGTTTCCCGTCTTTTTGTCATCAGCCCAAGAGTCTCATCCGAGAGTTTGGACTTCTTACCAGTACGCTGCTTTTTGCAAAACTTGATGCCCTCGTCCCTCAGCGTTTCTACCAGATTGTGTAGGGTCTCGTCAGCGTCATCAGTGGGTTCCAAGGCAGCGAATCTATCCCCGAGAAGCTGCTGAAACTTCTCGGTTCCCGCCATGATTTGGATTGGGTTCGGTCGGAGCGTGGACTTCATCAGACGGTTTCTTTCAAGCTTCAAATTTATATTCAGAGAGCCTCGAAGGAGTCGGTGATCAGATCCGGTATTGAACCTGTTGATCACTGAGACATCTCTGAATATATGCTTGCTATCCGTCATGATGAAGTCGATCTCATTTTTTGTCACAGAATCGGGACTCCGCCATGTCCACTTCCTCGAGAAAGACGGGGTTTAATACTTCGAAAATAGTTAAATAAGTTACTTTCACCCGAGGTAAACACTGTGCTTTTCATTACGTATACAAGGAAATAAAGGTTTTCCACAATAAAAAAGTAATAGCTGTCAGTGGAAAACTACAACCCTAGGGTCGAAAAGTATCACTTTCAACCCGCTCGTCAGGCAACTTCAGATCTACTTTCCGACTAAGAGTAATGAAAAATAATTAATAAGGGCGTAGAAAAGCGTTTATTGGAATAAAAGAAGTTTGTGTGAAACGGCAAGCGGTAGGTACCATCTTCACGTGTACGAAATTTCGGTCCGATACGATCCACACGTTACTTTTGAATTTTGATATGATAAAAATTTCCCTGGCAGACACCCTGATTGAATAGGCCTTGCATCGTTATAGGTTCTTTAATCTAGAATCAAATAGGTATATATCAAATAAAATGATTATTTTAAAAGCTGATTATTGTTTTCCGGACACATGCATCGAAACGATATCAGCAGTGCTAAAGTTCATGTGAAACATTTTTACGGTTTTCGATCAGCATTCCTATAAAGAACTAGCGGTCCGCCCAGGCTTCGCACGGGTATTAAACAAAAATTTCAGAAATTATACACACTAACACGATGGGTTTCACAGTTTTCATACGCATCCTTAGGTTTTTTAGCATCGTTGGGGTTTTTGACATTGACTTACACTCCATAACTGACACTGGCCGTAAAGAAAAAGGAAGCAGAGGAGCCATAATAGGAAAAGAGGTTGCGGATCCCTTTTTTGAAAATATGAGTAGGTATGGCCTATATTCATCACGAAAAATTTAGGATTCTAATGGTGAATGAATTTTTTAGACAATTTTTTAGAATCAAACAAACAATCAAATCTTTCCTCTTTATAATATTAGTTTAGAAGTATAGATTTAGAAAAAAATCGTTCCAAATATCTCGATAAAAAGGGCGTCAAAAGGGCGTCTATGGTATGATTACATTGATTGACATATCAATGTCTAATGTAATGAAAGAAACAGAAAAACAACAAAAAATATGCTAATTTGGCAACACTGACTAGAAACTTTTAAAAGCTGTTACTCCTTTCATTTCGTGTGCGTTCGTCCAGCAAAAAGTATCGTCTTTTCAAGAATCGAAGAATTCCATCTGATATAGACATAACCTAATTTTCACTGAAGTCGCGTGTCAAATAGTGTCAATATTGTGACGAATAGCATCGCACGTCGCGTCGTTTCTTTTCTTTTTTTTTTTTACGCGTTTTTTCAACTATGGACTAAGAATTCGCCTTTTGATGTAAGAACATCGTGTAAGAAACACTTTACTTATAGTAAGTCATAATCATCATCGTCAGCCTATATCAGTCCACTGCTGGACATAGGCCTCCCCTAATGAGTGCCATAGATGACTTTATTTTTCATTTGGGGGTTATTGCCCATAATCCACACGCTGGGCATGCGGGTGTGGATCGCTGTACGGGCCGCTAGTACTCTATAAAATCCTATTAAAGAATATTTATCGGGTATTTATCGCGTACCTTTTGTTTTCTCTCTGCTAGACTCAGGAAGTAACCATTGGATCAAGTTACATGACCCAAAGGTTCTATCTCGTGAGCGTCACTATTATAAAAGGATGGTTCGAGAGGCGATTGAGATCAAAAAACACCCAAATTTCAATCGTGAAGATGGTTTTCGTCTCTCGTCCTCGTGGAATCCGGTGATTAATAAGTGCGGGCGTCGTGTACAGACTGCATTGCATTCGGACACGGTCAGTGTAGTGTGTCGTACTGTGAACGTGAACATTCCTGATTCAGAAGACGAATTGAGGGTAGTCGTGGATACTGCCGTCAATTCTTGGCAGTAACTCGCAGAACATCCAGTCGCCCCGTGACCACGATCGCTGCAACGCGATGGAAACGTAGGGGAAAATAAAAACAAAAGGTACGCGATAAATACCCGATAAATATTCTTTAATATGTCAACAAATCGTGAAAGTTTAAAAAATTTTATCATAAGCCTAAATCAGTTCTTAATTAGTCTATCTAAAGCTATCACGTATGTGACGTATTAATCAAGTCAGACTTATCAGTAATCAGTTTTATCAAATAAATAAATAAATAGGTAATTGGCAATATCGGATACTACAAATTTCAAGACGTGATCGCATAAAACCGCATGCCATTTATATTGATCACTACATAGTATAAAACAAAGTCGCTTCCCGTTGTCTGTCCAGTATGGAGATTTAAAACAACGCAACGGGTTTTTATGCGTTTTTTTAAATGGATAGTCTCATTAAAGATTATGGTTTAATATGCATAACATAAGCGAGTCTCTATGTGTCAAAATGTATGGTCTAATGTACAGTCCGCGTCACTTATCATTATCAGAATTATCAGTACCCTCCTATCTCAATGTATGTGGGACACAATAGGTGTTATTGTTGGGAATTTCAGACTTTGAGTATTATGGGTGGTTCGATCCTGAGCGGGGCGGCGTGATAATTTTTTGCGTGTGAAAATTTGTGATAAGTTACAAGGGAATTCGAAGTAGTCTTAAATATTATGTAGACAAGGGGGGGGGGGGGGTACTTAATTCTGACGCGCACTGTACCTATAGTCTTCCTTGTACTTATAGTAAACATAAAGCTAAACTGGAAAGACACATTCTGGCAATGCGAATGGATTAAATACGGACCAAAAATTTCTATTTCAAATTAAGAAGCTCCTTTCTTATTTTTTATTGCCATATTCAAGAGAAGCGGTGTGAAGCTCCAATTTTCAGTCGATAAAAACACGAGTTCTAACTGCGAACCAATATTATTTCATATTTTTTATTGCCATATCAAAGAAGGGTAGCGAATAATGTAGCGAAGATTAAATTTTTAGTCGATAAAAACACGAGTTTTAACTGCGAAGGACAAATCAATATTATTCTTATTTTTTTATTGCCAGAAGGGTGGCGAATCATGTAGCAACTCCAATTTTCAGTCGATAAAAGCACGTTTTAACTGCGAAGGACAAACCAATATTATGGGAACATTGCTGTATGTTGGCAACATTGCTGTATGCTTTGCTGTATGGCTTGTGAGAATTCGCAACTGGTTGTCCTTCAACTTGCAAGGGCTGGTAATAAGTTAATAACAGGGTAGGAGGAAACAAGAATATATCAAACAGTTTTATCGAACGGTTATGTTACTTTGAAATAGTGGAATGTATTTTATTTACAAGGTTTTATGTCTTGTCGCAGCGAAACGTGACCTTAGAGCTGTAGGGCAATCACGGGCTTTCTTGTCTAAGGTAGAATAGACAAAAATTACGTCACTATGTCATCGAATGCGTAAAATATTTGAAATTAATTTCTTCAACTACAATAATGTACGCAATGTATGGCGATGCGATGCCATTATTGTCTATTCTACCCTAGAGAACAATCCCCGTGCTTGGCCTACTGCTAAATTATAAATTATTTAAGTAATATTGTGTGCTTAGATCTTTATAAGTACGCAACGGATTTTGATGCGGTTTTTTATTCATCATCAGCCTATAATAGTCCACTGCTGGACATAGGCCTCCCCAAATGAGCGCCATAGATGGCATTATTTATAATTTGGGGGTTATTACCCATATACCCCACTGGGCATGCAGGTTGGGGATCGCAGTTCGGTGTAGTTGTTCTGCAGAGGGCGCTGCTGCCCGCCCCTAAGTGAGTTTCCCTTAGTCGCCTCTTACGACACCCACGGGACGAGTGGGGGTGGTGGAATTCTATGCCAGCACCACACGGCAAAATTCTATGCCGGCATTACACGGATTTTTTATTAGATAGAATTAATTATGAGGATGGTTTCTGCGTATTATATGCATAAGTATAACTAAGTATAAACATTGCACCCGTAAGAAGTCGGGGCGGGTCGCTAGTGGGTTATATTTCATAGAAGACTCCTAGAGCCCTTGCCACAGATTAAGGGAAGTGTTTTTTTATTTTGTGAACGTGTGATTTGTTTAATTGTTTTTATTTTTGGTTTTTGGATTATACTATTAAATAAATAAATAATGTTGGACTAGCATCATCTCGCCCCAAACTAAGCAGAGCTTGTGTTATGGGTATCTATTTAATCCGTGCTAATATTATATAAAAGATAATATTGTAAAGATTTGATTGTTTGTTTGAATAGGCCCCGAAAATACTGTTTTGAAAAAATATTTCAGCATTAGTATCTCTGATGAACAAAGTAACCGATAAAATATATACGATGAGATATATTAAATTATCTAGCTACCCGCCCCGGCTTCGCACGGATGCATGTTATAGATATTTATTTATTTTAGGAAAACTTTATTTTAGGAATACACAGACCAAGAAATAAAATATAAGTCAGGACGGCCAATTAAAAGTTTTCACAAAGAACAATAGAAAAGAATAAGTAAGAGGTGGACGAACAGACAAAAGTAGGTACATAGGTGTAATGTAAGTTAAGAAATACAGAAATGACTACCACAGAATGCGCTTGAAGTTACTGGGAGAAGTGGGGAGAAGTATTAAATAAGTCAACTTCTTTCGCCATTGCATTAAGTTTCTGCTCGCACGTAGAATATATGAATGCCTCCTATATCGCGAATCAGATGACGGGATATGTAGAAGATTATGGTTTCTGAGAGATGCTGGAGTTGTTATAAGCCCTATGCAGCCAAGTAGTTCTTGGCAGAGATATCCAGGAGTTGGGCGTTGACACTACCACACAGTTTCTAAAGCTTAGGTAGTGTCATCTTTTCAAAATGTATTTATAACGTAAATTGTAATAATGACCTGAATAAATGAAAAAATTAAATGAAAAAATGAGATAATAAACTTTGCTCTTGAATCAATTTATATTTTAACTAGCGGTCGGCTTTGCTCGGTTATTTAACAAATATTGAATTTGTCATGTTTTGTTTTGAAAATAATTTATAGCCTATTTTCCTATTTTCATCAAAATTTAGGATTGTAATGGTGAAATAATTTTTCAAATCGGTCCAGTAGTTTCGGAGCCTATTCAATTCAAACAAACAAACCTTTTCACTTTATAATATTATAAAAAAAACCCGCATCATAATCCGTTGCGTAGTTTTAAAGATCTAAGCATACATAGGGACAAACAGACTGACAGTAGGAAGCGACTTTGTTTTATGTTATATAGTAATACGCGGAACAAATATCTGCAGATCGTACGAATATTTGTACCGAGGCGAGAATCGAACCCGAAACATCACGGAAATTAACCTACTCGACTACTGAGGTCGTTGTAACTTGTAACTGAACGCTTTCCACTGTTTTTTTAGTTCTGACACATGAGCACATGCAGTTTGTCAAATTGGTTAAACAAATATAATCGACAATCCACGATTTATAACTAAATAAATAATGCCGGACAATCCACACAGCTTCATCTAGCCCCAAGCTAAGCAGAGCTTGTGTTATGGGTGCTAGATGACTAATAGGTATACTTAATAAAATATTATTACTAATATTTTAGATTATTATTTATTATAAATAGAAAACGACTAGAACACTGGGTACAAATATCTGCAGTTCGTACATCACACTAATTGATTGTCACTCAGCTGGCCGAAAAAAAAAACGTGTATCTACGCGTTTATTTTCCATTTTTTAGCTATTTTAGCTTGTTTTTATGCATAAAAGTTTTATTTTGCTGGCAACTATTTTACTACAGACGTTTTTCATATTAATTATATATTTTTTTTAAATATAAGAGAACTGTAGTTTTTATACAACCATAATTTAGACTTTACTTAACATAAAAAAAAATATCTTGAGCCTTGAGGAAGTGTTTCAAGTTTGTTTTTAAATTATATTAAAAAAACTCTAGTTCCTGACAAACCTACTTTAGAATAATATTCCAAAATTCCAGGATAAAAAATGTCATCATTTTTAACAAAACTCTTTCTAACAATTGAAAAAAAAAACACTTACCATAGACAAACTTGCGAGAACTTTTTCGTCAAAAGCGCGCGAATTATTCCGAAATATTCCGCGGGCACGTTCTCACTGTACCTGCCGTAGACTCACACTGGCTATGGACAGAACAGAACATTGATAACCAATATATTATGCAATAGGATAAACATTATAATACTTTCCTGTATATTTTTGTTTCTTTTATATTTCTAATGTAATATAGTTCATTTCATTGGCATAGAGTAGGTACCTAATAGAACTGTAAGCGCCCACCCAACCTTTTAAAATATTTTTAACTAGCAACCCGCTCCGGCTTCGCGCGTGTTCAATGCTGATACTAAAACCTTCCTCTTGAATCACTCTATCTATTAAAAAAACCGCATCAAAATCTGTTGCGTAGTTTTAAAGATTTAAGCATACATAGGGATATAGGGACAGAGAAAGCGACTTTGTTTTATACTATGTAGTGATAAGTATGTTTGTACATTATATATAATATAGGCCATACAGGATAAACATAATACTTTTCTGTATATTTATGTTTCTTTTTAATTTTCGAATGTAATACGAGTATATAGTTTATTTTATTGGCATAGAGTAGGTAACAGAACTTAAGCGCCCACCCTAGCTTATAAAATATTTTTTATAAAAACGAATATTATGTTTGTAAATTCTATATTATTTTAGAACAAGATAGAGGTTTCTTGTTCGCTTCTTTACTTTACCTTGAAAAGATTGAAGCGAAGAGAGAATCAAAGAGATCAAGAGATCACTTTATTTCCCAGTAATACTTATGTAATTTGTATTTTGTGACGTGTCCAAGAGTCCTGTAAGGTCTAAAGGAAATAAAGCACTTTGATTTTGATTTTGTTTTCGAAAAACACCTAAAATAGGTAACATCGGTCAGGATTATTTGATTATAATTACGTTTTATTTAACTTTTTATAAGTCTTTATCAACAAAGAAAATTACAAATACTTAAGTATATAACTAAATTTGATCTACTACAATTGAAACAATTGAGCTAACTGCAGACTGTTCCAAACAAACTACAGGTAGCTCAACCGATCCATATCAATTATATTGGATTACATTTTATTCTAGAGGTTCTTAACTATAAAATAAAATGTTTTGGCGGGAACATTGGGGTTGTCTGCAGTGGTCTAAGATCGCGGTTCGATTCCCACCACGTACATACTATTGCCGTGTGGTGCCGGCATAGAATTTCACCACCCCATCTCTTCCCGTGGGTGTCGTAAGAGGCGACTAAGGGAAACACAGCGGGGGGCGGGCAGCAGCGCCCTCTGCAGAACAACTACACCGAACTGCGATCCCCAACCCGCATGCCCAGCGTGGGGATTATGGGCAATAACCCCCAAATGATAAATAATGTAATCTATTTATGGGCAATAACCTACAAATGAGAAAAAATGCCATCTATGGCGCTCATTAGGGGAGGCCTATGTCTAGCAGTGGACTATTATAGGCTGGTGATGATGATGATGATGACATACTATTTGTGGTAACATAATATTTGTTCCTGGTATGGTAGGTATTCTACGTCTAATGGCTATAGGTATATCAGGCTGGTCTTACGCCTGACCTCTCCCTGGTCGTGGCGGTGTGCGGTTCCTCAGATTAGGAGAGTTATGCGATAGCAGTAGTGTTTGCGGACACACTTGTGCACTAGGTTGAAACTGGCCTCTGTGGCCGAAATTTGGTGAAGAACCTGATTTTAATATAGGAAATTATTACTTTGAGGCCAGAAAATGCTGGGAAAATAATGGTGCAATATTATTTAAATTAATTTTATATTATCGCGGTGAGTGATAAACACGTGAGGTATTATAAGATGTAATAAAGAATTATAAAGCCTCTACACTTGCACGCGGAGCCGTGAACAATGAGTGTGGATCCGATTCGCATATGACCTCTGTGGTGCGGTGGGCGAAGGTCCGCCTGCGACGCAGGAGGTTGGCTCGACTCCCGCCTCGGGACAAATAATTGTACGATCTGCAGATTTGTTCAGGGCGTTCTGGTCGTTTTCTATATATAAAAAATATCTATATATTATGTACTAGCGGTCCGCCCCGGCTTCGCACGGGTATTAAACAAAAATTTCAGAAATTATACACACTAACACGATGTGATGAACATAGGCTATATAATATTTTCAAAAAAGTTAGGGATCCGCATGAAAAAATCAATAATATAACCATGCGCTGCATATTCAACCTCTTTTTCTATTATGGCGCGTCAGAATAGAAAAAGAGGTTGAATATTAATAGCGCACGGTGCTTGCTTTTTCTCTACGGCCAGTGTCAGTTATGGAGTGTCGAGTCAATGTCAAAAATCCCAATGCTGTTAGAAAAAGTAAGGGATCCGTATGCAAACTGTGAAGCCCATCGTGTTAGTGTGTATAATTTCTGAAATTTTTGTTTAATACCCGTGCGAAGCCGGGGCGGGCCGCTAGTATATTATATTATTATTTATTATTGATATTATTTTTCTGCAATATCACGCTGGGATTCCCGCGGAGTGTGGGCAGGCCTTTTCGCATTTATACCGGCCTATAAGCATCGGCTTTAGATTAGATTGAACTGTCAATGGTGATACGCATGCGTCATGTTTGATAAGATAACCTAATAGTATTCCTAGCACACCTTATCTATTCAGCTTAGTCAGCCGTTTTGGAAGGAATTATGAATAACCTGGGAATGTCTATTGATATTTGACTAGCTTTATTTGCCGTGTGGTGCCGGCATAGAATTTCACCATACCATCTCTTCCCGTGGGTGTCGTAAGAGGCGACTAAGGGAAACACACCGGGGGGCTCGCAGCAGCGCCTTCTGCAGAACAACTACACCAAACTGCGATCCCCAACCCGCATGCCCAGCGTGGGGATTATGGGCAATAAACCCCAAATAATGATGCCATCTATGGCGCTCATTAGGGGAGGCCTATGTCCTGTCCAGTAGTGGACTAATTATAGGCTGTTGATGTTGATGTAGCTTTATTTATTTATTTATTTATTTATTGAGACCTCTGTGGCGCAGCGGGTGGAAGTCCACGCGACGCAGGATCAGGATCAGATTTTTCTTCAGGGTGTTTTGATTGTTTTCTATGTCTATAGTCTTCTATGCTAATATATATATCTATGCTATATCTATATCTATGCTATGCTATGCTATATCTATGCTATGCTAAGCTATATCTAAGCTATGCTATATCTATGCTAATATATATATCTATGCTAAGGATAATATTATCTATGCTAATATATATATTATATGCTATAAAGAGTAAATATTTGATTGTTTGTTTGTTTGAATCGAATAGGCTCCGAAACTACTGGACCAATTTGAAAAATTCTTTCACTATTATAATCCTTAATTTTCCGTGATGAACATAGACTATATAATATTTTCAAAAAAGTTAGGGATCCGCATGAAAAATTCAATAAATGAACCGTGCGCTGTATAATTTAATTATGCAACCTCTTTTTCTAATAGGCGCGTCAATAGAAAAAGAGGTTGAATATATAGCGCACGGTGCTTGCTTTTTCTCTACGGCCAGTGTCAGTTATAGAGTGTCGAGTCAATGTCAAAAACCCCAATGCTGTTAAAAAAAGTAAGGGATCCGTATGAAAACTGCTGGACAAACGACTCCATAGATGGCATTATTTATCATTTGGGGGTTATTGTACTTATTCCCCCGTCCCGACTTCTTCTATAAAAGACGAACGAGGATAGCAGCCTTCTGGAGTCGACTAAGTCGCTCCAACAACACCATCTTGAGGGTTGTTTCTGACTATCTAGCCAATCCGATTACTGTCACTGGATTTCTGTTCACATGGACAGAAATAAATATTTAGGTATTGTCGGAAGATATCGTAGTTTTAATGTTTTATTTATATATTTTATTTTATTTATGAAACAAAATTCACAGCTCTTAGATCTGAATAATAAAAAGAAAAACTTATAATATAACCTACAGCCAAATCAGGATTTACATTTTAATTTAAATTTTTATTTCATTTTATTTTAACTCGATCACTGGTTACGAGACAAAAATATTAAGCTAAAAAAAGTGACGCAATAACAAAATTCAACACTGTATGATATAGACACATCAGCCATAGGCTGCTCGTCTATTAACAAATAAATAAATAAATAATGAATGATATGGGTTTTATTTTTGTGCCTGCAATAAACTAATTTCTTTATTATTTATTTTATTTAAAATCCCCACAACAGGAAACGTTGTAAACTATGATTCTATATTTGAAAAGATTTTATTGCGAAATATTTATTGCCACGATTTAAGATCGCTTTAAACAAAGTTATTTTGTCAAAATAGAATTGCAACTTTCTATTTTTGATTTAATTAGAGAAAGTCGAACCGTCGGACTTGATGAACATTTAAGTGACATATTTACTATTTTAGCGGAAGTTTGCTAAAATAACGTTTGCTTCCGTTTTAACCTGATTTAACTTTAGTTACAAATGCCGGTCCGCCCCGGCTTCGCACGGGTATTAAACAAAAATTTCATACACAGTAACACGATGAGTTTCACAGTTTTCATACGGATCCCTTACTTTTTTTAGCAGCATTGGGGTTTTTGACATTGACTTGACACTCCATAACTGACACTGGCCGTAGTGAAAAAGCAAGCAGCGGAGCCATCATAGAAAAAGAGGTTGAATAGCGCAAGGTTTAATTAATTAATTTTTTAAACGGATCCCTAACTTTTTTGAAAATATTATATAGCCTATGTTCATCACGGAAAATTTGGGATTCTAATGGTGAAAGAATTTTTCAAATCGGTCCAGTAGTTTCGGAGCCTATTCAATTCAAACAAACAATCAATATTTCCTCATTATAATATTAGTATAGACTAGCGGCCCGCCCCGGCTTCGCACGGGTATTAAACAATAAAATTTCAGAAATTATACACACTAAAACGATGGGTTTCACAGTTTTCATACGGATCTTTACTTTTTTTAACAGCATTGGGGTTTTTGACATTGACTCGACATTCCAAAACTGACACTGGCCGTAGAGAAAAAGCAAGCACCGTGCGCTATACAACCTCTTTTTCTATTCTGACGCGCCATAATAGAAAAAGAGGTTGAATATACAGCCCACGGTTCAATTATTGAATTTTTCATGCGGATCCTTAACTTTTTTGAAAATATTATATAGCCTATGTTCATCACGGAAAATTAAGGATTCTAATGGTGAAAGAATTTTTTAATTCGGTCCAGTAGTTTCGGAGCCTATTCAATTCAAACAAACAAACAAACAAACAAACAAACAAACAAACAAACAAACAAACAAACAAACAAACAAACAAACATACAAACAAACAAACAAACAATCAAATCTTTCCTTTTTATAATATTAGTATAGATATAGATACAAAAGTCGACAGTTAGATCAATAAAATACATAGTTCCAATTGTAAATACTTCTTTTATTTGACAACCTCCGAAGGTCCGCCTGCGACGCAGGAGGTTGGGGGTTCGAATCCTGCCTTAGGACAAATATTTGTACGATCTGCAAATATTTGTTCAGGCTGTTCTAGTCGTTTTCTATGTACTTACAGTGAAGATATCTATGTACTCGTATATATTTATTATGTATACTATTATGTATATCAGTTATCTAGTAGGTACCCATAACACAACCTCTGCTTAGCTTGGGGCTGGATAATGCTGTGTGAGTTGTCCAGCATTATTTTATTTATTTTGGTTCCGTTTTTTAAATGTACTTTTCTTCGTATGAAATGTTTTAAAGTGTTATTGATTTTCTCTTCACTTCAATTTTTTGTCCACAAGTGGAAAAGGTGAAAGTACCTACAATGAAGGGATTTCATCATCATCATCACCAGCCTATAATAGTCCACTGCTGGACAAAGGCCTCCCCTAATGAGCGCCATAGACGGCATTATCATTTAGGGGTTGATGTCCATAATCCCCACGCTGGGCATGCGGGTTGGGGATCGCAGTTCGGTGGAGTTGTTCTGCAGAAGGCGCTGCTGCCGGCCCCCCGCTGTGTTTCCCTTAGTCGCCTCTTACGACACCCACGGGAAGAGATGGGGTGGTGAAATTCTATGCCGGCACCACACAGCGAAGGGATTTCAGATTTCAATAATATTATTTCTTTAGGCTTACAAAATAAGCACTTATACAACACAATGACAAGACTTTCCTACAAGTTATAATAAAAAAAAGTTTATTAACTATCCCAATTTTGCTGGAAGAGAACTCTTTTTAGTGATAAGCTCTCCTTTGCCATTTCTTTTACATTTAAATGTGTTTTTGTATATTTTATCGTGCAATATAGAATTAAGAATTAATTTTCGTTATGACAAGCCTTTATTAACAAATAAAATTACAATGATCTAACGAAATAAAAACTAGTATTAACAATTGAAACAATTGAGCTAACTGCAGACTGTTGCGAACAAACTACAGGTAGCTCAACTGATCCATATCAATACCAGTTGGAAGTGTACCCGTTGTGTATTTTCGCTTCACTTCAATTTCTTCAATTGATACGTTTCCAGTGGAATAATACCTACGAAGGTACTGAAATAAAATATGCATTCACTCCCGTATCGCAGGCGACGCATACATTTCGTCTGTTTTTCATTCGGTATAAATGCATCAAATTTTAGGGATTTTAATACATAATCTGACATCATTCTGACATATATCGTTGACCGTTAGTGAACGAGCCCGCCATTTTGGTTAGATGTGCGTTTGGATGTTTTAGTAAGTACTCGTCATGCGTGCGCGTCAGAATTAAGTGTCCCCCTTGTCTAGATAATATTTACGACTTCTTCGAATTACCTTGTAAATTATCACAAATTTTCACATGCTAAAAATTATTAGGACCCACCATAATACTCAAAGTCTGAAATTCCCAACAATAACAACTATTGTGTCCCACATACATTGAGATAGGGGGGTACTTAATGTGACGCGCACTGAACATAAACAAAGGACTTGAGAACTTTCTAGTATTATTATTATTAATTTTTAAAACTAATCTAGTGGAACTTGAGAACTTTTGTTATATTTTTAATATTTAAATAGAATGAATGAACGAACATGTTTATTTATTATATTTTTTTTAATCTTATTGTTGGAGTGAGGCTCTTAAGGTATTGTTCATATGAAAACATTTATAATAAATAAGATAAAAAAAAATAATGTCTAAACTAAAAGAAAAAGTGAGTTCAATAGGCGTTATTGTTAAAAGATTATTCTATTTTTTACCATTTTAATATTCTTTAAACCCCGTTATGATCTGCGGAATGTTGCATTCTTCGGGTAGGGTCCTAATATAGTCAGTGTTCCAGCGTACCTAACCTATGTAGCTTACGAATATGTTACTTTTAACTATAAAAACACATAATTAAAATAAATATCGCTAGAAAGGATTATTTAACATCTTTTTCCTAATTATTTTAGGTAAGTCAGCTTGTATCTACTTGTTTAACAAGATACATAATTATTCATATTTTAATACCATAAAGACAGACAAACTGAATTACGTTTAAGTTAGCTATAGTCTAAATAAGTACCTACCAGTGACAAAAAATCCTAGCCAGCGCTGGTCTTCCCTTAGAGCCCCTGACGTGATTTTTTTTATCTATGACGGCAAGTCTACACAAAACCAAAATGAACTAGCCTTCGAATGTTTTGGTTCCAGTAGAATAGTCACCAATGCTCGTTCTCTTATTAAAATTCTAATATACGGTATATTAATAATTTGTACTAGTAGGTTATATTTGATTGTTGTTTTAGGATTCATTAGGCTCCAAAACTACGGGACCGATTTCAAATCCTTATACCTACTTGATGAAAAAGCAATAAAATTAGAATAAGCGACAATTGGCGGTTTTACCGCTCGAGAGCGAACTCTCTCAGACAATCGTAAGTGCATAGGATCGTTGGATGGTATGGATATATACAATAAATTTTTGAATTCAATTCAAAGCATTTAGTTTTTTAATCTGCCTTAACATCATAATATAACCATATTATATCGTCATAGTCATATTACTCAAAATAATAATAACTTCATAATAATACAGTCGACAGACGTCATTGCCAACACACAATTTGAAAAAGTGTCTGCATACGGGTCAATGCATTTAAATTTACAAACGCGCGTAATTTGACGTAAATGCTTTACGCCGTAAACGCCACATGGCTTTGTGGTGATGACTTCAGGTGACTGAATAAAGTGAGGAGCCTATAAGCGCTGTACAGTTGACAGTTGATACTCTGTAGTCTTCACCAAGTTTATGCAGCCGTATGACGTAATAACATGACGGCTTAGTAGCCATCGTGAAATAGTTTTCATGATGTCAAAAGATAAAGAAGTAAATAAAATTTTAAAATTTGTTTTTTTAGTTTATTAATTAAAAGTAATATTACCCGACTGCTTTTAGCCTACGCCAATATATATTTTTTAATATTTTACATATAATTAATTATCCTATTATTCTGAGCTTCAAATCCTTTCAGTCGACCCAGTTTTCGTGAGTTATCATTAAAATAGTATGGATAACTCACTCACGATATCGATCCAGTAAGTAAACACTATCCCGATGTAAACGCTCCCCACACAGGTAGGTGGGTACGTAGATATCCTCAATACAATATGCAACACGGCTCGTGCGTCAAACATCTCCCCTGTTCTAAATTTGAATAGTTTTACATGATCTGTCAACTGGCAACACAGTTGCGAAATTTATTGACATTGATTTTTAGAGAATTCTAAAATTTTGTTTGTCTATGTTTTATTGTAATTCTTAATAGTTTATTATTTAAGTACTCTTGTAAAGTAGGTATTTTATTTAGGACCGCGAATGTTGATAATTTTTATGTCCTACATAATTTTTGTTTCGCTTTTGCTTTTGTTATTTCCATAAGCCAGAACGTTAATTTTACTACAAAAATATTAATCTATACTTCATCATACATATTTTAAAGAGGAACAATTTGATTGTAAAACAATGTCGCTTCTGAAACTTTGTATGCCTAAATAAACAAGTACGACAAGTGCGAGTGTAACTCGCGCGCCGAGGGTTTTGAACTTTTGTCGTTTAGGTAGGTACGTATATTGACGACCTGTTAGCGCGGTGGGCTTACAACGCAGGAGATTGTGGTTTGATTCCCGCCTCGGGACTAATATTTGTAAGATCTTCAGATTATTTGTTCGGGTGTTCTAGTCCTTTTCTGTACACAAAAATAAATCATCTAATGTGATACTTATACTTTATTAAGTATAACAGCTATCGTAGTAATACCAATAACACAAGCTTTGCTTAGCTTGTACATGATACTGTGTGGATTATCTAGGATACATATCTCTTCTCAAAAATTTTGAGAACAACGGTTTTGGTGCGCTGTGGAACTACTATTACAGTTACTACAGAGATTAGTCGGTAGGTAATTGGGTTGGTACCTACAATTTTTTTTCGGCTTTTTTCAACCTATTTTACTAAGTATGAAACTTATACGATTTTCAAAACCTGTTTTGAACTGTCGAAATCCATACCTTTGATTTGATGTTACTGTCAATGAAATAGCCCCCATTGTATGAAAATTAGTTTTTTGACCATATTTCAAAAAGTATTATATTTACAGACTTCTCTATATTTTACTGTAAAATATAGATCTATATCTACAAACGCTTAGTACATTTTACATCAATCACTCTGCAATCTTCGGAGATAGGGGGGGGGGGGGATGGTCAATTTTTCGACCTTTTTCAAAATATTTCGAAAAGTATAAAACTTATCGAAATTTTAAAAACTGTTTTGGAATGTGCAAATTGATACCTTTCATTTGATACCCCATTATTTAGTCTCCCCTTTAGAAAATTATCCCGCCCCTTTTTGACCATATTTCAAAAAGTATTATTTTTACAGACTTCTCTATATTTTTCCTTAAAATATAGATCCATATCTACAAACACTTGGTACATATCACGTCGATCGCTCTGCAATCTTCGTAGATAGAGGAGGGGGGGGGGGGGGGGGGAACGGTCATTTTTTTGACCTTTTTCAAAATATTTTAAAAAGTATAAAATTTACCGAAATTTCAAAAACTATTTTGAAATCTACAAACAAATACCTTTCATTTGATACCACTTTCGACTTTGTACGTCCCTTTTAAAATTTCGATTTCAGAATTTGTATGGAAAATCTTCATTTTGATTTTTCATTTATTTCTATAAATATGTGCGGGTGCACAAAATGTATTATTATTTCAAATTTCAAGTCAATAGCTGCAGTAGTTTCTGAGATATTTAGGATTCAAAACACAAAACAGACTCAAAGCGAATCCTTAAGGGTTTTGCAACCGATGGCAAAACCCTAAAAACAGATTTGATGCGAATATCTTTTATAGATAGTGAGTGACTCAAGAAGGTTTATATGTTTAGCATGCTAGTATCAGTATTGCTCCCGCCCGGCGGGTTATTTATAAGTAATCATTGGTCCGCCCCGGCTTCGCATGGGTATTCAACAAAATTTAATGCCTATGTTCATCACGGAAAATTTAGGATTCTAATGGTGAAAGAATTTTTCAAATCGGTCCAGTAGTTTCGGAGCCTATTCAATTCAAACAAATAAACAAACAATCCTCTTTATAATATTAGTTTAGATGTAATTTCGGTTATATCGCCTATCCCTGTACAGCGTTAAATTGACATGTGCGGCTTGAGTAGTCAAAATGATTTTAAAAACTTAAAAGCAATTTGATGTACGCAGTTCGAATCATCATATTGCTGTAAGCACCCAAGGTGTTCATCTAGCCCCAAGCTAAGCTGAGCTTGTGTTATGGGTACTAGGTGAATAATACAATATTATTTTTTAGATACATATTTTTACTATGCATAGAAGACCATCAGAACCCCTGAACAAACATCTGCAGATCGTACAAATATTTGTCCCGAGGCGGGAATCGAACCCGCAACCTCCTGCGTCGCAGGCGGACCTTCGCCCACCGCGCCAAAGTGGTCGTCAAAGTCATCAAGCCGATGGCTTTATCTACCTGCCAAATCTTTCCACTTTATTTATAGTATTCGCTAATATGAATAAGACTTCTTATTTTAACATTAATGTTGGTCACACATTCGCAAAGCCATTTCAATTATCATTATATAATTTCAATTATTATTATATAATTTCAATTATTATTATATAATTTCAATTATTATTATATTATTTCAATTATTATTATACAATTTCAATTATTTAGAATTTCCCTTAAAACCGCAGTACCAAAATTATTTAAAATTATATGATCTGCTATTATTTCTATTTGAATTATCTAGGTTCCTGCCACAAGCTTTTTTGAAAATAGGCGCTTTTTGAAAATAGGGAAGATGACTACGTACCTTTCTACACAAATACATAATAAGAAAACGTGTCTTCTTTGATAACATTCGATTAGTTTTAATTTGATTTTAAAAAGTGTTATTTTATTGTATTACATTTATAAATATTTCCTAAAATTCTCAGCCGTCACCAGAAGGCAGTGCCCAGAATGTTGGCAGCATTGCCACGTTGGATGGCGATGCTAATTCTTTGACCGAAATATAAGACTTGCGATCAAAAACTAAATTATTAAGTTGAAAAGTTTGTTTTTTTAAAGGGCAAATAGCCTTTATTAACAAATAAAATTACAATTAGGTATCTAACTAAATAAAAACTAGTATATACAATTGAAACAATTGAGCTAACTGCAGACTGTTGCGAACAAACTACAGGTAGCTATGTATTTATTTATTATAAAAGTTTGTTAACAAAGTTTCTGAAAGCTTAATTTGTTACATACAGACATAGGTACACGTTGGGTAATATTAAAGTTTTCATACGGATCCCAAACTTTTTTGAAAATATTCTATAGCTCTGTAGGATTCTAATAGTGAATGAATTTTTCAAATCGGTCCAGTAGTTTCGGAGACTCAATCCAAACAAACAATCAAATCTTTCCTCTTTATAATATTAGTTTGCAAGTTATTTTAGTTTTGATTGTTTTGCAAGTTATTGTATTTTTGTTTGTTTTGCAGGCCAGTGTATATTATATGCGAAATTAGATGAAAAATTTTGGATATTTGGATTTTTGTAACTTCTAGGTTTATAAACTTACTGAACGCATTGGGCTGAAATTTTACAAAGACGTAGGTGTAGATCTGACAAACATAATTACTTTTGATTCCATAGACAACTGGTCTAATGAGGAATGAAGTTTTTTGTGTTGAGATATTATTATAGATAATATTATTGGTTGTTTTCTATATATAATAAAAAATATCTATCTATTTAATCATATTGTATTATGTATATCAGTCATCTAGTACCCATAACACAAGCTCTGCTTAGCTTGGGGCTAGATGATGCTGTGTGGATTGTCCAGCATTATTATTATTATTATTAGGTATATACTGTCTGGTCCGTCATAATAATATAATTCCATTTAGTTTACATAGTTAAATATCCAATAAGCATGTAGCTACTCTGTAACCTATATGAAACCTAATTTCAATACTGGGGTTTTTCTAACTTTTCTTTGTTTTGTCATTGGTTTAGGTTTTTTTTCTAATTCTACTTTTACTCTAAGACACGAAATATTAAATTTAATTGGAGAAGCCCTGGGTCCTAAAATACAGCCTAGGCTAGTTTGGGACCCTATGGATTCATAAAAACTGAAAATGTATTTGTGTCGAATAAAGAATTTGTATTTATATAACCTTTAAAAGTTCACATAGAAATAAATGGTGCGAAGTCGCGGGCAGATTACTGTTTAATAAAATTCCAAAAACCCCAGGAAGTCTGGCTTGGTGACTGAAAAAAAAACAATATATTCGGTAGTGTTTTCCCAATGAAGGTATATATTTTTGGAAGGTCAAAATATTTTGCATCGATCAATATTTATTCGCTTCCGCGACGTTTAGGGTTCCGTGGGAACGAAGTTTATGGCGCTCAAACTGTCGGCTGAAAATTTTTTTTTTTTTAAATTTATTTAGGACCAAAAAAATCACATAACATGAAAAATACAATTTTAATTAAAAGCACTTAGGTCTAGTATTTCTTAATTTAAGGGTACCACAGCACGAGCTTATTATATTTTTTGGTAACACATAGGTACTAATTACGTGCCGCTTAAGTTTTTAGTCCCGCAAAAACTCAAAAATGACTGTGCCGATTTCAAAAAGAATAAGAAAGCTACATTCACCCTAAGTAACAGGCTATATGTATTAAAAAGATAAGGGATTCTTACTAAAACTTATTAACGGAACATAAGGTGTAAAAATTCCATAAATCATCTTTCGTCGCATGCGCTGCGGAAACTATAGATGATAGAACAAAAGTATGTTCTACAATATTAAAGAACAAATCAAAAACTACAAAAAACTTGAAAAAACTTAATAATACTCTATGTCCAACTAATTGTCGTTGTGTCTCAATAACGTGCGAAGCCGGGACGGGTCGCTAGTTATACAATAAATTTACGGGGACTTCTTTACACGACGAAAACCATACGGAACCCTTGACAAAAGCTAACATCGCCACGTTTCCATTTTTTGCAGATTTCGGTAGAAATCGGAATAAATTGGGTCAGCATTGCGTTTACATAACTATGTACAAAGTGTCGGCCAGGTATGTACATAAGTGTTATGTAAAACAAAATAAAAAAAAGTGTTACAGACTATATTTTTCCCGAGGCTTCGCACGCTTTGTCAAAAATAATGCTGGACAATCCATACAGCATCATCTAGCCCCAAGCTAAGCAGAGCTTGTGTTATGGGTACTAGATGACTGATATTTATAACATAATATATAACATAGATAGATAACTTTTATTATTTATAGAAAACGACCAGAACACCCTGAAATAATCTGCAGGTCGTACAAAAATTTGTCCCGAGGCGGGAATCGAACCGGCAAAAACGTTTTAAGGTTATTTGTAGATAGAGAAATATATATATTGAACAACTCAGTTATCACATAATAGTATATTAATTTGCATAAAAAGTCATAAATTAAATAATGCTGGACAATCCACACAACATCATCTAGCCCCAAGCTAAGCAGAACTTGTGTTATGGGTACTAGGATGACTGATATACATAATAAAAATCAGTAAAAATAATAAAAATAAAAATAATAAAATATCTATCTATAAACATTATATATTTTAATGATTTTACAAACCAATTAAGATTAATAAAATTAATTAGAATAGGTACTAGCTGGGGGTCGGCATTTTCGATTTTTGGGATGAAAAGTTCATAATGTTATTCCAGGTCATAAACTATCTATGTACCAAGTTTCATCAAAATCCGTTAAGTAGTTTTTGCTTGATAGAGTAATAAAAATCCACCCATACCTACAAACTTACGCGTTTCTAATATTAGTAGGATAGAGTTATTTTTTATATATAAAAAAAAAAAACAAAATAGTCTATATTCATTAGGGATAAATATTATATAGGATTCTAATGGTGAAAGAATTTTTCAAATCAGTTCAGAAGTTTCGGAGCCTATTCAATTTAAACAAACAATAAAATTTTTCCTTATTATAATATTAGTATAGAATAGCGATTCGCAACGGCTTCGCACGGGTATTTAAAAATACTTAATTTTTCATGCGGATCCCTAAGTTTTTTTTAAATATTCTATAGCCTATGTTCATCAAGGAAAATTTACGATTGTAATGGTGAAAGAATTTTTTAAATCAATCCAGTCGTTCGGAGTCTTTAAATATTTTTTTTGTTTGAATTGAATAAGCTCCTAAACTTCTGGACCGATTTGAAAAATGCTTTCACCATCCTACACATAACTTCTGAGGTAAATAAAAAGATTTTTGAATTTTTTTTTAATACCGGGGCGAAACGCTTGTTTTATATTAATAAATTAAATTAGATTAAAAAAAATTGTAATAATAAATATACGTCCAAACCTTCCCTTTTATAATAATATGAGTTTTATACATAGGTGATTGCTGTAATAAGTCGCAATTCTTTTTGTACATTATACAACGGCGATCAAGGTTCTTTTTTATACATATTTATGGAATTTTCAAAAAATCTCTTTTACGCAATATTTATTGTACAATGGGCGGTTTTCCGTTTTCATTTAGATCAAGTGTGAACTGGAAATTAGGTAAGGTAGGTATGCCATTATCTTAAGAAAGGAAATCCTTCTTTTTCAAGCTTCGTAGTGATCGATTCAAATTCAAATTCAAATAAATTTAATTTTGCTAGAAAATACATTATAAACCTTAAACTAAAAAACTTAAATAATAGCATTAGCACTCAACAAAGATGATGCTGTGTTGATTGTCCAGCATTATTATTATTATTATGTGTACCTACTTCTTTCAAGATTTCAATTATTAAAATTTTTTTGGGTTTCTTCGACTGCATTTCGATTTTTCTGATATTTTTTTTTTCCAAAACTTTTTCAAGTAATCTTTTTTTAATCGGTTAACTGTAAGCGTTTTGTGACTTGCCCCTGCAATATATGTACATTGGGGGACCAAAAAAAATCAAAAACCAAAATCAAAGTGTTTTATTTCCACTTTACAGAACTCTTGGACACGTCACAAAATACAAATAACTTAAAAGTAATACTGGGAAATAAAGTGATCACTTCAAACTTTTTGACTACACTGGGAGTCAAACCCACGACCTGCATATCAAACACCTATTGATCGCTATGCGAAAGAGGTCGCCAAATAACCGACTTTGTTCTTCGTTTAGATTTATTCAGCTGTCCTCTATCTTGTTATAAAATTAGGACAACTGTCCATTATATTGACAAAAAGCACACTTCAGAATATAAAAATAGATCACACAATAAAATTAAATTACATAAAAGATTAAAACTTCGCTACCTAACTATTTTTTATTTCCGTCCAAAAATAATATTTTTTTGTATTGTCTGAAATGATCAGCTTAGAATTATAAGACATTTTTGCTCTTTATAAAAAGACTCTTTGTTTTTGGTATTCCATCAACAAAGACCTCGAATTTATTTTATTTATTTTAGGAAAACTTACAGCTAAACACAGATAAAGAAATAAAATATAAGTAAGGACGGCCAAATAAAAGTTTTCACAAATGTATGTTTTATGTGAATATTGAAAATGGAACTGAAAGCAACTTCTTACAAGCTATTTCTTGTTTGTTGGATGTTTATAACTAACTAAGAGAATAAAACCTCTACAGGTTTATAAGAAAACTGATTGTACCTCTATGGTAGAATGCGTAGGTACTTTGCGTTGCTCGTAAGAATAAAAAAAGAAAAATATTTTGTTTTTGAAAAATAGAAAAATATTTCGAATCTAAGTTCAACAATAATTTAAATTAATTTACATTGAGAATCTCATCAAGCCAAAATGAGGAAAGAATTATTGAAAAAGAAAAGCGCAAAAATAATTTATATGAATTTGTTGGCGTCGAAATTACCTGAAATTCGTAAAGTAAGTAAGTGAAAAACTTGAACATTATTTTTGTATGTCATTCTTACTAACATTAGTTTTAAGTAGTTTCTATGTAGGTAATTTTTTTACTAACAAAATATGGATCTTAGTTATTCGAAATAAAATATTTTCATTTTTATTTTTTTTTTATTATTATAAAAGGGAAAATTTTAATTGTTCTATTTTAAGGCTGTCGCAATTTAACAGTACCTAGACATTTTTATATGGTTTTTCTTCTTTCTACAACTAATAAAATTAAAGGAAAACTAGATTGCCGCAAATCTTAAACCATTTTCGATCCATGTCTAATGTCAATACCAGTTTGAAGCGTCCCAAAGACACACTGGCTGAATTACCTCGCTGTATGGCAATGCCGATGCGTATAATTTGTTTCTCTTCACTTAAATTTCCAAATTCAAATAAAAGTATGTAGATTTCAGAATAAAAGAATGGTGATTTGTCTGTGAAGGGTGTCAGCAAAGCGATGACGCGCGAACATTAATTCTATATTCAAAAACGCCGGAATGAAAACAAGAAAAAAAGAAAAGGAGGTTGGCGTGTATTGCACAAGAGTCTGAAACTTTTTTGTTGGTAACCTAGAAGGTTTTAGAATAATAAAATAAAAATGAAATAAAGCAACAGTTGGTAGATTTTTTCTTTCGATCTTTGTCTGTAACAATAGTGTAAAAAGGAAAGATTTGATTGTTTTTTTTTATTTGTAGGCTCAAAAACTACTATAGGTACTGCTCTGAAAAATTCTATGGTTAAAATATTAAACATTACATTATTTCTGATGAACTAGATGAATAGGTTAGAGAATATTGTCAAATGTTAGGGATTCTTATGTAAATTTCAATAAGTATAACCAACGTGTAAGTGTACGACGAAATTTTGATTATTTTGTGAAATTCTTGGTTAATTCCCGTGCGAAGCCGAGGCGGACAGCTCGTTAATAAATGAAATTACAATAAAATAACCAAATTATAACTAGTATCTACTATTGAAAGAATTGAGCCAATTGCAGACTGTTGCGAACAAATTACAGGTAGCTCAGACTTTTGCTATAAGTATTCTATAACCACTTCAACGTCCAGCGCTCGCGGCGGGAGGGGGCAACTTACGTTCGCGGTTGGCGCCATTAAAAATTCGCGGAAAATTTCGCGACTTTCCCGAGAAACTAATTTACAAATTATTTCCGTTTTTATGACTTGGTGTTAAAGGCTGCCATAGAATTATTGTTTCCAAAAATCAGTGCAGCGTCCTATTTCGCGATTCAAATGTCATGTGGCGCCGCCGCCGCCGCGCCGGTCGTTCTATATTCAAACGTAGCCTACATTCGCCAACTCAAGGGAGCGACCCTTTGGAAAATTACAGAATATCGTAGCTATTTATAGAACTATCTAGAAGACCATAGGTAATATGATGAAATTGTGTAATTTAAAGTGTTATGTACCAGTAATATCCCATGTTCACTTTCAGTAGGTACCTACTCAGGTACCGTAGGTATGTACTTCTGATAGTAAGCAGAAATTCATGTACATAATATTACGTTAGGTTTGATTCCTAGGTTTCGATACATAATTCTATTTTTAAACATTCGTTGCTGTAGAAGGTAATTGTTTAAAGCTCTTTGTTATTCTTTTATTTATCTCGTGTGGGAAACTTATTTCTTTTTGAACGAACTAACTTTTCTTTGTTGGTTGGATAATTAATAAAAACTTTTTAAAACTAAACAATATTCGAATATCAAAATACCTATTCGAAATTCGAATGTTTTCAAGCCCTACCCCTTAGCTAAGCAGAGCTTGTATAATTATGGATAACTGATTGATTATACATAATAATATACGAGTATAGATAGATATTTTTTATTTTAAATAATAAACGCCCAGAACATCCTGAACAAATATTTGCAGATCGAGACTATGTTAATTTTGGAGCCAACAATATTTGAATAGGAAAAACGTAAAAGAAAATTTCGGAACAATGAAAAATGTCAATGACCTAAAGAAAACCTGCGTTAGTAATTTCCATAGACAAACAATTTTTAAGGTCAACTCAGCCGCTTTTAGGAACCGATGATTCAATTTTCCCATTGCGTTATCTTAAATTCTAGAAACCAAGTAGTTTACCCCTGATTTGACCTTACACCACGTACACAAAGTTCAAAATAAGATTTCAGCGCGCAAAGCAATTTTGTTTTGAAAATCGAACGCAAGAAAATGCAAATACAGGGTATAAAATAGCGCGCGCCTTCTCAAACCGCGCAGTGCAAAGACGGAGAGCGTACGCTTCCCGCCAAAACTCCTGTCGACCGGTGTGGCCACTCGAAAAATTCTTTAAAAAAAAGAAAAAAATGAGTGCTATTCTCATCTTCTTGGTCGTCGCGCTTGCGGTGTATAAACTCTTCAGGAGGGACACCGTTACGTTAAAAAAGACCAGTAGATATGGTGATAATAAAGTCGCCATTTTGAAAACACCACCGGGGCCTACGCCGTACCCTGTGATCGGAAATCTTCATCTTCTTGGGAATCACGAGTCCCCTTTTCAGGCGTTTACGGAGTTGGCGAAGGTACATGGCGATATCTTCAGCCTCAAGATGGGCGGATCTCAGTGCGTCGTCGTCAATAATCTGGAGCTGATTAGAGAAGTTCTGAACCAGAACGGGAAGTTCTTCGGGGGCAGGCCAGACTTTATACGATTCCATAAGCTGTTTGCTGGTGATAGGAATAATTGTGAGTACTTTTTATTATATTTTTTGGGACAAAATTAAATTAATTAGACCAATAATATCTGATTTTAGCAATTGTTGTTATACAAACTTTCGGCTGGTATTGGTATGGATCAGAATAGAATAGAAAATACTTTATATACCACACAAAAAAAGAAAACATTACAATCAGACATGCTTACAGTAAAGTATAAAGGGTGGTCTTATCGCTATGAGCGATCTCTTCCAGGCAATCAGTTGAGCTACCTGTATTATCTTTGCAACAGTCTGCAGTTCTCTCAGTCTGTATTAGTTCCATATCAACTTGAATTTTTAAGGATTTTTCTCGTGTTTTCTGTATTCAAAAGTGCAGATAGATAAGCGCACATAAATCTAATACCAACAAAATGGCTCTACTGGAAGACCAACGTTGGTTGGTTGCTTGGTTGGTTGGTTGGTTGGTTGGTTGGTTGGTTGGTTGGTTGGTTGGTTGCAACCAACTTATATTGAGGCAGAGGCCATTTTATAGCTTTCGGACTTGTATTTTATTAATTTTTTTTTATGTTTTTAATTGACTACTGAAGCCTGTTAGCACAAATAAATTATTTTATTCTAATATTCATAATAAATTTTTTTTTTTTATGAATTAAAGAAGAATTAGATATAGATAGAAAAATCTTAATTGCACCCATAACGAAAGAATTAAAAAACAAAATAAAAATGAAACGAAGTGTCTTATCGCTTAAGAGCAATCTCTAGCAGCAGACAACCGTGGAAATAATTTTGTCGAAAAATCATACCTATGTTTTTTTTTAAATCTTTTTATTGTTTTTATACAGGGTTTTAAATAATTATATTTTATGAAAACTTTCGCAAGTTCTGTGTGGATTATCTAGCATTATTTATTTATTTTTCTACAACCATCTATATGTACAACTGCTTCGTGTCCAGCCCAAGGTTGTCTGGAGGAGATCGCACTTAAAGATCTTAAAGCCACCCAATTGTGCAATCTGTTAACTTTTATTCCACTTTTTTATATTTCCTTTCTGATGTGGCATAAAGTGTAATTTTTCAACAGTAGTATATTTTTTTACTCGTATTATTGGTTTGAATTTGACTATTATTTTGCCTACTTCAACCGCTCTAGCATAGACTCTTGTCTATGGTACAATAGATAAAAATAATGTCATATCGTCTAAGAATGAAATTCGACAACGTCTGTGGCGCGGTGGGCGAAGGTCCGCCTGGCACACAGTTCGATTCCCGCCTCACAAATGTTTGTACGATCCGCAGATATTTGTTCATTCTGGACGTTAATATGTATATCCTATGTCGTATAGTAAAATTATCCATCATTGTAATATTTCTATGTATAGTATATGTTTGTTTTCTATATATAGTAAAAAAATATCTATGTAATATTGTATTATGTATATCAGTCATCTAGTACCCATAACACAAGCTCTGCTTAGCTTGGAGCTAGATGATGCTGTGTGGATTGTCCAGCATTATTTAATTTTATTATTTATTATGTGATTCTTAAGTTACACGCCCATTACCACTTCCAAAGCCCAAGACGTACATATCCAACTGCAGCGGCTTTAGATGGTTGGGCAGTGAATGTATTAAAGTTAGCGTAGACGAAAAAGCTAAAAAACTCCGTCAAAAGCACATAAAAGGTGGTATCCAAATTGCGTTTAAATATAATTTGGACTGGTGTATTTTTTATATATCATTTATTCATCATCATCAGCCCATGTTAGTCCACTGCTGGACATAGGCATCCACTAATGAGCGCCATAGCACCCTGTCTTTAGCTTGTCGCATCCAGGATTTCAGATTCCCATAACTTTATTTCTTTATGCTTACAAAATAAGCACTTAGACAAGTCAAATTTCATACAGTTAATTATTATAAAATATGAAATAAGGTTCACACGTCTCGCTTCAACCAGACGCTTAGATATTTTTTTTAAAACTTGGATGCTCTCTTTATATAAATATGTATATAATATCTAAGATTTAATATTGTTGTTGGTCGTACGTCGCTTCGACCAGACGCTCAAATATTTTTTTTTTAAAACTTGGATGCTCTCTTTATATAAATATGTATATAATAGCTAAGATTTAATATTGTTGTTGGTCGTACGTCGTCGCTTCGACCAGACGCTCAGATATTTTTTTCAAAACTTGGACGCTCTCTTTATATAAATATGAATATAATATCTAAGATTTAATAATTGTTCTTGGTCGTACGTCGCGTCGACCAGACGCTCAGATATTTTTTTTAAAACTTGGATTCTCTCTTTATATAAATATGTATATAATATCTAAGATTTAATAATTGTTCTTGGTCGTACGTCGCGTCGACCAGACGCTCAGATATTTTTTTTAAAACTTGGATGCTCTCTTTATATAAATATGTATATAATAGCTAAGATTTAATATTGTTGTTGGTCGTACGTCGCTTCGACCAGACGCTCAAATATTTTTTTTTAAAACTTGGATGCTCTCTTTATATAAATATGTATATAATAGCTAAGATTTAATATTGTTGTTGGTCGTACGTCGCTTCGACCAGACGCTCAGATATTTTTTTCAAAACTTGGACGCTCTCTTTATATAAATATGTATATAATATCTAAGATTTAATAATTGTTGTTGGTCACACGTCCCTTCGACCAGACGCTCAGATATTTTTTTTTAAACTTGGAGAGCCTCGGTACCCCACGGACCTGGGTCTCGAATCCAAGGGGAGCAAATGTGGATGAATTGATATGGATCCGTTTATCTGCCTGTAGTTTGTTCGCAACAGTCTGCTGTTAGCTCAATTGTTTCAATTGTAAATACTTGTCCTGATTTGATTATTTATTTGCAATTTTCTATGTCCCTCCAAAAAACAACATAATTTTCAGAAAAAAATGAACACGTTAACAAAAATCCATTGACGGAATCTTACGCAACTGATTCATAAGAATGACCTTAAAATTTTGTGGAGTAATATATTGTTTTGATGTGTAGAAAACTTTTTTAGTATCATCAGTTTATCGATTTATTAAAAATAAAGGTCAAATTATTCAGTCAGTGTTTTAACAATTCGTTCTTTTTATTTTATATTTATTTGGAAGACATAGTTACATAGTTATTTATGTCTCCACTCAAAATCAAAATAACACAAAGATCAAAATTAAGTGATCAATCACTCTGATTATTTGTTCACTTCAATCTTTTACAGGTTAAGTAAAGAAGCGAACAAGAAACCTTTACATTGTTAGATTGTTAGTACTATAAAAAAAAATCACTTAAAAACTAGTGACCAGAAAGCTTGTGAATACATTAAAATGTAAGATTAAATTAAAATTAATAAATAATAACTAACATAGGCTAAGACTTTACTAATCTATGGATCTTTGTAATCTGAACAATAAATAAATTTTATTATTATTATTAATACGACTTAACTAACAAATATACGATATTTAAAAAAAATGTTTAAGAAATGTCGAACAATATAAAACTAAAGAAAAATAGAGGAAAAGGCTCAAGGCAAAAATGATTATAAAGATCTAAGATATTTCATTATTATCTACTAACAAAATATGGATCTATTGATGTCTGAAATAAAATATTTTTATTTTTTTTTTTTTTATACAATTTTATCAAAAAAGTTAGAGATCCGTACAAATGTAGAGGTATAATAACCTAACCCAAAGTATGTACAAAAAATTTGCTTAACTGCGAAGCCGAGACACTTAGTAACTTAATATATGTACCTATTAAGAGTAGGCGAATAAAATTATGGTGTTGCGTTTCCCTATAAGCTAAAGTCTTTTATGGTCTTTAAGAATGTAACTTGAATAATGTGACACACTAACCTTAGGAAGGATTAGGTTTTATGAACCTGCGATTATATTTGATACCTCAAACGCTTTCATAAATGACTATACTTGTGTCAATCATAAATGAGTTGTTTAATCACTACATAGTAATGAATTTTTTTAAACTTAGAATAGAATAGAATAGAATAGAATAGAATAGAATAGAATAGAATAGAATAGAATAGAATAGAATAGAATAGAATATTACTTTATTGCACCATCAATACACTTAAAAGGTTACAATTTTACACGATCTTAATACTAACTATATCTAAAATGGCACAATCGGCGGCCTTATCGCTAAAAGCGATCTCTTCCAGGCACCTTTGGATGTATAGGATACTTACGCGATCTGAACACTTAGTTAGTACTATTTTACTATAAAAACTATCGTAGTTTGACGAATTCATTATGAATGTATTCATTATGAAACATTGAGGCGATACGGGCGCGCACGAGCTGCACTCACCCTGATGAAGTCCCTCGTTATGGGATGAAACGTTGGTGTTCTTACAACATATAATAGGTTCGTAGTTAACCCGCTTACATTCATAATGAATTTAGTACTATTTTAACGGGTATATTATTACGGCGAGGCAATGCAGCGTCTTGGGAGCACTTCTAGCTGGTATTGATATGGATCAGTTGAGCTATCCGTAGTTTGTTTGCAATCTGTAATTAGCTAAATTAATTCTATTGTAAATACTAGTTCTTATTTAGTAATTTGACAGTAGTTTTTTTTTTGTTACTTGGGACTTACTTTATTGTTCAATTGTTTTTTTTTGTTTATGGGAATCTTCCAGTGGGCCAAGCACGGGGATTGTTCTCTAGGGTAGAATAGACAATAATGGCATCGCATCGCCATACATTGCGTACTATTAAAGTTGAAGAAATTAATTTCAAATAATTTAAGCATTCCATGACAAAGTGACGTAATTTTTCTCTATTCTACCTTAGACAAGAAAGCCCGTACTTGCCCTACTGCATCTACCCCACCACTACGCTAAAGAGGCCGATACGTAAGAGAACTGACTCATTCTGAAAAAATAGAGTAAATTATATTGAAATTGGAAATCTGACACCGTGTTTTGATACATAAGTATTTCAATTTCCTACATGCGTTAGGTATTTCGTAATTGGACACTCGCGACTCAATTACCTAGATACAGTGGGAAAAGTGTCAGTTTCTTATGAAATTAATCAAATTAAAACATTTTATTTCAGGCATCTGTAGGAAAGTTATAAATATTACAGAACTTATTCTGGGGACCAATAACAAATAGGTGCCTTACAAAATAAAAATCAAAGTGCTTTTTATTTCCTTAAGACCTACAGGACTCTTGGACTTGTCTAAGTGCTTAGTTTGTCAGCCTAAAGAAATAAAGTTATTGAATCTGAATCTGACGTGTCACAAAATACAAATTACATAAGTAATACTGGGAAATAAAGTGATCACTTTCTCTATCTGTCTAAAATAAACAAAGCACTTTGATTTGGATTTTAATTTTTTACTAAAAGTTGACACGGATTACGGCGACTTGTAACGCAAATACCTGGGTAATAGTGACATTAAGGCGTTTTGCGTTGGGAGCAGATAGGGAATTGGGTAAATTTGGTAAATTGATAATGGAATTTAATAAATCATGAATTATCTATGGTCAGCTATGGCCTTGTGTCGAATGCGGATCCATACGTTGCACAATAAATTTTTACCCGTAGTATTTTACATACTGAAGAGTCGTTGATTTTTCTTTACATAAATTCAATAATTAAAAACATAATTACCTACACACGTTGGCTTATTATGAAGTTTACAAACGGAACCCCAATTTTTATTTTCTTAATTATTATTATATTCTTACATTCATGAGGGATAATGTAGCATTCTAATGCTGAAAACATTGTTCAAATCGGGCCAGTAATTTCGGAGCCATTCAATTCAAACAAACAAAAAAAAAATGTCCTCTTTATAAAAATAGTATAGGTATGTATTTTTTCTATTGCGTGCTCTTTAATGTAATATGCGTCAGTTTGTGCCTGATCTAAACTAATATTATTATTTTATTTCCTAACCCCTAGTCTGGGAGAGATCGCTCTTGAGCGATAAGACCGCCAATTATAGCTTATTGTAAGCCTATTTCATTTGTTAGTCATAAGTTAAGCGTGCAATAAAAAATTATGTGCTCTTTATTTTATTTTAGTTTTACAATCTTAGGAAAACTTACAGTTAGATAAAGATAAGACACAATTCACACTCTACAACAAAAAACACTTTAATGAAATTTGCGTCAGTTTGTTCCTGAACTAAACAATTTTTTTGTTTAATAACCTTTTATTCTCTCTTGTCCACAGCTTTAGCCCTCTGCGATTGGTCCAGCCTGCAAACACGACGTCGCAATCTCGCCCGGCGTCATTGCGGTCCCAAGCAGCACACCGACAACTTCGCAAGGATCGGATCCGTCGCCACTTTCGAGGCCATCGACCTCATCCAAACCCTGAAGACCAAGGTGAAATCCACCAGCGGCCCGATCGAAGTCAAGCCGTTCCTAATGAAAACAGCTATGAACATGTTCAGCCACTATATGTGCAACGTTAGGTTCGATGAAAATGATACTGAGTTCGAGAATATCGTCGGCCATTTTGATGAGATCTTCTGGGAGATAAACCAGGGTTATGCTGTAGATTTCCTACCATGGCTCGCTCCGTTTTACTCCAAGCATATGGAGAAACTTTCCCAATGGTCTACTGATATCCGCGCGTTCATTTTGTCTAGAATCGTGGAGCAAAGGGAGCATGAGTTAGACCTAGATACGCCGGAAAAAGATTTCCTTGATGGTTTATTGAGAGTTTTGCATGATGATCATACAGTTGATAGGAACACCATCATCTTTATGCTTGAAGATTTCTTGGGAGGGCATTCTTCCGTCGGAAACTTGGTTATGCTTTGTTTAACAGCTGTAGCGAGAGACCCAGATGTAGGTAGAAAGATTCGTAACGAAATTGAAGCAGCTACGAAAGGGAAACGAGCTATATCACTTTCCGATCGCAGTAGCTTGCCGTATACGGAAGCTACTGTTCTAGAATGTCTGAGATACGCGTCGTCACCTATCGTTCCCCATGTAGCTACGGAGAATGCGGCAGTGGCAGGTTTTGGCATCGAAAAAGGTACTATCGTCTTTATAAATAACTACGAACTTAATATGTCCGAGCAATATTGGAGCGAGCCTGAGAAATTTGATCCTAGTCGATTTTTGGAGAGGAGCAAAGTTAGGACGCGTAGGAATTCACAGTGCGATTCAGGCATGGAGTCAGATGGCGAGAAAAATGGACCAGTTACTAAAGTAACGGAGGGAGAAAAGGAGGTTGTGTCTGTAAGGAGGAATATACCTCATTTTCTGCCCTTCAGTATTGGTAAACGAACTTGTATAGGGCAGACTTTGGTTACAACTATGAGTTTTGTAATGTTTGCGAACCTAATGCAAGAGTTTGATGTTAGAGCAGTCGATAAAAATGATTTGAGGCAAAAACCAGCTTGCGTCGCTTTGCCTAGAGATACTTACAGTTTGTATTTGATACCGAGAAAGTAAAAACTCTTTTCAATTGACAGTTGTTAACCTGTCAATTCATTGTAAAAGTTGTTTAGCTGTCAATTGTAAAAGTTGTGTAGGTTTAAGTTTAGCTGCCTGCGTTGCAACGCAATGATTTCGTTTCTTTAGTGTAGATTATCAATATGTCGTAGATTAGATTTTTACTCCTAGAATGATAAGTAGATTTTTCAGTAACCTAGTGAAATAATAATACTAGACAGAGTATTTTACCCCCAATTTGTAAAAGACGCAATCCATATAAAATTATAGTCACATATTTTTTTTTCTATCTAATCAGAAGGCAGTTTTTTTAGTCCCTTACTAAATTATTATTAAAACATATAATTTTTGGAATTCCTATAAATTCATACAAAAATAAATATATTGCTTTTTATTTCTGCAGGATATGGTAGGTAGGGTAATTTTTTTTATAAAAAAAAGGAACGAATTTCGCAACGCAGGAGGACGCAAGCGCTCAAAATCATATTTATTTTCTCAAAAGAGTTTTGGATAAGTTTTTTAGACTGCCCTAATGTAATTCTAACTTAAATATACGTTTAGCCCAGTTTTTTATTATAATATGTAGAACTAGCATAGATTAAATAGAATATAACCATGGTTTTATAAAGTTCCTATTCTAAAAGAGTTCATTATGAATGTAAGCGGGTTAACTACGAACCAATTATATGTTACAACATATAATAGGTTCATAGTTAACCCGCTACAATGAATTCATCAAACTACGATAGTTTTTATTATCTAAAAGAGTTCTTTATGTATATGGCTGATGTAAAAAGACCAAAGAAAGCTAAAGTAAATAATGAAATAAATAACTAAAGTACCTAAATAGAAACTAAAGTAAGTAGGTAATTTTCTGTCATTTGGCTGTTAGGAACTTAAAAAAAAAAAGTAAAAGGAAAAGTACAATTTACTATTTTTTCGATACGTTTGAATTAAAAAAAAGTTAAAAATCATTGCATTCAACTGGTTTTACAAATTCAGGATTAGGATTTTAAATAAAATTGAGTTTATTATTTTCTTGGGTGTTGTATTCTTTGGTCTTCGTGTGAATGAATTGTCAAAAAATATATTAATTCGTAGGTAACAATTTGAAATATTTTAGATTATTAGTTAACTAGTTAGATTCCGCTAATTAATTTTTCGGCAATAATTTGCAAACGAAAAGTCATAAATTACTTATTAGTAGGTAAATTGTACGTTGTCTGTGTCCATAAAATTGTAGTTTTAATGAATATTTTAGTTTTTTGTATGAGTGTGAATATTATATACCTATGTGCCTTATATACCTTGTGTTTGTGTACACATAGAATTTTTATACAGGGTGCCCATAATCCTGTATAAGAATTTAGTGCGTTTGAAATATAATAAAAACAATAACATTTTAAACTTTGTAAAGCTGTTTAGAATTAGCTTTTCTATATGTAGAACTTATTATCGTATTTTTATCTAAACCATTATGGAAAAGCACAATATTGGCATAAAAGTGGTGTTCTTGGTAGATCTTCAATATAGTGCTGCAACGAAATAAATTCATTTTTGAACACTTTCTTATCGCATGATCCTTAATCAAATTTAAATATCGAATTTAGATATTTTACGTTGATTTTACTTGTCATCAGCGCCATCTTTTATTCTATTTTGTTTTTCCAACAATGGCTGACACGGCAAATCTTACTGACTTTCTTAGAAATTAAGTTAGAATATTTAGAAAAAAAATGTGATCCGTAGATGTTTTTTTTATTAGAATGAAATTATAGTGTGTATTTGCAATTGAACTTGTTTTTTTATTCATCTTTACCTGTTCCCCATTCAAAAATTTGACGTTTTGACGTCTTGATACATAGGTACCTATTTACTATCAAACTGAACTCAGGGCTGTAGGTTAAAATAAGCGTTTATGTATAATGTCAGTTTGTTGTAAGTTTTTTTTTCATTGCCGCTGTAAAAGTTTTATTTTGTATAGTTAAGGATACGAAAAGATACTTATTTGCACTTTTTCGCCAATAAACGCTATTTTCGCATTTGGGCCTAAATTTCAACTTTGATCAATTTAATAATACCCACGATCTGAACCAAATTAGCAGCGCGTATATGGCGCTGTTAATTTGGTTCAGGTTCAGCCCTTTTCTAAAAGGCTTATAAATATTTTCAAAATCATAGCATACACAACCAGACGTACCTAACTACATCAGAATTTAGAATTTTTCTCACCTATCAACAGCTAGCGCCATCTGTTGACGAGTAGCAGAACTCTCACTCAACAGTTACTAGAACTTCCAATAGATGGCTAGGTAGCTTAAGTATTAAAATTTTAATACAAACCATAGGTTTTGCACACGGTCGTTTTTGCCATCATATTACAATAAATTGAATTTCATACACGGATGATGTTTTATGCAAAGAAAATCTATTGTTTTAATTATGTATAATACGATATTTTATACTTCTATGCCCTCTACAGGGCATCGTAGATCTGACGAAAATAGCTCTGGAACGGATATGCAGGAGACAATCAAATGCAGCAGAATTCTATTCCACATTTCTATATTTGTATAAGTATATTCTTTGGTGGCAGTTTAAATTGCTTTTTAAATTAAATAATGCCTTCTTTCAGTAAAATGTTCCATCTACATTATGTATATACTATTGTTAAGTGGAAAGATTTGATTATTTGTTTGTTTGTTTGAATTCAATAAGTTCCTAAGTAACTGGACAGATTTCAAAAATTCTTTCACCATTAGAATCCTAAATGTTCCCTGATGAACATAGATTATAGATTTTTTTTTTAAATTGGGGTTCCGCATGAAAAATTCAATTTTTGACAAATACCCATAAGCGGACCGCTAGAAGACCGCTAGTAAGGGTATAAAGCTCTATAAAACCTCTTTAGAAAATTATTTATGTTAAGTGAAGTTGGATATAGACAACACATCGAACGGATGACATCGCCACACCACCCGCATCCCAAGGGCATAGACAACGCCATTATCGATCGATTCCATGGACAACTTTCATGGTGATAGTTACACACTAGTACCGAAATCCGCTACGGGTTTTAAAAAAATTACAAAAAAAAATTTCCTTAGTCTAATCACCAAGTTGAGTTAATAATCATGAAGTTTTCATACGGATTCCCAACCTTTTTTGATAATATACTATAAACTATGTTTATCAGGGTTATTATAAATAAATAAATAATGCCGGACAATCCACACAGCATCATCTAGCCCCAAGCTAAGCAGAGCTTGTGTTATGGGTACTGATGACTGATATATCTTTAATACAATTTATTACATTTATATAGATAATTTTTATTATACTTAGAAAACGACCAGAACTCCCTGAACAAATATCTGCAGAACGTACAAATATTTGTCCCGAGGCGGGAATCGAACCCGCAACTTCCTGCGTCGCAGGCGGACCCTCGCCCACCGCGCCACAGAGCCGTCGTGTAGGATTCTACCGGTGAAATGATTTTTCAAATAGGTCCAATAGCACAGAATAACTATAGGTATAGGGAGTAGCCCAATAGTGGTCATTATGGGAAGTCTAAAACTATAAGACATACTAAAATCTTAGAATTCTTAGGAACCATGTTATCGACTCGGATTGATTATGATATTATGTATATAATATTATTATTATATTTATGTATTTTCTGACAAAATAAAATTTATTTGAATTTGAATTATTATCGAAGCTCCCAGTTCTTATCGAGCCAGAATTATTCGTAACACAGGCCCGATATATAATTAGAAATAAATTTAAATCTCTTTGTTACAAATAACTGGATCCATATTTAGTTGGTAAGCAGAAGTAAATAACTATAAAAACAAAATTAGCACAGTATAAAAATGAAAAGAAAGGGTTAGTATTCTTCTTCTTCTTAGTCGTTACACTCTTGGCAGAGTGGTCGTGGTCGTCATATTAGGGGTGGTGGCACGCCTCACGATCCGGCGCCATTCCTCTCGCACCGCTGCCTTCCTGGTACACTCGTGTAGAGGACCGTTTAGTGCAGCTTTAATTTGGTCCGTCCAGCGCATGGGTGATCTGCCGCGAGCTCTTGTGCCGTCAACTTTTCCTTGAATTACAAGGCGTTCCACAGATGCGTCCTCACGGCGCGAAAAATGTCCGAAGAAAGTGAGTATACGACTTTTGACGATGGAAGAAAGACGTTGTTTGACACGGAGTTCGTCTAGTATAGAAACGTTGGTACGGAATTGTGTCCATGAAATGCCAAGCATTTTTCTCCAGCACCACATTTCTAGAGCGTCGATCTTCTTTTTCTCAGTCTCTCTCAGTGTCCAGGTTTCAGCACCGTAGAGGAATATGGGAAACACTAAAGCCCTGACAAGTCGTGTTTTTGTGGTTTTTGTTATGCTCCTGTTTCTCCATATTTTCTTGAGCCTATCCATAGCCGACCGCGTGATAGCCATGCGCCGTTTGATTTCGTCTGCGCATCCACCGTTGTTAGACACCAGTGCACCAAGGTAGGTGTATGATGGGACGACGTCGCAGTTCGCGATTTTTGTTACCTCTGGCGAATTGTTAGTAGCTCGGTCGACGATCATCATCTTCGTCTTGCTGTGGTTGATCTTCAGTCCAAAATCATGGCTTACTCTTTCCATCTTGCAAAGCAGTTCACTCATTTTGTCGGTACTTGTTGCAAAGAGGGTAGTGTCATCTGCGTATCGCAAATTGGATATTTTATAGCCTCCGATATTTATTCCGTCAGACCAGCCTTCAAGCGCTATTCTCATCACCAGTTCGGTGTAGATATTGAATAGCAGTGGAGATATTATACAACCTTGACGAACTCCCGCACTGGGATGGAAATTGTTGGAGAATACATCGTCTGTTCTGACTGAAGCCGTTCCTTCTTCGTATAGTCTTCTCAAAAGGTGAACCAGGTGTTTAGGTGTTCCCATAGACAGAAGAGTCTCCCAGAGTACTGGCCATCTTACAGAGTCGAACGCTTTGGAAAAGTCTACAAAACAAATATAAACTGGCTTGTTGAATTCTCTTGCCTTTTCAATGATTTGGCGTAAGTTTAAGATCTGCTCACGAGTGCCCTTTCCTTTGACGAAACCGGCTTGCTCTGGGGAGATTTCTTTAGATAAGAATGACTTCAGCCTCTCATTAAGAATATGCAGTAGAATTTTGCTTGAGTGTGATATAAGAGCAATAAGGCGATAGTTACTGCATATTTTCGTAGAGCCTTTTTTGTGCAACGGAACCAAAACCGTGTGTGCCCATTCTTGGGGCCAAGTTCCTGTTTCCCAAACTTTGTTACACAGTGTATGACTTCGACACCATATTCGCCGGATGCTTTGATGGTCTCAATCGGAATGACGTCCCTTCCTGTGGCTTTTCTGTTTTTAAGATGTTTTATTGCAGCTCGAACTTCGTCCTTGAGAATATTTGGCTCTTTATCTTGGTTTTTAGGTTCTGTTGGAGAAAAGCTGTGAGCAAGTGGATCGTCAAACAAAGACTGACAGTATTCTTTCCATGCTTCGGATATTGCACCTATATCAGTCAGTAAATCACCATGCGAGTTCTCTATAGCCCAAGTTTTAGATGAGATAGTCTTGGTGATGGTTCTTATTTTCTGATGTAGGTCTCGTGTTTCGTGTTTGTCTGCATGCAGTTCGACTTCAGCACACAAATTCTGAAGGTGACTATTACGGTCTTGCCTACATGCTTCTTGAATACGAGCAGATATCTCATTCAGGTATTTGATGTTGGCTCCTAAAGCTTTCTTAGTTCTTCTCTCTTCTACTAGGGCAAGAGTTCTATCACTCATCCAATGTTGACGCTTGTGAATCGAAACAGGGGGCTTGGATGCAGTGACAGCAGTTTCAAAGAGTAGCCTAGCCTGATTCCACATCTGATCTGGGGTTGCAGATTGGGTATTTATGTCCGTCCATTGAGACCAATTTTGTTCAATGGTACTTATAAATTTAGCTGTATCTATGGGTTGGATTCTTCTCTGCTTCTCCACTTTTCTGGCAACTCTTAGCTTAAGCTGGATTTTCGCTACAAGAAGTTGGTGATCTGAACCGCAGTCAGCCCCGGGAAGAGTGTGGACGTTCTTCACAGAGGTTTTCCATCTCGAACCAATCATGATGTAATCAATTTGGTTGCGAGTTGCCAAAAGGGTTAGTATACGTTAACTTAAATAATCCCTAATCAATTATCAATTGTTTGAACTGTAAATACTAGTCGTAATTTGGTTATTTCTTTGTTAATAAAGCATTTAACAATTAATAACACTTTGTTCATCAATGACAAGTAGTATTCTAATAGTGAAATCAAATCGTTCCAGTTTCGGAGCCAATTCAATTCAAAGAAACAATCAAATCTTTTCTCCTTAGTATAGATTATAACGTAAGACAGAAAAATTAAATATTTTGTAAGTTAATCGTCAATTTAAATATTTACACAAAACACAAATATTTACTTAAAGGTTACTTTACTTTGAGAAAAAGAAATTATTTCATTTAAATATTTAATTAAAGAAATTACTTTGGCAGAGCGCCGAGATAGATTTCGACAAGATTTTCAGATAAAACATAAACATTGGCACATAGTAGTAAATAAATGAAGTGAACTGAACTGATCTGAACTGAACTGTAGTACCTACGATAAATCTTAATTTATAAGATTATTTATTTTTAATTATATTCGCATGGATTTATGAAAAGTAAGGATGGCATCCTGTCAAATCAAACTTGAATCATAACAATGGCGGAATGACATTGAGTGTCATTGTATATCGAGTTGCCAACTGAAGAAAAATTTACCCATAATTTATATAAATATTCTTCCTAATAATTGTTTACAAATGAATATGTAGATTATAAAAAAATCTACGTAGGTACTGCTTTAGCCACGGTCATCGTCTATTAGACCTACTTTTTATAATTTTCAATTTACGCCAGCGCTTTATGGTGCTAACTGCAGTGAATTTGATTATCCCACAAGCACAGAACAGAACACTGTACTTTCCCGGGATCAAATAGTAACGTATTTGCTAATCGAAGAAATTTCAACAAAATCTGTTCAGCCCTCAGTGTATTCCAACTCTCCGTTCACTGTCTAATTTTAGTTTGAATAAATAATTCTTTGTGCCTATTAACTGGCTGACAACTTTTTTCTGCCTGATGCTTCGCATGCGTTGTTCCTATGGAAATGCCTAACCAAAAATCAAATAAAAATTACTTATCTAAAAGTGGCAATAAGCAGCCATATATTACGATTGTTACTAGGAAGATCAATTAAACGTTCCTAATAATGAAAAAATATACATTATTCTCATATTCCTTGTTTGATAAATAAGAAATAAAAATTTATGGATACATAAATATTATTAATTTTAATTGCCCAAATTCTTATAAATGAAAAATCTTAATGCACACTGCATGCTATACTAGATTAAGTGGGATTCCAATTATTTTCATTGTGAGATTCTCTGATTACCTATACGAATTCAATTTAACTTCAAATTTTCATCACCTAGAAATCTGAAAAAATATTGACTATTAGTTATGCCCTGCGGCTACCTATGATCTCGATATAACATGTTATCTGCGTAGCATCAGCGTCAGTAAAATTATTATTAAAATGGGTTCAGCTATTTTGGAGGTTAGCTTAAATAAACACAGGTTAGCTATAATAATTCGTCTATCAAAAGCTAAGCTATTGAATTGATATTACAAACAGAAATTCAATATCATAATTATATTTCAAATAATACATATTATTATAGATAACCAGAATGATAAATAAATGCCTATTTACCTGATTCATAATTTAAAGTCAATAAAATATGAGAATTGAAACTTATTTAATATACTCCCACATTTACCGGAAAATTTACATGTTTACATGTTGGCAGCACTGGCTAGATTTTGTGCTTCTATTTTGATTATTTTGTCTATACTAATATTATAAAGAGGAAAGATTTGATTGTTTGTTTGTTTGTTTGTTTGAATTGAATAGGCTCCGAAACTACTGGACCAATTCGAAAAATTCTTTTACCATTAGAATCCTACATTTTCCGTGATGAACATAGGCTATATAATATTTTCAAAAAAGTTAGGGATCCGCATGATAAATTCAATGATTGAACCGTGCGCTGTATATTCAACCTCTTTTTCTACTATGGCGCGTCATAATAGAAAAAGAGGTTGAATATACAATAGCGCATGGTGCTTGCTTTTTCTCTACGGCCAGCTTAGACGGCCAGTGTCAGTTATGAAGTGTCGAGTCAATGTCAAAAACCCCAATGCTGTTAAAAAAAGTAAGGGATCCGTATGAAAACTGTGAAACCCATCGTGTTAGTGTGTATAATTTCTGAATTTTCTGTTTAATACCCGTGCGAAGCCGGGGCGGGCCGCTAGTTCATAATAATTTTGCGTAAAATCAAAGAAATAAGTTGGTGAAATAAGAAATTTACCTAGGAAATGTGATCCGGTGTTTTTTATTGACAAACCCATTGTGATTTTTGCAACATCTGACCACACAATACGGCGTTTTCCATTTATTTTGGTTTGTTAACAATGGTGTTCATCAGTTGGTGCATAAAGCCGTAATGGCGATGACCGACATACTATTTGAGTGATTGGCATGCTTGCTTGATTGGAGTGCTTCGTTTTATTTTTTTCTGATATTCCTTCCGTGTATATTCGTTACAAAAACAATCAAGATAAATGAAATACAGGGAAAAAAGTACAATTATCTAACTATATAAAAACTAGTATTTACAATTGAAACAATTGAGCTAACTGCAGACTGTTGCGAACAAACTACAGGTAGCTCAACTGATCCATATCAATACCAGTTGGAAGTGTAGGTACCCAAGATGCTGGCTGCATTGCCTCGCTGTATGGCAATGCTGATGCGCTGCGCCAGATATTAACCAGCTCTCGGGTCACACGTCGCTTCGACCAGACGCTCAGATAATTTTTTGAAGACCCGGAGAGCCTCGGTAAACATTATTATGGCTACTTTTTATCCATAGATAGTGTTTTTCTCTATTATTATAATACCTCAGAGATCGATGCGGTTCGACCCAAATGCCGAGAGAGGTTTACCGAAGAGGTTCCAATCCAACACCGAAGAGGTGAAAACCCACTAAGGGTTTTTTACGTTTAATTTTCTCTTTCTTTGTTCGCGCCATCTTATTCAAATTTGTCTATACTTTTCCTTTTGCTTCAATATTCCTTTTCTGTGTCACACATGTGTTTTCCGCTCAGGTTTTCCGGTACATAAATACTGTCTCGTGCCAATTCCGTATTCTCTCATAACAAATCGTGTCACATTCAGACATTTCGGCGAATCCATTGAAATTGTTATATTCTGTAAAGTAGGTACCTGCTGTAATTTTCTACTCTACATGATAGAACAGATCTGCGAAAGACTGGCAGATGGCAGATGCAGATGCTGGATGCAACAATCTGAAGACATGGCGCTATGGCATGGCGTTCATTAGGGAAGGCCTTTGTCCAGACGAATTTCAGATTCAGATTAAATAACTTTATTTATATTTATTTATTTATTGGAACGCCAACAGCGTATGTATATATGGCACATTCTTAAACTTAGGCACTTATCTAAGGTTCTTATATATACACTAATAACAGGCGGACACATCATTCTAAGAAATTCTAATACTATATAAACTAAAGGCACTAAATATCAAATATAATTATAAACAGACAAATCAAATTTCATACAGTTAATTATTACCTATACAAAAAAAGAAATCCAAAGTTGTTATGGATTTCTCTTCATTTTAGTTTTTTGTCCACTGGTGGAAGAAGTGAAAAAGAAACCAATGTGTCTAATAGGTACAATGTTTGTTTTGCCTATCTAAATATAAGTTTAATGTGATTTAGATACATGTCAATAATTATTTAAATACATATATAGCAACATTCAGTTTCTTACATGCTATTGTCGGTGTGGAATGGAGTGACATCTGGCCACGCATTAGTATATTATATAAGGACTAACATAGGCTGATGATGATAATAAATAATAATAAAAAATCTCTTGCTGTATGGCAATGCTGATGCGCTGCGTCAGATACTCATCAGCTTTCGCAAATACACTTTGTATTTTCAAAGAGATATTTCCTATAGGTAATGTAAATTTTTTGATACCTAAAAATTAACTAAAAAGCTTTTTAATTTTATAGAACAAAATCATTTATGAAAATTATCTAAGAAAATATTTAACAGTTTAATTTTAATTTCTAATCAAACAGCAATAAACAGGGGGATGTCAATTGGCAAACTCTGTTATCATCATTGCATCACGCAGGCGCAACCTAAATATCACATATCGAGTTTTAGACCGTGGCATTGAGGATAATGCCCTATTTACATTAGGCAAGCTACCTATAAAGCCGCTAAAGGTCTTGCCATGGTTGCTCTGTTGAGCAATACAGCTTTTTGGTTCACCTGCTACTCTTTGGTTATTATATTTTCTATATTTTTTTTTGTATTTTTAAATGGGTAAATGGGTAAAAATAAATGTACCTATTTTCTTTTCTTCTTTCTTTATATTTATAAGGTTTTTACTAATGTGTATGTGTATCTATCGGTGAGGGCCAAATAAATAATTATTTATTTCTGTACTTGATTGGTCATTGACAGCAAGTACCACTAAAACTCATTAGAGATCGTAATAAATATTACGATATTACGATTAAGCGTAATAAATAATACGATCTAATTCTGCTTGCTAGCTCGCTAGTTGCTGCTGGATCAGTGTAGATCGACCTTTACTCGTTTACCGGAACGACAGACATTATTGTGTTGTGTACACAACTCAGTCAGGCACTGTTGTGAATCAGCGACACACGTCAACTGGTCTGTGAGTTTTTACGTAGACTTGTTTTATTTTTAGCTTTACTATATTCTTAGTTATATCGGCTTTTTTGGTGGGAAAGTGGAAAAGTTATATTGGTCGTAAACTTTTTCGTCATACAAAATGTTTTCGGAGTGGTTTTGTGTGTACTTTGTTCGAATAAGGAAAACAAATTTAATTGCAAAAAACATAGACAATCTGATTGTGAAGGTTACAGTTCCATAACAAACCTTTTTAATCTTTGCGTTTTCCGTTCCGTAGGTACTTATTCAAAAGATTTTTAAAAATTAAAAAGTGTGATATGGTTTTCCCGCGGTTATTTTTGTTTTTTAAGTCTGCGTTATGTTTTTGATCATAACTTTGCAAGAATGTTACCCTACAAAAAGTTTTCACGCGGTTTTTTGTTTTTTAAATCATAAAGCAAGAATGTAACTCGCAGGGAGTTCTGAAAGTGTCATTCTAATTCTATGCGGGAACTGGCAAGCACGGGCTTTCTTGTCTAAGGTAGAATAGACAAAAATTACCTCACATTGTCATCGAATGCGTAAATTATTTGAAATTAATTTCTTAACCTTCAATAATGTACGCAATGTATGCCGATGCGATGCCGTTATTGTCTATTCTACCCCTAGAGAACCATCTCCGTGTTTGGCCTACTGCACTAAAACTCGCCTGAAGACGATTTAAATTTTTTAATGCTCTATTGACTTCTAAACAACCAGTGGATTGACGATTACTGTTGTAAATTTATTATCCTAAAAGTACAAAACATAACCAAAAAATAGTTTTAGAAGCTAGCGTTTATGTCTTTTTAACTTACGTTAAACGTTATTGAACGTTCTATTATATTTTTTTGTGATATAAGAAAGAGTTCATCTTTATCTATTCACGGTTACGTATATAGTTGACTGTACTAAACATGCCATGGACGGCTTATTCCCAAAGGTCCACGACTACATTGTTTTCAAAAATCTTAGCTTCATAGCTTCATACTGTGATTCCCAAGAGTTAGGTGAGAACCATAGACAAATTGCCTAGCTATAGAAAATTCGTCAAGCTCTATGAATTGTTTAGTAAGAAGGTGCGATATCTTGCGTGTAGATCGCAATGATTATTTCTCTTTGCTCTAGATTATGGAAACTATTAAACCTCAATACTCAATCAGGTTTATTGCATTCTTCAGAGGTTTTTATTCTAGTAGCTCTTGCCCGCGACTTCGTCCGCGTAGAAGTCGAAGATAGTTCAGATAGGTAGTATTTCGACGACCTCTGTGGCGCGGTGGGCGAAGGTCCGCTTGCGACGCAGGAGGTTGCGGGTTCGATTCCCGCCTCGGGACAAATATTTGTACGATCTGCAGATTATTTGCTCAGTGAGTTCTGGTCGTTTTCTATGTATTAGAAAACATATCTATAAATGTAATAATATTGTATTTTGTATATCAGTCATCTAGTACCTACCCATAACACAAGCTCTGCTTAGCTTGGGGCTTGGTGATGCTGTGTGTATTGTCCGGCATTATTTATTTATTTATTTATTTATTTATAGTACAGGCTAAATAAGTTTTATGTTTACCAGCATTAAATCTATTCTGATTCACTTTTCGTGGGAAACTTTTGCAACATAGCAACCAGGCCGGGGCGGGCCGCTAGTTTTCATATAAATAAATTAATATAAATCTTATTCTAAGATCTCAGCCCTAAAACACTGACATATCTTGTACCTAACCTATCTAGCCTAGATCTAATCCAGAGCTTAGATCTTCGATACTCAGAAATCTAGCTCATAGACCTAAAAATAGCCATTATGTTTACAAAATGACGTATTCCAATGCAATGATTCCGGGGCTTGTCTTCAAACAAACAAACATTGTTCGTTCCAAGTCCATCAATGCGTAACGTCCTTGATTTACCTTATTCTACAAGAATAGATTTTTCCCGCGTTTTCACACGCTGTTGCGGACGGGGTCGCCTTGTATCGTCAGTGACATTTGTTTATTTATTTAGGACTCCCAACCAAAAAATCACTATAATATAAAAAATAAAATTTCTAAAAGGACTATTATTACTACTATTAAGTCTAGTGTTTTTAATTTAAGGGTGCCACAGCATGAGCAATTTTTTTATTTATTACTTACTATAAACTAAAATAATAACAAAGTTACATTTTACAACTAAACATACAGAATGTAAGACAATTATAAAAATTTACGAAATCTTGGGACACAGTGTCCGTAGCGGAAATTTTGTCCGAATTGACAGCGAGTCATTTTTCCCGCGGGATAGTACAGGCTATTATGAGTTTTATGTTTACCAGCATTAAATCTATTCTGATTCACTTTTCGTGGGAAACTTTTGCAACATAGCAACCACACCGGTTTTAAAAAGATAATAAAATCCGTCTCAATTCTAACAAGATGAAAAGAGACATAAAATACTCGGTCTCCTGTCCTCCCACGATGAAAAGAGACAGATGTATCGTGAACTTGACCAAATGTCCTTCAGATAATTTAGGTTTTTAGAACGTAGTTGTGGACCATTTAAGTTTATTAATGACTAGCGGTCCGCCCCGGCTTCGCACGGGTATATGAAGATATTCTATAGCCTATGTTTATCACGGAAAAAATTGGATTATAATGGTGAAAGAATTTTTTATCGGTCCAGTAGTTTCGAAGCCTATTCAATTCAAACAATCAAATCTTTCCTCTTTGTAATAATAGTAAATACATGTGTCAAGACTAGTATTTGCTCGTTGTTGTGTAAGCCCGTTTCTATGGCAACGCTAGTTTATTTATATCCCATGGGAACTGTATTATGGGATAAAAGAATTCGGTTATATCGCGTGTCCCTGTAATATCCCGCGGGAACATGACACCGGGTTAGAAATTATCGAAACAGAGGACATAACTTTGTCCCTATCTAGACAACGTTTGTGCCAAATTTCATCGAAATCAGTTCAGTAGTTTAGTTTACAGAGAGCCAGAGTTCTTCCACAGGTGCACAAAAAATATTGTAAAGAGAAAATTAATTAGATCAAAAAAATATATATCTAACTTTGATTGATTAATATTTATATGCTAGGATTCTCGAAATTTTTTGCAGTAATTGCCTTCCTATTTTTTATCCCTCTTATTGTTTCTCCTATTTAGTAAAAAGCTTCCTAGGTAGTTCCTATTTCGTTCATTATAAAGTAAATTGTATGAAATTTGACTTGTGCTTATTTTGTAAGCCTAAAGAAATAGTGTTATTGAAATCTGAATATAAATGATATTATTTTTGAAGACGTTAAATCTTAGCATAGATTTTTAATTTTATCGTTACATATAATATTATGTTGGTACCTACCATAGACAAAAACATAGAATTTATTAACCACTTAATAACACAAGAGAACAATTAGCCAATTTGAAATGTCATAATCAATAATAATCACAAAATATAAAACGTTTAAAAAAGTATACAGTATGTTGGATATTTGCCAAACGATGCCGCAAATCTATCAATTGCTAACATAAATCTATTAAGTAGATTGATATTAAATGTATTACTCAGTTAAAATGAACATAAAAGTGCCTAAACAAATAAATAAAGCGTGCTGGACATTTTGAATGAAACGTAGGGAATATAAAAACAAAAGGTACGCGATAAATACCCGATAAATATTCTTTAATATGTCAACAAATCGTGAAAGTTTAAAAAGTTTCATCTACCTTTAAGTACCTAGATACCTTTCTTTTACCTAGATATTTCCATATATAATTCGTATTTTTTTTCTCCTACATTTACAAAAATAAGACGCAGACCCGGCGCAATATCTTTCATACATTTGTCCTGCTTGGGGAGTTGAAACCGAATCTCCTTCATCCCAGGCGGATTTTCACCCGCTGCGCCACTACGGTCGTACAAAAAGTTCAGTATCTTTAAATTATTCATACCTTTTCAGAAATGCCGGAACTTCATCAAGCATTCGTCAATGCCGGCAAAAAAGCAGGGCTAGAAATATGGAGAATTGAGGTAAGAAGTAAATGGGTTTCACATCATCACATCACCAGCCTATAATAGTCCACTGCTGGACATAGGCCTCCCCTAATGAGCACCTTAGATGTAAAATATTAGATCCTTATAAGTTTATTAATTTTATTATTTGTGTATTAGTATAATAAGTTTAGGTTGGTATATAATATTCAGATTATCTAAAGCACCGCCGATGTTTTCATTTCACTTTGGTCGCCTGGAAGAAATCGCTATAAGCGATAAGGCTGCCAACTCCATGGCCATAGATTAAATAAACTTTAGTACCTACCTAGTATTGTATTTGTAAGGTTATGAAATAAAGTATTAAAGAATAATTATCGGGTATTTATCGCGTACCTTTTGTTTTTATTTTCCCCTAAGTTAAATAAAAACAAAAGGTACGCGATAAATACCCGATAATGAAAGTTTAAAAAGTTTAATGAAATAAATTGTATCTATCTAACTATTTACCTACTATATGTATGTGATTTTGAACATATGTTTCCTATCTTCTCAAGAGCTGTTACATTACGCATTACATTATGATAAGTATAGTGAACTAAATTTTATTAATCTCAAGTGGAATACATCATCAAACAATATTGACTTGATAGTTCGGTAGGAGATATGCTTTCAATATTGGGTAAAACCTTTTTTAACATAGAAAATTACAATTATCAAATTAAATTAAAGCTAAATAAAATGAATACAGAGTTTTCTAATGTAAGGAAGGTAGTGTTGAATGAGTAATCTTCACAATGTAGCCACAGATAACATAATACATGTAGCCAAGCCATGACACCTGTCGTGTAATGTCAGCTATCATTCTGACAATTCCATATTTGATCTGCTATCCTCCTCTTAGCATGCCGTCTCTCTTCTGCCCTATTTGACCTTATGGCGTCCTCCTGCAGTATAACATTATTTTTTTTTACTTTTTAAATATAGCAATAATCTTTTTGACGTAAAACGTTACCTATATCTGCTTATATGGTGGAGTAGGTATATAAACCACGATTTGCCACGATATACAATTTTGTGAGTGAATTTATTTATTCCACCTGCCCTACCGGGCTTGGCACACGCGATCTGGACTCCATTCTTATAACAAAAGGATAACAAATAGACTGAGTTCCTATAGTCTTTGTATAACTTACTAACTAGTAAGTTATACAAAGACTATAGGAACTCAAGAACATTACACTTAACTAAGTGTAATGTTCTTGACATCCAATAAAAGCCTGGTAGCCAAGCACGGGGATTGTTCTCTAGGGTAGAATAGACAATTACGCATTCGATGACAAAGTGACGTTATTTTTCTCTATTCTACCTTAGACAAGAAAGCCCGTGCTTGCCCTACTGGAGCCTTCTACTCTATGAAACCGACTCGCACTCGGCACGATTTAAACTGTCAAATAAACGCGCTTGCCAAAGGTGCTTGCTAGACAACAAATCTTATCATAGAGAATGCAATTTTTCCACGTTATTTATTTATTGTGATAAGATTACAAAGCAGTTGACAATATAGGTACATATTTTACACATTTTAAAATAAAGGTAACCTACACTTTTGAGAGACGTTTACCTAGGGCTTATTCCCATAGGTCTACGACTCCATTGTTCTCAAAAATCTTAGCTTTATACTGTGATTCCCAAGGGGTCCACGATATTTTTAAAAAATAATATTTTCTTTCGCAGCAGTTGTAAACATAACAAGAAAAGTGTTGCAAAGATAGATAAAACAATAAGTTCTTAGTTTTCCACCATCAAGAATACTGAAAACTCAGCCTTAGTCATTCAACATGATTTATTAAAAAAACAAACCATATTTCTCGTTCTCAACACTTCGCACTAAATAAAAATAACAGACTTCATATTGTCTTATTCTATTTCTTCACGCGTGCTACGAAAATAGCTTTGATTTGTTTGATGCTCAATTTCTCCTGCAAGCTGTAAAAATGCTATTTCTCGGGTAATCGTGGTCTTCTTGGGTTACTCGTTATTTTTGGAAGCTGTGATAAAACGAAGGTTGATGCAGTAAGCTATTTTTAAAGAATGACTTCGTATTTTCTTGTATGTACCTACAGTGCGCGTCAGAATTAAGTACCCCCCCCCCCCCTTATCTAGGTACATAATATTTACGACCACTTCGAATTCTCTTGTAACTTATCACAAATTTTCACATGCAAAAATTTATCACACCGCCGCGCCGGCCGCTCAGGATCGAACCACCCACCGTAATACTCAAAGTCTGAAATTCCCAGCAATAACAACTATTGTGTCCAACATACATTGAGAGGGGGGTACTTATATGTGACGCGCACTGTACCAACTTTAGCTATTTTTAAAGAATCGCTTCGTATTTTCTTGTATGTACCGATTGACCGAAAAACAAGGGCATCAATCAGGTCATTTAATTTAATCTATACTAATATTGTAAAGAGGAAAGATTTGATTGTTTGTGAGTCTGATTGAATTGAATAGGCTCCGAAACTACTGGACCGATTTGAAAAATTCTTTCACCATTAGAATCCAAAATTTTCTCCGATGAACACAGGCTATAGAATATTTAAAAAAAGTTAGGAATTCGCATGAAATATTCAATAATAAAACCGTTATTTTTTCACTACGACTCTGCCAGTGTCAGTTATGGATCGTCAAAAACTTCACAATTCGTCATAGGGTGGAGGCACGTCATGTCAAAAACTAAGTGCGAGTCAAGGTAAAAAGCCTAATTCTACTAAAAAGTAAGGAATCTGTATGAAAACTGTGAAACCCAACGTGTAATGTGTGTATAATTTTTGAATTTTTTGTCAAATACCCGTGCGAAGCCGGGGCGGACCGCTAGTCTATAACTGTTAGTTATCGCCAATATATTAGAACTTTATCAAAAAGCTATACCTAATGCATGTTTAACTAAATAATAACCAATTTGTCTAATTATGAAGCAACCATTAAACCCAAACAATAAATTTGTTATCGGTTTGATAACGCTCCCAGGATTCTATTTCGGGTGTATTGTATGGGGATGTATTGTAGGTTACCTTTGTGAGGGAAAATAAACTACCTATTTATTGAGTACTAGCGGTCCGCCCCGGCTTCGCACGGCTATTTAACAAATATTAAATTTTTCATGCGAATTCCTAACTTTTGTTAAAATATTCTATGGCCTATGTTCCAGGGAAAATTTAGGATTCTTGGTGAAATAATTTTTCAAATCGGTCCTGTAGTTTCGGAGCCCATTCAATTCAAACAAACAAACATTCAAATTTTTCCTATCTATATCTATACTAATATTACCTATAAAGAGGAAAGATTTGATTGTTTGTTTGTTTGTTTGAATTGAATCGGCTCCGAAACTACTGGACCAATTTGAAAAATTATTTCACCATTAGAATCCTAAATTTTCCGTGATGAACATAGGCTATATAATATTTTCAAAAAGTTAGGGATCCGCATGAAAAATTCAATAATTGAACCGTGCGCTATATATTCAACCTCTTTTTCTGTAATGGCGCGTCATAATAGAAAAAGCACGCTGCTTGCTTTTTCTCTACGGCCAGTGTCAGTTACGAAGTGTCGAGTCAATGTCAAAAACAATGCTGTTAAAAAAAGTAAGGGATCCATATGAAAACTGTAAAAACCCATAGTGTGTATAATTTCTGAATTTTTTGTTTAATACCCGTGCGCAGCCGGGGCGGACCGTTAGTTTATAATAATTGTACAAATATAGGTTAGTATAGATAAATAATGCTGGACAATCCACACAGCATCATTTTGCCATAATAGGTAGGTATCTACTAATACTAAATGACTATATATATTAGGTATATACTAGTTGTAATTGTTTTATCCTTTTATGTATCTACTGTAATTTTTTTTCAATAAATGTCTAGACACAACTAGTATTAAAACTTTTTTTTGTTTCAGGATTTCGAGCCCGTACCCGTACCACCCTCACACTATGGAAACTTTTACAGTGGTGACTCCTATATAGTTCTAAAGGTTAGTACCATTTACAGGAAACCACGAAATAGAATGCTAAATTTTAAAGAATATTTATCGGGTATTTATCGCGTACCTTTTGTTCTAATTTTCTTTGGCAGTAACTCGCAGAACATCCAGTCGCCCCGTGTGACCACGATCGCTGCAACGCGATGGAAACGTAGGGGAAAATAAAAACAAAAGGTACGCGATAAATACCCGATAAATATTCTTTAATATGTCAACAAATCGTGAAAGTTTAAAAAGTTTTAGAATGCTAAATTAGCAAAAATTCTGCAAAATCTAAAAAATATAACAAAAAAAATATATAACCCTTACTCCCAAGTTCGTATTAAAGCTATAAGTAATAATATTAATATGAGGAAAGATTTGATTGTTTGTTTGGTTTGAACACTGTACTGGACCGATTTGGAAAATATTTCACCATTACATCAATTATTCATGATCCTGATGAACATAGGCTATAGATTATATTGAAAAATAATCTATTCCGACGTACATGTATGTGTTTGAGTAAACATCTATACTATTTGAAAGTTTTGTTAAATACTTGCGAAGCTAGGGCGGACCACTAGTCCTTAAAGCTCATAATAGCTGAATAGGATTAACTTACCGCATGATAAAAGTCTCTCAAATCAATTGTTAAAAATACGTTGCGATTAGGTAATACAATAGAGCCATGTAAAAACCAGGGGCTCTATTGTCTAACTCAATTGGTAATAGTAATTGGCTTCATAATGATTACTTAGTAATTAACGGGTATTTATCGCGTTTCTTCTTCCTCCTTTCTTCTTCTTCTTTTCTCGACGTTTCAACAGGTTTGCACTCTGTCGTGGTCACGAGATGACTGTGATGACTTATGTGTTCAGATCGCGTAAGATTCAAAACATTAATCGGCTTCAGTTTGTCATTTCAAACCTAGCCTGGACTTCGATTGTCACTTTCGTATTGTGTAAATAGCTGAAACCGAAGACCAGTTGAATACCTTAGTTAGACAATACCGACAACATTCTGACTGGGTCTACAACTGGTAATCGGTTTGAAGTTCACTGGTAATGGATTTCAAGTTAGACAATAAGGCTGCAGGTCATTTTAAAAACCGATTACTTCTGTTTTTCTATTTTCATATTTTTCTTAAAACATGGCATGGAAATAAATAAATAATGTCAGACAATCCACACAGCATCATCTAGCCCCAAGCTAAGCAGAGAGCTTGTGTTATGGGTACTAGATGACTGATATACATAATATAATATTATTACTTACTTCGGTATTCTATTTTCTTATTTGTCTTTACAGGCATGGAAATAAACGTCGAACTAAAAACTCCCCTCGTTTTCGTTGCAATATAGCAATTCCACGCACACTCTTAGCCAAGCCTTGTTTTTATCGTATTATAAATGACCCGTCCCTCCCCTATACCCAAGTCCGCCATCATGGCGCCTAACGACGAATCCAACCTTGAGTCAGCCTTGAATTATTTGTAAGGATAGACATACAGGAGAGTTCAGATCCGCAGATCCAGGATGATTCACTACTCAAACGCATCCGAAACGCATCTCAAACGCTAAAAATTTGGCACGTCTTAAGTCGTACCTACCTTTTTTTATATTTTCCCCTACGTAGTATTATGTTATCTGTGCCCTACGTTAGGAAAATAAAACAAAACAGGTATGCCATTTCTTTGAACAAAGGCTGAGCGAAACCCTTTTTTGTTCCGACTGATTTGTTTTCTAAACGTGATTTTGATATTACAGGTTTCTGGTGAAAAGTTAAACCTTTTTACTTTATAACTTCTTTCCATAGATCTCTGCGATCGCCATTATTAGTAGCAACCCGCCCTGGCTTCGCACGTTTATTCAAAATATAATTCAAAAAGTTATACAAACAAACACATAAACAATCACGTCGGGTTCCACTATTGAAGTATTAATCGAAAATCTTACTTTTTTGAAATATTCTAGACTCTATGTTCATTACGGAAAATGTAGGATTCTAATGGCGGAAGATGTTTTTAAATCGATCCAGTAGTTTCGGAGCCTATTAAATTCAAAAAAACTAATAATAAAATCTTTCCTCTTTATAATATTAGTATAGATATAGATAAAACCTTAAAGGTCTTTATTGATTTCAGACAACAGGCACGGATTCCCGCCTCAGTTGGGACATTCACTTCTGGCTTGGCGCCAAAACGTCGCAGGACGAAGCTGGCACTGCCGCCATCTTGAGCATCAACCTAGACGACAACCAGTTCCATGGAGCCGCGGTGCAACATAGAGAGGTCCAGAACTATGAGTCTAAGACCTTCTTGGGATACTTTCAACCAGGTTTGACTATGGTTTTGCTGCAGGGCTTCGTATACCGGTAAAATTGCCGTAACGTTATTTCAGCCACTCGGTAACGCTACCAATACAGGGTAACGTTATTTTATATGACGTTACTTTTGTGGCATGATATCGGTGAATGAATAGTTAACCTTACTATTATCGGTAAAGTTGTCTCAAAATAAAAAAAAACAAAATCAAAGTGCTTTATTTCCTTTAGACCTTACAGGACTTGGCACGTCACAAAATATGCAAAATACAAGTTAAATAATAAGTAATCAAAATGGGAAATAAAAACACTTTGATTCATTGTCAACTTCAATCTTTTGTCTATGGTTTAGCTGTAGTGTAGAAAAAAAAGTAGGAGTAATAAAATCAATAAACCATACAACCCTAAATTTTCCGTGATGAACATAAGCTACAGAATATAAAAAAAAATTGGGTTCCGCATGAAAAACTATTTATTTGTTGAATACCCGTGCGAAGCCGGGGCGGACCGCTAGTATTTAATAATTGTATTAATTAATTATGTTACAGGCTATCAAATAAATTTTCTTTCTTTGTTCCAGCCATCAGATATTTGGACGGTGGCCACGCGTCCGGCTTCAACCACGTGACCATAAACCCTGGCGCTGAGAAGAGGCTGTTCCAGGTCAAAGGGAAACGCGATGTTAGGGTTAAACAGGTATGGAATTATTACTAAGCCGTCCGCCTCTTCGCACGGATATTAAACAATATTTTGAGAAATAATACACACTAACACGTTATGTTTCACAGTTCATACGGATCGCTAACTTTTTTAGCAGCATTGGGGTTTTTGACATTGACTCGACATTCCTTAATGACACTGGCCATAGAGAAAAAGCAAGCAGCGAAACCATAAAAAGAAGTTGAATATCGCACGGTTTAGTTATTAAATTTTTCATGCGGATCCCTAACTTTTATGAAAATATTATATAGCCTATGTTCATCATGGAAAATTTAGGATTCTAATGTTGAACGAATTTTTCAAATCGGTCCAGTGGTTTTGGAGCCTATTCAATTCAAACAATCACATCTTTTCTATTTATAATATCAGTTTAGATTATGTTTTTTGTTATGATTTTTTTTTTGTCAGGTGTACAGTAAAGAATTTTTATATTGTATTTTACTGTACGATTAAGTATTGTATTTCACTGAACCCCTTAGGTGGACCCATCATTCGCCTCCCTAAACAAAGGCGACTGCTTCATCCTGGATGTAGGCCATCAGATTTACTTGTACGTCGGAGAGAAGGCGAAGATAGCTGAGCGGCTGAAGGGAGACTCCGTGGCCAAGCAGATCCGCGACCAGGATCATAACGGACGGGCGCATGTCGAGATCATTGGTGAGTCATGAGTCAGGTAGTTAGTGGTCGTTGGTGAGTCATGAGTTAGTGGTCATTGATGAGTCATGAGTCAGTGAGTTAGGGGTCATTGGTGATTCATGAGTCAGTGAGTTAGGGGTTATTGACGAGTCGTGAAAGACGAGTCAGTAGGATAGTAACTAAAATAAATATTATGTTTTCAGCATCATTTGATACCATATACACATTATATACATACGTATATACGTAATAACTTTACATGCTATGCATGCCTAGAAGGCTGAACGGAAGTTAATAAAATTTTGTTAGGAGTTTATTTTATTGCTTTTTGCTGTTATGGACGCTGCGTTATGAAATGCTTTTGCACAAGATTCTCGTCTTTACCAAATAAATTAATAATAATAATAAATAAATACGTGATTTCAGATATAGATTCGAACGAGAGTGACCTGGCCATGTTCTTCGAAGCCCTGGGATCTGGAGACCAGGAGTCTGTCGCGGAAGCTGACGAGGGGGGTGATGATGAAGTAAGCAAAACATTCAACAGACTTTTAAAATAATAATAATCATTTATTTCCGGCAACATTAGTCTAGTACAAGAAGTTTATAATTAAAAACTACAGCCCATATAAAATATATACCTTTTATGTAATTGATACATCAACTAGCGGTTCACCTCGGTTCCGAACGGGTTATTAACAACATCAACATCACCAGCGTATAATAGTCCACTGCTGGACATAGGCCTAATGAGCGCCATAGATGGCATCATTATTTGGGGGTAATTGCCCATAATCCCCACGCTGGGCATGCGGGGGATCGCAGTTCGGTGTAGTTGTTCTGCAGAAGGCGCTGCTGCCCGCCCCCCGGTGTGTTTCCCTTAGTCGCCTCTTACGACACCCACGGGAAGAGTTGGGGTGGTGAAATTCTATGCCGGCACCACACGGCAAGGGGTTATTAAGCTTATTAAGAATTATCAAGCTTACACAGATACTTTGAGACGGGGACTAGTAGTTTCGAAGCCTGTAATTTTTCCAGGAATTCGAGCGTGGAGAGAACAAAGAAGTGTCCCTCTCTGAAATATCAGACAGCACTGGAAGTATAAAGATTAAGAAACTGCCTCCGCCACTGTTAAAGGAACAGCTGCATACAAAGGTTAGTATATTTAATATACTGAGTCAGTCATGTAATATAGTATATTAGGTACATGACTGACTCATTAGATGCATGACTGACTCATTGTAATGCTTGACAATCAACGCAGCATCGTCTAGCCCAAAGTTAAGCAGAACTTGACATGGTACTAGACGATAAAAAAAATAACAATTAAATAACCAAATTAGAACTATTATTTACAATTGAAATAATTGATCTAACTGCAGACTGTTGCACTGCAAAAGAACTAGCTTCAACAGATCCATATCAATACCAGTTTGAAGATAATGATGAAAGTATATGATACACCTCACTAGATGATTGATTAATATATTTCATAGACAGATATTTTACTTTTACATAGAAAACGAGCAGTTCACCTGTCACAAATATTTAGTAGGTACTAATAATAATTTGCACAAATAAACGAAACGAAACAATCGATTAGTATTGCGGAGAAGTAAATTCCTCAGTCCCGTTCATTGTTTTCATTTCTACCATTCTAAGCCATGGAATCCTTATACATACAGATAATAATGATAATAATATATTTTTACTGTAGAGTTATTTTATAATAATTCTGTTGTATTTTCTATAGTAAAAAATGTATTTTTAACAAGATAAATAATTAAATGAAGTGGAAGAATAATAATAAATATTTATTGCTATTACTTAAAAACTATAACATACTGGTTCTGGAGTCGCCCTTTAAGCAAAATTTGCTTGTGTTGAGAGACCTCTTACCATAAGTACAGTAAAAAAAAATAGTTTTTGCTAATTCAAAGAACATACTAAAGATAAAACTCTGACCTCCTTACTTTACGTTATTAATACTTTTCTGAAATACTTAATGTTTTTTTTTCTCAGGAATGCTATGTTCTGGATACTGGAAGCTACAGCGGCATTTACGTGTGGGTTGGAAGAGGATCCAATGAAAAGGTAATAAATTTTACGACGTACCTAAAACAATACATTAATTTCGATATTAACTCATTGACTCATCTGTGAATTAACCTGCAACTTCGACTCAGTGACCCATTTATTAATTTTATTAATTGCTGCGACTTTGCATACGTTTTTTTTATAATTTTAGCTTTTTATATACATAATGTTTAGGTCCAAAAATTCATGCATTTAAAATTTTATCTCGATAGGTACTTTTCGCGTTCCCTAGAGTTAAACACAACCTCATTAACTATTATAACGAGTTATTTATCGCGATAAATATCCACTTGCGGTCCAGTTTCGCACGGGTATAGAAAATAGGTTAGGAAACAATAATATAAAAACCAGTTCACCACCTATTTTATTTATTTCAGTAATAAAAAGTTAACATTAGTTTCGGTTAGAAGTGTCTTAAAGCCTATGTTAGGTTTAACTAGACACAGAGTTCTCGTCTTTCAGTAAAAGTAGTATAACTATTATAAGGTAGGTAAGTATTATATTAAACTAAATACAAAAGTAACATTCTTTAAAATTATTTTGAAAAAATATGTACAGTGAAACATACACCTGCCCGCTGTAAGGGAGCAAGGTCATGTGATAAGAATTAAAATCTTTTCTCTCGCTCAAACATATAGTTTTATATTTCGCTCTAATGACACTTACTTATAAGTAACACTCTTGTATTGTGTAGTGTTTCTGGTGATGACTGTACATTAGATAAATCTCATGGACCTATTGGGAAGTGTATGGATATTTAAAATTTAAGAAATATTTCTCATGGACCTCTTGGGAATTACAAAACATGGACCTCTGGGAATAAGCCTAATTATTATTGAAGTTTACATACGAATCTCTTACTATTTTGAAAATATTCTGTGCCTCAGGATAATAAGATTCTTATGGTGAAATCTATCAAATCGGTCCATTAGTTTCAGAGCCTATTCAATTTAAACAAACAAATAAATTGTTAATCTCTTCTTTATAATATTAGTATAGACGACCACGTCTCCACAAACTTTTGCCTTTACGATTGTTTCATTAACATTATCTACTTCCACATCTTTTTCAGGAAAAAGCAGAGGCGATGAACAGAGCTGAGCAGTACTTGAAAACTAACGACTATCCTCCATGGGTGAGGAAAATTTCATATTTTTTATTATAATACAATACATAGTTAATGACATTATATAATATCCCAAAAATTTTAGATTTCTACGGGACTCGAACTCGCGGCCCTATATCTGTACCACAAAAACACGAAATCAAGTACCTGTCTAGTCGAAAATCTTTGGGACTCTATCCGTTCAATATTATTTAATTTCCTAAAGATTACCCCGAGTGCGTAACAAATATACGAGGTGTAACAATATGTGTATTAAACGAAAGGGGGTGAATTAAATAAATAACACCAACTTATAAGTCGAGTACAAACGTACAATTAGTAACAGGTTACTTTTTATAAATAACGTTAGGTACATAATAAATCAACATCTTGACTGCTCACATAAATAAACATTTTTTTTAAAAACATATTTTCAGCTTACAATATGATGAATCGAACTTGGTATATCAAATTGCTTTTATGTTTTTTAGATCATTTTGACTACTCTAGACGCTAATAATAAACTTGTAGGTGGTTATTTCGCTCATATGTCGTGAGAACTTTGCACTAACCTTCTGGTAAAGTTGTCGCTGACTGTACATTAGTTAAATCTCATAAACCTATTGGGAACTCATGTATGGAAATTTAAAATTTGAGAAATATTTGTCGTGGACCTCTTGGGAAATACGAAACAATAGAATCATGGACCTCTGGGAATAAGCCATATCAACTTGACGCTGACTGTACACAATCCGTGATTTTTATTAATTTGCATATTATTTCTTTTCAGGTCCTAATATCTAAAGTTCCTGAAGGAGCCGAGCCAACAGCATTTATTCAGTATTTTGACGACTGGAATTAATATTTATCACAAAAGCTTATTATCTATGATATTATATTTTACTATATTACGTCCTTATTATATAACTACGTCCTTATACTACTAATCCTTATACTACTATCCTACTAACTACGTCCTTATTATATAGCCTTATTATATAACTTGAAATCCATTACCAGTGAACTTCAAACCGATCACCAGTTGTAGACTCAGTCAGAATGGTGTCGGTATTGTCTAAGGTATTCAACTGGTCTTCGGTTTCAGCTGTTTACACAATACGAAAGTGACAATCGAAGTCCAGGCTACGTTTGAAATGCCAAACTGAAGCCGATTACGATTACCAGTTGAGTTAGACAATAGAGCTGTCGCTCCGGCTTCGCACGAGTGCAATGCTGATACAAAAAACCTTCCTCTTGAATCACTCTATCTATTAAGAAAACCGCATCAAAATCCGTTGCGTAGTTTTGAAGATCTAAGCATACATAGGGACAAACAGACAGACAGCGGGAAGCGACTTTATTTTATACTATGTAGTGATATATAGGGTAAAACCTAAAGAATATAACAAACAAATAACCAAATTATAATAAGTATTTACAATAATTGATCTAACTGCAGACTGTTTTAATAATAATTAAGCTCTTAAGTTCCTACACGACGATTTGTTAAGTTGAACTATTTCTCGAATGTTTTAATTTTAAGCTTAAGTACGCACAAATCAAATAAATATTTTGTTTATTATTTATATTTGTTTATTTATCGCCACAAAAACAACGAAGACAAAATCAAAATGCTTCATTTCCTTTAGACCTGACACGTCACAAAATACAAATTACATACCTAAGTAGGTATTAGTAGTAGGGAAATAAAGTGATACAAATTACATACTTACCTAAGTAGGTATTATTGGGAAATAAAGTGGTCACTTTGATTCATTGTTCACTTGAATCCTTTTAAAGTAATGTAAAGAAGCGAACAAGAAACCTTTACCTTGTTACTTATGGTTAAAATATACCAACCCCATCTCAGATCCATAATTATACTCCCTATGTACCTGCAACCTATCTTATGCCTACCTACATAGTTAGAAGAATACCTTTGGCCTTCACTCCTAGCTTTTTATAATGTTTTATACCTATGTATTATTGTATTGTATTGTATTGTGACAGTTTATTCTGACGTCAGGATGGCCCTTCACCTCGCCGTAATAATAATTATCTGTTTGAAATTTGACTTGTCTAAGTGCTTGTTTTGTAAGCCTAAAGAAATAAAGTTATTGAATCTGAATCTGAATCGTAGACTAGTTGCGGTGTGGAATTGCTGATATTTATGACCAATGATTGCTTCATTTAATTCCTTTAAGTTTAAACTCTCCTTTAAACCTTTCTTTAAACCTAGATCCTGTAACATCAGATTTAGATTCAATAACTTTATTTCTTTAGGCTTACAAAATAAGCACTTAGACAAGTCTAATTTCATACAGATAATTATTATATAAAACAATTTTTTTGTCCTAAGCTAATGAGCTAATTTTTTGTGAAATAATTTTTCAAACCGGTAAGTACATTAGTTTTGGAGCCTACTCAATTCAAACAAACAAACAATCAAATATTTACTCTTTAAAATTTTAGTTAGGATTATTTTTGTTCAGTGCTGTAACTATGTCGTTCTATAGCTAAACGATTCCAAATCTCTACATTAGGTGGAAAAAATAAAAAATATCGGGTTCAATAGTTATTATTTTCTGTATTTTTAAATGATAAATTATATATTTGTTATTCATTCAAATCGGACTACCTAAAAAGATAACATAGGTCCAAAAAACCTAATACATAAAGTAATACAAGTTCCAACTCAGACTAGCAACAAATTTTAGACATTGTTATAGTAAATCAACAATCCAACAATCTTACAAAGCGTTAACAAACCGCAAAAGTTCTAGAAAACTCGAAAATATTCAGTTCAATATTTTTGTAGTCTATAATAATTCTATCACAATAATTAACCGGAGTTCGTTTACTTTCAAAGCACTTCGTTCAAGCAATGCTCATTACACTTCAAGTACTATCAAAGCGCTTCGTTCGAGCACTGTTCATTACAATTCAAGTCGACTTTCTGGTACCTTCGGCGACGCCTGTTCCTCCTCACAGCTCTTACCCCAATACTCCTAACAATTGGTTTCGTCACTGGATCAGGCCCTGCTAGCTTCCTCGCATAAATATTCCTCAAATCTGGCAATATAGCCCTGCGCTGGCAAGTCGGACATTTCTTATTCCCGCGCAACCATGTCTCTATGCATTTCGAACCGAAAAGATGGCCGCATTTCAGAGCTACTAGTCTATGGTCGCCCGAATTGGTGCAAGATTCAAGACAGACGGGGCATATTTCACCTTCTTCTTCGAGGATCTTTTTGCTGGGTGGCCCATCGTCTTTACCCACTATACTTCGTTTTCTGCTAGTCTTGTTTTCCCCGGTATTTGTGTGTACATTTATCAAAAGTTCCGTGTTTTTGCATTGACATCCACGTGCATTGAATTTTTTTACATTGTTAACATTTGCGGGGCGTTTTATGGGACTCGTATAAAGTTTTAGAGGGGTCAAAGTGGCAGGAGTTGGTAGGCTGAAGACGGCAGGGCGCTTGATAGTGGCTGATATGGTAGAAATCGGTTCGCTGGCGATGATCGGCCCTGTTATGGTTTTATCTGCTATTATAGGAAGCTTTATTTTGAAGAGATTTGATAGCCTTGGATTGTTATTATTAGGAACAACAAATACTGCTGGGTTTGGAATTGTGGTAGGTTTCGCGACAGGGTTTGTGATAGATCCTTTTGCAGGAGTGTTGCTTGTAGGCTTTGGGCTTGATGTAGATACTGTCGGGCTCGGAGGATTGGGTGGCACGTGGAAGGTGATTGGCACTTTTGTGCCAGAGCATATCATGAGGGACTGCCGTGTGAAACGGTTTAAAGTGGCAGATAGTTTCTTGGCGGCGTTTATAACGGTAACTCCTTTAGAGGAAGGGATTAAGGCAGGGGCTGTAGTTGCTGTTGCGTCATCTTGGCCTGTCTGTATGCCCGTAGTTTGATGCATTTTAGTTTTTTTCTGTTCTGTAAATGATAAATATACGAATTAGGACAAGGCACTGAAAATAGGAACTTTTTCAGCGCGTTTGAACCTAAGCTACATTGAATGGATTAATGTAATATTTTTAGTCGACTTCATTTTTCAATGTAAGGCCAAAGAAGCGAGGTGTTTTTAGTTGTGTGATAATTCGCGTAAAATGCTTAAGTTCATTAAAAGAAATGACTCATAGTTCGGCACAAACATAATTTTTGTACTTCACTTGACAACTCATCATGTGGCACGAACAAGATTTAAGGCCCTGTACAAAGACAATATTTAGGTATAAGTAGTATTATTTAGTAGTTCGTAGCGCTTCACAAATAAAGTTGAAAATGGTGATGCGTTTGATGTAGTTGAATCTCTTGTTCGACAATGTCAACATTATTTATCGGTTTTAATTTATTTTAAAAGTAAATACACCAGTAAATTAAAATCTTTATACATATTTCTCTAGATGATAAAATTACCTTTCTTACAGTAACAAAATTATAAAATGTTATCACTCAAAATATTGAGCATTTCGAGACGAAAAAGTATTTTCGTGTTCTTTCTTGCGATATTTTTTTCATGTTCCTAGATGGTTTTTATGAAATATTTTTGTATAAGTCTTTTTTCCATACACTTGACTATAAACTGTATTTTTTTTGGGCTTGTAATATATCGCAGTAAGCCTAACTATGCGACGAAAAAGTGGTCGTTTTACGATGTCTGTCGTTGGGCAGAGCCTTAAGCGACTCATTTTGCGCGACTCACAGAATTTACGCTCGTTTAACCTCAACATAATAGGTTTTGCAATTTAGCGGGACGTGTCCACAGTAAAGCCAATACTATTAATTTCTATCTATTTATTGTAATTCTCCTTGTTGAAATGTCCGTTTGGTGGAAATGGATGAATAAATGAGTTTATGAGTTTATACACAATCAAGTTGTGGCTGACACCTCGGGCTGCGTCTTACTGAGAAAGACTCAATTGAAACCACCACTGCAATCAAGCGGTTTATGACAAATAAGCTCTTGTTTGGGGGAAATATGTTCAGCATAAGAAGTATACGAGCTAATGACGATCACTTACGGAGCACTAGAAATTTTTTAACGAAAATTTACAAAAGTATTAATATTTTTGTTTTTATTTAGATCCCAGGACGAAACATGACAAAATTTGTATAAATTTGACAGTGTCAGTAAAAATCTATCCAGTGTCATAAACATAAAGTAAAAGAAGAAGAATATTATTATGAAGTTTATGATACTCCATAACTAACTAGCAGAGTCGTGGCGTAAAGCAAGCGGCGCCATAAATAAAGAAGTCCTAAATCCAAAGAGAATAAAACCCTTATGTTCCACCTTGGTTCCACCTAAATCTAAGAGAATAGAAAATAGATTGAACGGTTTGTTTGGATTGAATAGGCTCCGAAACTACTGGACCGAAAAATTATTCTACAGGGACACGCGATATATTCAAATAAATAATTAATAATAATAAATAATATTTTTTATTATTTATCAAAATTACGTAACGTAGGAAATAACGTTTTAAAACAAATTATAAAATACCATTCCATACATTTTCGACTTCTAGTTCTACTACACGCGGTGTCTAACGAAATCGCAAAAGCAGGCAAAAGCTAGCTAACTTAGCTAATGCTTAGCTACTTCAGATTATTTTATCCTTTTATCTATACTAATATTATAAAGAGGTAAGATTTGATTGTTTGTTTATAATTGAATATATAATTTTTTTTTATATAATTTATAATTGCCTCCGAAAGAACTGAACCGATTTGAATAATTATTTCACCATTAGAAGCCAAAATTTTCCGTGATGATCATAGGCAATGGAATATTTTCATCAAATTTAGGGTTCCGTATGAAAAATTCAAAGCCGGGCGGACCGCTAGTGTACCTAGTTATAAAACTTACTTCAGCAGTACTCTGGTTGTTGCTGCTGAGCTTCACAAGGCGTGCCTTTGATGAGGTCCCTTACTTTACCCCTGCAATAATATAATGGAATTAAAAAAAATGCTGGACAATCCACACAGCATCATCTAGCATCTAAGCAGAGCTTGTGTTATGGGTACTAGATGACTGATATACGTAATACAATATTATTAAATAGATAGATATTTTTTATTATACATAGAAAACGACCACAACATCCTGAACAAATATCTGCAGATCGCACTTATATTTTGTTTCGAGGCGGGAATCGAACCCGCGATTCCCGCCTCGGAACTTAATACATATAAATGTAGGTATTATATGTATTAAGTGTATCAGTCATCTAGTGCCCATAAGACAAGCTCTGCTTAGCTTGGGGCTAGATGATGCTGTGTGGACTGTGCGGCATTATCTATATGAAAATAAATCCTTTAAACCGAAACATTTCGAATATTTGCAAGCCGTATTCGTCAATAAACGCACCTATGTATGAAGAAGTTATCTTCATTAGAATTGAGTGTGGAGAATACGAAGCGAGGAATTTGATTCGCCAATACCCACACTTCATCCTTTACTACCTTGAGATCTGCAAGCAAGAACATCTATATATATATACTAATATTATAAAGAGGAAAGATTTGATTGTTTGTTTGTATGTTTGTTTGTTTGAATTGAATAGGCTCCGAAACTACTGGACCGAGTTAAAAAATTCTTTCACCATTAGAATCCTTAATTTTCCGTGATGAACATAGGCTATATAATATTTTCAAAAAGTTAGGGATCCGCATGAAAAATTCAATAATTGAACCGTGGGTTGTATATTCAACCTCTTTTTCTATTATGGCGCGTCATAATAGAAAAAGAGGTTGAATATTATAGCGCACGGTGCTTGCTTTTTCTCTACGGCCAGTGTCAGTTATGGAGTGTCGAGTCAATGTCAAAAACCCTAATGCTATTAAAAAAAGTAAGGGATCCGTATGAAAACTGTGAAACCCATCGTGTTAGTGTGTATAATTTCTACGCGTGCGAAGCCGGTGCGGACCGCTAGTCCTGTATAAAACTGTTGAAACATGGTTATTTATTTACTATACAAGAGGGGAGGCCTATGTCCAGCTGTGGACTGATGTGGGCTGATGATGATATTAAAATATATCTATGATATCATATTCTATTACAGGTAGCTCAACTGATCCATATCAATACCATTTGGAAGTACCCAAGATGCTGTCTGCATTGCCTCGCTGTATGGCAATGCTTTACCTGTCCGGTAGTTTGTTTGGAACAGTCTGCAGTTAGCTCAATTGTTTAAATTGTAAATTCTAGTTCTAATTTAGTTCTTTAATTGTAATCTACTTTGTAAATAATGGTTCTATTACGTATATCAATTCACACGGCATCACCTAGCCCCAAGCTAAGCAGAGCTTGTGTTATGGGTACTAGATGACTGATATAAATAATATAATATTATTACATACATAGATATTTTTTATTATACATAAAAAACGACCAGAACAACCTGAACAGATCTGCAGATCGCACAACTATAAGTCCCGAAGCGGGAAACGAACCAAAAAAAAATTATTGTAGGTAACTTACCAGAAATATAGACCAGTTTCTCATGATCCTGCGCAGCAATCCCCACATTCTCTGGAACTAAAGGCTTGTCTACATTCCAGCAGAGGATCGCATCTTGAGCGACGCTCGCGAAGAATATCGTTCTGGTGCCGCTGTGGTAGCCGTGCGAACCGCTCTGTGTGTTCGGACCTTTATCTCCTTCTACCTACATTAAAATACACACAATTATAATCTTTTTTAATAAATCTTAATATTTAAAGAAACATTAAGAACATGCCGTGTAGTGCCGGCATAGAATTTCACCACCCCCGCTCTTCCCGTGGGTGTCGTAAGAGGCGACTAAGGGAGACACACCGGGGGGCGGGCATCAGCCCCTTTTTTAGAAAAACTCCACTGATTTGCGACCCCAAACCCGCATGCCCAGCACCGTGGGGATTATGGGTTCTACCTACACACTAAAAAGAGTATTCAATTCAAACAATCAAATTAGATATAGTTATAGATTTAGAAAAATATTACAAGTAAATAAGCTTACCATGACATTGAGCTGGTTCCCCTTAGTTTTCAGCTCGTCTGAGTACACAGAATACTCCTTGGTAGAGACCAGGGGGTGGAAGTACAGCTTCCGTCTACCGCTTGAGTCAGGGTCTCCCAGCGTCGAGCTGAACAGTCCATCTCGCCAGCTGATCACGTGACCTGCGAGAGATATCATTTATTTTAAAGTCATTTATAACGGGATATTTACCATGATTAGAGTTTTGAATTTTCCAACATTTCGGCACAGTTTCATGCGCCATGATCACGGAACAACTGAAGGTCACTGCGTGTTAGATTTTATTGGCAGATATACCGATCTACCCTCTTTCTTTGTCTTTTGCTACGAACGTTGCCCCTACACTTGCCACTAATTTTTCTCAAACAATTACACAGTATCGATAATTTTCAGTTGACAAGTAAACCCGCGGCATCACACGGTTATTAAACGAAAAATTTCAGAAATTATACACACTAACACGTTGGGTTTCACTGTTTTTATACAGATCCCTAACTGTTTGACTTCTTTGATATGGCAATATGTTCCCTAACTGTTTTAGCAGCATTGGGCTTTATGACATTTTCTCGCCTCCTGTATCACAGCGAATTGTGAAGTTTTTGACAATCCATAATTAATATTGGCCGTAGAGAAAAGCCAGCAGCGCACGGTTTTATTATTGAATTTTTCATGTAATTCCTATCTTTTTGGAAAAAATTCTATAGCCTATGTACATCATAAATTTTGCCATTTACAGTAAAATCGTTAATTTTGCCAAATGTTATAGTTTCATTATCTTATCACATTTTTATGTAAAATATCCCGTACCACGCGAGGTTTTTAGGTTTTTTACAACCCCATAATTACATTTATTCATTATCAACACAATAAATATCTATCGATTGTAGTAAAAACCCATAGGACACTTTTTTGCGAAAAAACGTAGGTGGGTCGATTTTTTTGGCGGCCAGTGTAGATTCTTATGGTGAACGAATTTGTCAAATCAGTCCAGTATTTTCAGAGCCTATTCAAACAAACAAACAATCAAATCTTTCCTCTTTATAATATTAGTATTAAATAGTGCCATCTACGGCGCTCATTAGAAGGCCTATGTCCAGCAGTTGACTGATATAAGCTGCCCCGTTAATTTGATTCGATGACGATGCTGATGATGACTCTCACCTGCCACAGTGAAGTTCAACGCAGCCGGATCATAGTTGAACGCCTCGTGTCTATAACTCCAGCTGTCCAGCTGTAGCAGTGAAAACACCACCAGACTGCCCGTAGCCAGGTCACTGATGTAAGCGTACGCGTCATCGCATGAATGAGGGGATACCTCCACTGTTATGGATGTTAGACCTGGGAAAAATATATGTATAAAATTATGTATATGTCTATGTCTATTTCTATGTCTATGTCTATGTCTATGTCTATGTCTATGTCTACATCTAAGTAGATGTCTACTTCTACGTCTATGTCGATATCTATGTCTATGTCTAGTAACAAGCTATTAATATAAGCCTACAGCTGGACCTAGCATCGCTACCTAAGTGTCACGGCGCAATAATCTTTAGCTCGCTTCTTTTGAGCATCTTTTGAGGTTATTTTGTTTACCTATCTAAAACAAAATAAAACAAAGAGTTTAGATGAAGATGATATACAGTTTTATTTGTACTCCAGCTGTCCAGCTGTAGTAGTGAAAACACCACCAGACTTCCCGTAGCCAGTTCAGTTCTGCCGTAAAGTATGTATTTTAGGGTTCAAAAAGATTATAATAACAATTCCTTACCTCCACTAGTTCTGTTGTTGACTAGATCAGTAGATTTCAATTCATACTTCAGTATTCTCTTGAACTCCTTGGATTGTAGGTCGTATATCGATATAGATGGAGGTTGCACTTGTCTTCTAGCGTCTGAAACAATATTATATCATAACATAGTACATTATGTACATTACATTCATTATTTGTGTGTAAACTTTTTCTTTTAATGTAATAATACATTTAATGTCTTCTATCTGTAAATGTTTTCTAAAATACCCGCGTAATTTTCGATCCCGTGTGATTTTCGGGATAAAAAATGGCCCATTATGTTATTCCAGGTCATAAATTATCTGTGTGTGAGTTTCATCCAAATCCGTTAAGTAATTTTTGCGTGAAAGAGTAACATACATCCATCGATACTTACAAACTTTCGCGTTTATAATATTACGATTACAGGTAGGACATTTACTTAAACCTAAACCTATAGGTACCTATGTACCTATAGGTTTAGGTAAGTAAATGTTCTCTTATTTCCGCATTTGGAATCAATAGTGGTCCATGTACGTGTGTGCTAGCATAGCATAGCCAGCCTAACTCCGTCACGTGCGTGCGGATTGAGAGCTCCAGTCTAGGGGTTATACCGGCTTTAATATAAGTTTTACAAATTATTGGATCTATGCCTCATTTTTTACAAATTCTTTACTAAATCTGTGATTTTGTCAATTTGATTTGCCAAAGATTTCAAAAGTGAGCTCTAAATCCACACGCACGTACTCCGTCCAGAAGAAAAGTAGGTACTTTACTGTTTACTTACCTGGTACTTCCAAAAGGCCCGTATCTACCATCCATAGGCGTGAACACCGGTCTACTACGGGACGGTACACTGACACTAGCTCTGTCTCCCTCGGCGGCGCGGGCAGGGGCTTCAGCAGAGGCGAGTGTGAGCAGTGCCCAGGTATGAAGTTCAGTGTTGATGGTATTCCTGCAGAGAATCTAGAAGTTAAGGCCTGTCTAGACATCATCATCAGCCTATAATAGTCCACTGCTTGACCTCTAGGCCTACCCTAACGAGCGCCATAGATGTCAATATTTATCATATGGGGGTTATTGCCCATATTCCCCACGCTGGGCATGCGGGTTGGGAATCGCAGTTCGGTGGAGTTGTTCTGCAGAGGGTGCTGCTACCCGCCCCCCGGTGTGTTTCCCTTCGCCTCAGCCAGACAGGGAAGAGTTGGGGTGGTGAAATTCTATAGTACCTACCACACGACAAAATTTGGCAAAATTTATTGTCTAAACATTATAGGTATGGAATAGCGGTAGGAGTTTTAGCAGTTTTGTCGCTTTTAGGATAGACGCCATTACTTTTTAATAATATAGTAATCTGCTGCACATACGAAACTAACAAACAAACAATCAAATCTTTCCTCTTTATAATATTAGTATAGATAGAGATACATAGATAAACTTTTGTGACCAGCTCAGATCAGCTGTCGCTAATAGTTTTGCAAAAAAATGTCCCTGATAAGAACACCCAAGCTTTTTACCCATAGATACTAATCCTACAGTTTGTAAGTATGGATGAATGTTACTCTTTCACGTAAAAACTCCTGAAAGGATTTTGATGAAACTTGGTACACAGATAGTTCATGACCTGGAATAACATATGGGCCACTTTTTGCCCCAAAATTCCCACGGGATCGGGAGTTACGCGGGTGATACCGCGGGCACTCAGCTAGTTTTACATAAAATTCCCAGGAAACCGACTTCAATTGACTTCCATTTACGATCAGCAGTAGCTAATAGTGTTGCCAGTCAAAAAATCAAAATCAAAGTGCTTTATTTCCTTTAGACCTTACAGGACTCTTGGACACGTCACAAAATACAAGTTAAATAAGAAATAAAATGGGAAATAAAGTGGTCACTTTGATTAATTGTTCACTTCAATCTTTTGCAATAGTGTTGCCAGTCCAAAAAAATCTCAGTTACACCCGATCCCTATACTCACTAACCATATCGTCTCCGTGGCACAGTAACGAACACCTCACTCTTGTCCCCCACAGCGAGTCCTATAGGCACGTTGTTGTACTGGATGAAGTACTGCTCGCTGGCATTCAGCTCCTGCTTGAAGATCACTGGCCCTGGTTTCCTCTTGAACTCTGAGTCTTTCGTGTCTGAAATAATTTTCAAAATTCACAAAATGAGTTTATAAATCTTATTTTTTGTATTGTGTGACCAGCAGATAAATTAATGTCTATGTCTTTGTCTATGTATTTGTCTATGTCTTTGTCTATGTCTTTGTCTATGTCTTTGTCTATGTCTTTGTCTATGTCTTTGTCTATGTCTTTGTCTATGTCTTTGTCTATGTCTTTGTCTATGTCTTTGTCTATGTCTTTGTCTATGTCTTTGTCTATGTCTTTGTCTATGTCTTTGTCTATGTATTTGTCTATGTCTTTGTCTATGTATTTGTCTATGTCTTTGTCTATGTCTTTGTCTATGTCTTTGTCTATGTCTTTGTCTGTGTCTTTGTCTGTCTTTGTCTATGTCTTTGTCTATGTCTATGTTTATGTCTAAATGCAAGTGTTGTGAGAATCTCCAATTACAATAATTTACGAGATAAGTGACGTAGTTGTCGCATTTTAAAGATTCACCTCGTTAGTGTCTACTGATTGACAAAATTCACAAAATGCGTTTATAAATCTTATTTTTTATACTGAGTGACCAGCAAATAATTAATGTCTATGTCTATGTCTAAATGCAGGTGTTGAGAGATTGGAGATCACTGGCACTGGCTTCCTCTTGAACTCTTCGTGTCTGAAATGCAGGCGTTGAGAGAATCACCAGTTACAATAATTTACCAGAGAATGAGACGTACTTGTCCCATTTTAAGGCTTCACCTCGTTAGTCTACTGACATTCTATGCCATATTCTTTGGTTTTCGAAATCGTATATCGAGCTTATGCGCACTAGTAATAGGTCCCTACTGAGGGCTCAGAAGACATGAAGGAAAAAGACAAATGTTTTTATAATGCGAAAGAATATTTAGAAGCTTAAATTGTAATATAAATTTATATTTTTAAATATCCATACATGACTTCCCAGCAGGTACATGAGCTTAACCAATGTACAGTCAGAGACAACAATACTAGAGGTTATTTCATTAGTTAGTGCAGTCTTCACGACATTAGAGTGAAATAGACTACCTACAAGTTTGAACGAGATTAACATTAAGAGATGCTATTTTATATCAGTTGACCTTGTTCCCTTGTAGCGGGCAGGTTCAAGATGAAGTTTTTTTTAAAAGTTTATAAGTGCAAAATTACCCGAATAGTCGAAAATCTGGCTTATTCCCAGATTCCGATATTCTTTTGTAATCCCCAAGAGGTCCATAAAAAATATTTCTCAAATTTTAAATATCCATACACGACTTCCCAATAGGTCCATGAGACTTATCTAATGTATAGTCAGCACAAGAATCACTACACAATACAAGAGTAGTTAGTGCAGTCACCACCTGAAAACCAGCGTAGCATAAGGCCTAGCCGAATGCTACAAATGCTGTGGTGGCCTTTTTTACCCAACTTAAACTACGACTAACTAGTCTTATTTAGTTTTTATATACTGTGTTATTTTATTGTTATTAATATGGGTAAAAATAAATGTATTTTCTTTCTTTTTCTTCTATTTCAGTCTACTTTGGGACTTTATTCGGAGACTATGGCCGTTATCTCCTACAGGGAAACATTGAAGTTTATTCAATCCTGTTCAACGACTAAAGTTACATTTAGTTCGTTTCTTAGCATAACTATCACCTTGAAATTAAAAATTTTAATACGATGACCTCTTCAACTCAGATTTACATAGTTATTAATTAATTAGCATCACAAAAATTGCCAAATAATTCTGGACAAACTTGTTCTAGCTAGAGCACGCCCTCCGGCCAGGTGGGATGATGATCTGCGAAAGACTGCTGGCAGATGCTGGATGCGACAAGCTGAAGATAGGGCGCTAATTCATAGTTATGCTTGTGGCATTGTGGTCTGTAAAGCATAAAGAATTTCGCTCTTTTCTGTCGAGTGCTAATATCCTTACGTTTGGTAAAGTTTTGGGTAAGATTTCCCAAACACGCATATATCTCTAATGTATAAATGCAAGGTAGAAGAACAGTAGAGGCATTATATTACATCAGCCTATAATAGTCCACAGCTGGACATAGGCCTCCGTGCGCCATAGGTGGCACTATTTATCATTTGGGGGTCTTTGCCCATAATCCCCACGCTAGGCATACCGGTTGGGGATCGCAGTTCGGTGGAGTTGTTCTGCAGAGGGCGCTGCTGCCCCCCGGTGTGTTTCCCTTAGTCGCCTCTTACGACACCCACGGGAAGAGTGGGGTGGTGGAATTCTATGCCGGCACCACACGGCTATAATAGTTCGTTAATGGGTGATGAAGACAGGTATTCATAATCATAATCATTATTTCATCATCATCATCATCACCAGCCTATAATAGTCCACTGCTGGACATAGGCCTCCCCGCCCGCCATAGATGGCATCATTATTTGGGGGTTATTGCCCATAATCCCCTCGAATAATAAATCATTATTTGCCAGAGTGTAACTTAATATTAAGTGAGTCCAAATTACAATCTACCTAATAGGGTGCCAAGAGTCCTGTATGGTCTAAAGGAAATAAAGCACTTTGATTTTGATTTTGTGGAAAATTAGTTTACACGATTTTAAAAATTATAATTATAAAAAAATCATAATAACAGAGGTCCATAGTAATAAACAAAAATATATCAAACTAGCAGCCCGCCCCGGCTTCGCACGGGTATTTTCAAGAATTTTAAGTTCTTACACACACACACACACCTTAGACAAGGTACTTTATTATTGAAGTTTTCATAGGGATCACTAACTTTAAACATATTCTATAGCCTATGATTATCAGTCTAATGATGATTTTTTTACCAAAAAGGTCTAGTAGTTTCGGAACCTATTCAATTCAGACCACAAACAAACAATAAATCCTTTCCTTTTTAAAATTGTACCTTTACCTCCTTTACTTATATAAAGAAAAACAGGGAGAACTTTATTTTTTGGCATTGACTTTTCTGTCGCGCCGCTATATCGCCTACATCGATCGTTTTTCTGAGTCTACATCGCATGGTACCAATCTTGAAGTTTTTATATTTTTTGACATTGAGTTTCCGCTCGCACCCCAGTAACGAATCGTGATGTCTATGACAATCCATAACTGAGACTGGCGGAGTCGTCGTAGCAAAAGCGGTGCCATAAAAAAAGAAGTTGAAGTGGAGTCACAGCAAAAGCGAGCAGCGCAAAAAAAGAAAAAAAAAAGAAGTTGATGTATATCGCTATGGTTTTATTATTGAAGTTTTTATACGGATCTCTAACTTTTTTGAAAATACTTTATAGCCTATGTTCATCACGGAAATTTTAGGATTCTTATGGTGGAAGAATTTTTCAAATTGGTCCAGTAGTTTCGGAGCCTATTCAATTCAAACAAACAAACAAACAAACAAACAAACAAACAAACAAACATACAAACAAACAAACAATCAAATCTTTCCTCTTTATAATATTAGTATAGATAAACAAAGAAAACCTAAGTTTATTAATATTAATACAATGTGTATTTTCGAACCTTGATCAAACGAAATGTGCGGATACACGACATAAATTTATCGATAAATAAATTATAAGTTGGCTATTGAAAAAAAAGCCAATTAATATTTTTTTAATGAAAACTACTTCATCTGGTTTTTTCTTCGTTTCTGTTTGAGTAAACGGTGTATTTTATTCAAAGTAGTCTCATTTGAAAGCTAGATAGTTTACCTAGCTAAGAAAATTAACTCCATTCCATTTTCAAAGCGTGAAGAATGTAGATTCCTGTTGATTTTTGTACATCAATCATCATCATCAACAGCCTATAATAGTCCACTGCTGGACATAGGCATCCCCTGATGAGCGCCATAGATGGCATTGTTCATCATTTGGGGGTTTTTGCCCATAATCCCCACGCTGGGCATGCGGGTCTGGGATCGCAGTTCGGTGGAGTTGTTCTGCAGAGGGCGCTGCTGCCCGCCCCCCGGTGTGTTTCCCTTAGTCGCCTCCTACGACATCCACGGGAAGAGTGGGAGTGGTGAAATTCTATGCCGGCACCACACGGTTCGTTAATAGCTGATGAAGACAGGTATTCATAATAATAATCATTTATTTGCCAGAGTGTATATTCTTAATATTAAGTTAGTCCAAATTACAATCTACCTAAGACTACTTTGAATAAAATACACCGTTTACTCAAACAGAAACGAAGAAAAAACCAGATGAAGTAGTTTCATTAAAAAAAAATATTTAATCTGCTTGTTTTTTTAAATAGCCAACATATAAAATGAAATATCCGATATTTATCGATAAATTTATGTCGTGTATCCGCACATTTCGTTTGATCAAGGTTCGCATTCCTTACATCGTATCCCATAGAAGTCGTATCCAATCTGCTTCCATGATACAAACTCCTCCATTCTGCCTCTAGACACATTTTCCACGTTATTTATTAAAAAACAAACAATCAATAACTTGTACAACATTGTTTGTTGCTCACTTCACACTGACTGAATCATCGGACATTGATAGCTGCAATAATGTAAGTACCTATTATGGTACTAAAATTGTTTTCCGAACCGTTAAGGTTCCGTACATATTAAATTCGTGTGATTGTGGTATTGAGTTTACGTGTCGGTGCTTGAACAATGCAGTGTTATGGGTGGATTACCTCATGATTAGTAATTAACGGGTATTTAGCGTGTTCTTTTTTTTCTCGACGTTTCAACAGGGTTGCCCTCTGTCGTGGTCACGAGATGACTATTGATGTGTTCAGATCGCGTAAGTTTAAAAACATTCATGGTTGGATTATATTATAGACTAGCGACCCGATCCGGCTTCGCACGGGTCCAATCCTAATACAAAAACCTTCATCTTGAATCACTCTATCTATAAAAAAAAAACCACATCGAAATCCGTTGCGTAGTTTTAAAGATTTAAGCATACATGGATATAGGGACAGAGAAAGCGACTTTGTGTTATACTATGTAGTGATCAATGGGTTATATTATAGATATATGATCATGGCCGTGTGGTGCCGGCATAGAATTTCACCACCCCAACTCTTCCCGTGGGTGTCGTAAGAGGCGACTAAGGAAAACACACCGGGGGCGGGCAGCAGCGCCCTCTGCAGAACAACTCCACCGAACTGCGATCCCCCAACCCGCATGCCCAGCTTGGGGATTATGGGCAATAACCCCCTAAATGATAATGCCATGGTGGTCATTAGGGGAGGCCTATGTCCAGCAGTGGACTATTATAGGCTGGTGTGGTGATGCTGATGCTGTTGCTGATATGATCAATAACCTCTTTAACGTCACTTGGGTAGATCATGACGATCATTTTTGTTCCTCATTTTGAGCCTTGGAACCCAAAAATTGTAGCTAAATTACATCACACCATTTTAACAAGGTTTCACTGAACCCTAATTAACGAGAAAAATACAAAATAACAAAGAAGTTGTTTTTTTGAAGGTTAATATAAAATCCAGTTATTCAGTTGACTTGTTTTTAAAGGTTAATGGCCCTGAGGTCAGGTTATATCAGATCAGGGCCGCACCGCTACCGCACAACACGAAGTTATTAATTTACATGGGCATTGCCTTGACTGCTACATAAAGGTTTGCTATTTCACTTTATCTTCTTCTATTGACATTTTAGAACTGGTGAGTATATGGCGCAGCGCATCAGCATTGCCATACAGCGAGGCATGCAGCCAGCGTCTTGGGGACGCGAACGACTGGTATTGATATGGATCAGTTGAGCTGCCTTGCCGTATAGTGCCGGCATAGAATTTCCCCACCCCAACTCTTCCCGTGGGTGTCGTAAGAGGCGACTAAGGGAAACACACCGGGGGGCGGGCAGCAGCGCGCTCTGCAGAACAACTACACCGAACTGCGATCACCAACCATGTCCAGCGTGGGGATTATGGGCAATAACGCCCAAATGATAAATAATGCCATCTATGGCGCTCATCAGGGGAGGCATATGTCCAGCATTGGACTATTATAGGCTGGTGATGATAATAAGCTACCTGTAGATTGTTTGCAACGGTGTGTAGTTGACTCAATTGTTTCAATTGTAAATCATCATCATCATCGTCATCATCACCAGCCTATAGTCCACTGCTGGACATAGGCATATTAATTGTAAATACTAGTTTTTATTTCGTTATTTAATTGTAATTTCTTTGTTAATAAAGGTTCCACCATATTTTATAAAATAAAATGGTAAAAAAAAAATATTATTATCGGGACAAATATTTGTACGATCTGCAGATATTTGTTCAGGGTGTTTTGGTCGTTTTCTATGTATAGTAAAAAATATCTATCTATGTAATAATATTGTATTAAATGTATATCAGTCATCTAGTACCCATAACACAAGCTCTGCTTAGCTTGGGGCTAGATGATGCTGTGTGAATTTTCCGGCATTATTTATTTATTTATGTAAATGTTGATTAAAATAGTAATTGTGTTTGCTCTTGAACTCGAATATATTAGACTAGCTAGATTATTTGTTATGTGTTGTATTTTTTAAGGATTTTTCCTTATTTTGGCCTACTGCTTAGTTACACAGGAAAAAGTGTATGTACTGTATAAATTTTATTATTTTCCTGCTTAGTTCTTTAGGAATTCGTGACCATTATAATATATATCACTACCTACATAGTATAAAACAAAGTCGCTTCCCGCTGTCTGTCTGTTTGTCCCTATGCTTAGATCTTTAAAACTACGCAACGGATTTTTATATGTTTTTTTAGATATAGTAGTACCTATAGATAGAGTGATTCAAGAGGAAGGTTTTTGTATCGGCATTTTACCCGTGCGAAGCCGCAGCGGTTCGCTAGTTAACAAAGAAAAGAACAATACATAACTGAGAAAACAACTAATTAGTATAGACATTCTCTATAAATCTAAGCAGTCACCAAAAGAAGTGCGCAGAATGCTGGCAGCATAGCTACGTTGGATGTGAAAACTGTGAATGTTTGTTATCTCGTAGTTGCCTGACTACTAAACTTATTTTGATGAAATTCGGTTAGTAGATAGTTTAGGTTCTAAGACAGGCTAATCCTTTTTTGAAAGTGAAACTCTGAGGGGTTTCTAAATAATTATTCCTTGGTTTGATTTACTAACAACTCTTTATGAATAAACTAAAGGCTTGGTAAAAAAAAAATACGTGAGTAATTATTTACTTCTTAATAATTAGTCATGTACAGTGCGCGTCAGAATTAAGTACCCCCCTTGTATACAAACTATTTTTGACTACTTCTAATTCCCTTGTAACTTGTCACAATTTTTCACATTCAAAAATTCATCACGCCGCCGCTCAGGATCGAACCGCCCTTCCATAATACTCAAAGTCTGAAATTCCTCAAAAATAACAACTATTGTGTCCCACATACATTGAGATAGGGGGGGTACTTATATGTGACGCGCACTGTACCTACCTATTTTTTTACCAAGCCTTTGTACAATAGTAGGTATAATTCGAATCGAAATCTCCATGCGGGCAAAGCCGCAGGGTGCTGCTAGTAAAACATAAAAATAGTTTAGAATGTGTATATTATAATATTATTTTGTAGTTACATATTCATATTAAATAATATTTAGATGACTTTGATCGATGAACGTTGAATCACAAATGTCACCGGATTTTGTACAGTCTTCAAATCTGAAAATAAATAACATTTTTCATTACATACTCGGAAAGTAGGTCTGAAGTTGTCTTCAGAGCGGATTGAAAGTGATACTTTTCAACCCTAGGGAGAATCGCTTTCAACTGACAGCTATCACATTTCTATTGAATGATAATGGATGAATGTGAAAATTGGCTGATGCTAAAAAAAGAAACCGGGAACGCGGCAATTCGATCTTTTTTCGTGTTGTAGAGTTTGTTTGATTTAACGCCTGATTTCATAAGAGAAGAGGCTGTGAAGGTATAGCAGTATTGTAAAACCTTTATCTCGGTGTATTTGTAATGAAAAGCAGTGTTTACCTCGGGTGAAATAAACTTATTTACTCCCTCGAACAATACCGAACTATAAGCCCTGTCTCCAACTTCCAACCCTAGGGTAGCAATGTACTATTACAGACAAAGGCACCTACTTTATACAATTCTGGAGTGGCTCATGCCAGCATCGCGCCAAGTCGTGAAATACTGCTTGAAGATAGCAGGTTCCGTGTTCTGCAGAACCCGTTCCACTTTCACCTGGAAGATAGACCTTCGTAAGATTCCTTCTAGAAAGCTCCTTTTTACTTATTTTTATATTTTCCGACTTAAAACTTTTATTACTAAATAAAATTACGGTAGGTACATAACAGAATATAACAATTAGAATACATATATACCTACTACAGGGAAAAGATTTATGTACACTAATTATATATCTATTCCCTAAATATCTAAGCCGTCACCAGAAGGCAGTGGCTAGAATGTTGGCAGCATTGCCACGTTGGATAACGATGCAAAGTCGTTGAACGAAATAAAAGTCAGCATTAGGTGCTTAGTTTTTGGTATAGGTACCTACCAATTTAAATAGGTAATTATTGACATGTATCTAAATCACATTAAACTTGTATTAGACACATAAGTTACATATGAATGTATGTATGAGTGGTTTCTTTTTCACTTCTTCCACTAGTGGACAAAAAATTGAAGTGAAGAGAAATGAATAACAACTTATTTCTTTGTGTATAATAATGAACTGTATGAAATTTGACTTGTCTAAGTGCTTATTTTGTAAGCTCAAAGAAATAAAGTTATTGAATCTGAATCTGCTCTTTCTTACTTATTTTCATATGTTCAATAACCAAATGATGAATAATGCCACCTCGGCGCTCATTAGGGGCTAGCTATGTCCAGCAGTGGACATAATAATAGTAGTCATAATAGTCTGTCGATAGATGGATAATAATAATAATAACTCACCCAGGCCGGATATTTCTTAGCAGTGAAGATCTCCTGTGCCTTGGCCATAGCTTCGCTCTTTTCCCTATCGGTTGCTTGCTTCCCCACCCACACGTAGATGCTGCCGGATATTGTATCCAGAATGTAGACGTCCTAAGGGTAGAAGACATAGGTAAACATTAAATACTTAGAATAAAATATATAATGTAGCGGGTAAACTACGAGCCTAGTTTTTGTTGTAAGAACGCCGTTTCATACCTTTGTTTCAATGTGTTTCTAAAAGTATGAAACTGGGGTAATTGTTTAACACTATTTGGAAATGTAAAGTCAATGCCTTTCCTTTGATATCAAATTATAACTTGTAGGTCACTTTAAAAACTTCGATACCACAATTTATTTTAGTAATTAAATCAGAACAGGAAATGTTTATTATTAGGTATTTCAATTGTATTCATTAATAGCTAAGCAGCTAATTGCTCAGATATTAATGATTGAAAAAAGGACACACAAAGCGAGACCAACAGAGAGCAGCAGCCTTATTATCTAACTTGAAATCCATTACCAGTGAACTTCAAACCGATTACCAGTTGAAGACCCAGCCAGAGTGCTGTCGGTATTGTCTAAGGTATTCAACTGGTTTTCGGTTTCAGCTATTTACACAATACGAAAGTGACAATCGATGTCCAGGCTAGATTTGAAATGCCAAACTGAAGCCGATTACGATTACCAGTTGAGTTAGACAATAGATGCTCTTTGTCGTAACATAGTGGCGGTGATTGGGTTAAAAGGGTCCCCAAAAATGTTAAAGTTAGAAATACAATTATATAAATAATGCTGGACAATCCACACAGCATCATCTAGCCCCAAGCTTAGCAGAGCTTGTGTTATGGGTACTAGATGACTGATATACACAATGCAATATTATTAAATAGATAGATATTTTTTATTATACATAGAAAAAAACCAGAAACCCTGAACAAAAGATCTGCAGATAGTACAAATATTTGTCCCGAGGCGGGAATTGAACCCGCAACCTCCTGCGTCGCAGGCGGACCTTCGCCCACCGCGCCACAGGGGTCGCCACGTGTCTCGGTCTACGAAGGAGAGTCAAGTCAAAAAAGACAAGGTTCTAGAAAGTCTTACCGTTTGCTTCAATTGCTCTTGTCTGAAGGGGCGGGTCAGGGGCGTAACTTTGACCTTGCCTGTACTGTCGGACACTTCAGAGAGTTGTACCGAAGATTCCTCGTTCTTCTCGAATGTCTGCAAGGAAACGATGCTGTTGATAATAAGTGGCCATGACAGCGTTATCGGTGGGAGCGTTGAATCAAAGAACCGTTTTTAAAACAGTTTTTCTACGCGTGTCAACCGTTTTTGCTTTACGGCGAAACTAGTTCATTCTATTAAGTTCTGTATAGTTTTTAGGGTGATTTTATTTATATGAAAAAGTTGAGCTTCAATAAGAATGGATTTTGTAAGTTTTCAGGAATTTGTAATGTTTGTATACTTTAATGTGACCATAGAATAGTTATAATTACAAATAAAGGAAATTCTTTTGTTGAGTTTGTTTATGTGACACGTTGAGATCAAGGATTTTTTAGCGCGAAAGTTTTGTTATTATTTGTATGGTGATGGAAGTTAGTGATGATTTAGAATGTTTTCTTGCAAATAAGGACAGTGTAGGTATTATCATGGTATTATCTATACTAATATTATAAAGAGGAAAGATTTGATTGTTTGTATGTTTGTTTGTTTGTTTGTTTGTTTGTTTGTTTGTTTGTTTGTTTGTTTGTTTGAATTGAATAGGCTCCGAAACTACTGGACCGAGTTAAAAAATTCTTTCACCATTAGAATCCTTAATTTTCCGTGATGAACATAGGCTATATAATATTTTCAAAAAAGTTAGGGATCCGCATGAAAAATTCAATAATTGAACCGTGGGCTGTATATTCAACCTCTTTTTCTATTATGGCGCGTCAAAATAGAAAAAGAGGTTGTATAGCGCACGGTGCTTGCTTTTTCTCTACGGCCAGTGTCAGTTTTGGAATGTCGAGTCAATGTCAAAAACCCCAATGCTGTTAAAAAAAGTAAAGATCCGTATGAAAACTGTGAAACCCATCGTTTTAGTGTGTATAATTTCTGAAATTTTTGTTTAATACCCGTGCGAAGCCGGGGCGGGCCGCTAGTTGGTAATAAGTAAATCAGTAGTTTATTAAATAATTTAAAGCACAGATATCAGAAACAAAGATTTAAAGTATGAAGGGAAGTTCAGTTCATTTTACTGTCTAGATTCAAAATTATATTCAACTGCTCACAAAACCAAACGAAATTAAAAAACAACGAGGTTTTAATAATATAAAAGCAGCTTTTTTTGGTGTCTATGATTTTCTGGTTTCTCTGGTAACCAAAGACATTTTGACACTTCGTTTACCTGGTCATCGCCCCCAGCGCTCTCTTCGGGGACCAAGTCCTTCGAGCCAGATCCTAGAGCCGCGAAGAATTTCTCCACATCCACAGGGCTCGAGTACACATCTGTAAACGAAACGATTTAATCAGTATTTTCTTTTCTAATTTACTAGCGGGCAGCCCTGGCTTCGCATGGGTATTTAACAAAATTTAATTTTTCATGCGGATCGATAACTTTTTAAAAAATATTTTATAGTCTTTGTTCATCAGTGAAAATTTAAAATTCTAATGTTTATCTGAAATTAAACAATAGAAATTTAGAATAAGTACGTTTGGGTAGAGAGGGGCACTCAAATTTTTGGTTTTGGGTCGAACGGGTCAAAATACCTATTAGATAGAAATTCTGTGAGTTGAACGGGGCAGTACTCAATTTATCAAATCGGTTCAGTAGTTTCGGAGCCTATTCAATTCAAACAAACAATCAAATCTTTCCTCTTTATAATATAAGTATAGATAGGCACTACTTGGTACACCCTGTATGTAACTATATCAAAGTGTAACAAGACTACTACCGAAAAATGGGAGGAGGCCACCATGCTTTTGGTTTTTTTCGTTACAACAAAAATAAAAACGTGTACAATCATAATAATAATAATAATGTCAGGAAGTTCCTCTCTCTGCAGCCCTAGTCACCGGCCGCTTGAGCCTAGCTTCGCGGTCGGTGATCCACCGTGACGATATATTTTTTACTGTAGAGTTATTTTATAATAATTTTGTTGTATTTTCTATAGTAAAAAAAGTATTTTTAATGAGATGTAAAAATAAATAAATAAATAATGCTGGATGCTGCCACACAGCATCATCTAGCCCCAAGCTAAGCAGAGCTTGTGTTATGGGTACTAGATGACTGATATACATAAAACAATATTATTAAATAGATAGATATTTTTTTATACATAGAAAACAACCAGAACCCCTGAACAAATATCTGCAGATCGTACAAATATTTGTCCCGAGGCGGGAATCGAACCCGCAACCTCCGGCGTCGCAGGCGGACCTTCGTCCACCGCGCCACAGTGGTCGTCAAATAAATAAATCGAGTGGAATAATAATAATAACTAATAATAATAATAATAACTCACCCACAGTCTCAACCTTCGCCCGGCCTCTATGATCCTGGTCTCTGACCTGATTGGCCACTGAGATCGCCTTCAGTTTCTCCACATTCTTGGCTTTGTCTCCGACGTAGACGAATACGTCATTTTCCTTGTCCAAGATGAATACGTCTCCCTTGTTCATTGAAGAGATCAGTGGGTCTACCTAGAATTATTTTTGACATAGTTTATTTATATAGGGTAATTCATTTCCTTAAAAAAAGTTCTAGGTTGTCTACTGCTAGATTTTTTTAGACATAGTTTAATTATTTAAAGTAAGTAATTCTTTTCCTTAAAAAAATCAAGGTAGAAATACTACCTTGTTTTTTTTTAGAAATAGTTTAATTATTTAAGTTATTCGTTTCCTTGTCTAAATACCTACGTCTCTTTTGTTCATCGAAGAGATGAGTGGGTCTAGCAAGAGTTTTTAGACAAAGTTTAATTATTTAGTGTAATTATTATTTATTGATAATGATCAGTTGAGCTGCCTGTAGTTTGTTTGCAACAGTCTAGTAGCTAAGTTAATATCAAAATTATTTTAATGATCCGTACCTCCCGCACTCTCACGTTCCGTTTGCCTTTGACCTGTAGGAGTCGTTTGGTGGCGCCCGCGTTCGTCACGACGTGGTTGAAGCCCGAGGGATTACCGCCAGGCAGGTATGTCAGGGCTGGAACCGGTATTTTTCTTTTTATTATGACATTAGATAATTTTGCAAACCAATTATTTGGTGGAATTTTCTTTCTTAGTATGTTTTTTTTTTGTTTTAAGTCTGTCATCTAGTTCAGCGACGCCACCGCTCCTCGGAAAAAGTTGTTTTAAGGCGCATACAGCACCTAAACTAGCGCCACCACCTACTTTATGTTATTATTCTGTTTAACAAAGGAATTTTCAAAAATCCATCGTCCAGTTTGTGATACCTATCATAAGCTTTTTTTTAATGCCTCTGTAATAGTTTTATTCTATTTAGTTTAGGAAGAGATACGAAGTTGCCCTTGGTGGCCACCAAAATCTATTTTCGTATCTCTGGACGACGGATTTTTGAAAATTCCTTTGTTAAACAGAATAATAACATAAAGTAGGTGGTGGCGCTAGTTTAGGTGCTGTATGCGCCTTAAGCTATTTTTAATAGTGTCTAAATCGACAGTAATAAAACATAAAAAACAAAAGTGTCGATTGGGACACTGTTTTGGGTAACACAACGTGTGTGAATATGTATAAATTTTGCCTATTTTAATAAAAACCCGTGCAAAGCGGGGGCGGACCACTAGTACATTATAATAATTTCTGATACCTACTACAAAATTTGCCTTAACTCAGTGCTTATCTTGTGAATCTAAAGAAACAAGTTCGAAGGAAAATAAAAGAACGAATAAGAATAAAAGAAACAAATCTATTGTTTCAAATTTAATAAGTACCTACATTAATTAACGGTTGTAGAGATACCTACCTATTTGATAACAATGTTCTTATCTTTCCACTAAGTTAGGAAGTTCAAGGATCTTGTTCCATGACGTCATATAATTAGCTAGGTTTACCTAATTCCCATCCACAGACAAAGTCAACATTGTTCGGACGTGGATCTATTACGATAGACAAGTAGGTACAGTTGACTCATTGGCAATTAATGCAATTATGATGTTGTGGCAATTCTCTGTTCCTTATTTGGCAAGCCGGTCTTGATACTAAAATTATAGCTAAAAATGTCTAAGTGCTGATTTTATATGCTAAAGTTATTGGAATCTGAAATCTAAAAATAGTACCGCAGCAAAACTTACAAGTCAATAACTTGAAATTTTAAATAGTAATTATAATAATAAATAATTCAGCGCGATGACGAATTGACTGTTAATATTTTATATTAATTGACAAAGGTTCAAAATCCACAGCGCGCCAGACATACTCACACTTGACGGATTTTTTTATTAGTTGTCAACTTGTAGCGTTGTCCACATATTCTTTAGCATAACTAAGTGTTCACTTCAATTGGTTGAAATAAATGACAGCAGGGCAAGCACAAATGCTCATGAAAAAGTTGTTAAGCAATTCGCAGCTCACTACGCTCGCCGCCGTACTTAGATTCTGATTATTGTACAACCGCGAGCGCAGCGTTCGTATACAGAAAATACCGAGTTATTCCCGCTCGTCCCTGTATAGTTCCCGCTGGTCCCCACTAAAATAATATGAGGATAATTTTGAATAAAATCAGAACATATTTTGTAATCAATTCCACTATGACTCACCTCCAGTGAAGTACCCCGTGAAGACAGGACTCTCATGTCCCTCAGTCTCTCTGTGCTGTACAGCAGCGCCATCAAACTTGTCATCCAACCCCACTGTGAGGATAGCGGCCGCACCCGACTCGTCCTGCGTCGATTCACTGCCGATCCAATAGTGGATGTCCCATGAGAAGTTGTTCTTCTTGTCCTTGTTTGTCTGGAAGAGAAAGCCTGTTATGTCTACCATCAAAGTTATGACACAGTTTATTTTAAAGTAGTCGAAGATATTTGCGTTCTGCAATTTGCCAACTAGACATACGTCAACCTTTCGCCGCGAACAGACCTAAATTGGGATTTTCGGTCTCTCGTAAAATAAATAGTAAATGAAGTTCAATAAATATTTTAAAAGACTGAACAAACTGTTTTATTTCCAAGCTACCCACTAACATGACGACCTCTGTGGCGCAGTGGGCGAAGGTCCGCCTGTAATATATAAATCAGTCATCTAGTACCCATAACACAAGCACTACTTAGCTTCGGGCTAGATGATGCTGCGTGGATTGTCCGGCATTATTTATTTATTCATAAAGATATAGGTAGATAATAATTATGTATAAAAAACTCGCCAGTGTTCAAAACCTTTGTGAATAGGTAGGTATCTACTCTTCTTTTCGCATTAGGACTAATTTTTAGTTTGTGAAATATTTTGAAAAACTTGTTTGGATAAGCCCTTATCCAAGAAAAAGTAATGTGAAACCACAGGCAACAGCTAGTTATGTGTGAACTCACCTTCAGAACGATGTAAGAATCGCCCTTGTAGAACTTTCCGAAATCCTTCGCCGGTACTGGGACGGGCTCAAAAGTCTGAAAACGTATGGTTAGATTACGAAATGAACGTTTTGTTCATAGGTTAAAAATATGTTCAGTAAATAATGGTTTTATGTATTTTTTTCGTTAATGTATACGGAAGGATCCCAAGGTGGTCCCATAATAATTATATTCCCGTGAGATTTGTCCCGTAATTTGTAATTACTAATGTAATAAATGTTAGAATCTACAAACCTATACCTTAAATTTGACACCACTTTTGTCTCTGTAGGTTAAGCTGTAGGTCATTTCAAAATTTGTACTGAAAATCTAGATTTTGATTTTTCATAATGAATAGTACTATTTTAACGGATATTTATCGCGTTTTTTTTCTCGACGTTTCAACAGGTTTGCACTCTGTCGTGGTCATCTCGTGACCAGATGAAGAGAGAGAGAAAAAAATATATATTCTTTGATTTTTCATTGTTTTTTGGCGTTTATGCGCACGAAATGTATTATTATTTTAAATATCAAGTCAAGCTGCAGTAGAGCTATTTTTAAAGGCGAGGCTTACACAGCTTATTATGAATTGGTTTATTATTTATTCATTAGTTTTAGTTTCAGTTTATTTATTAATCCATAGGAACACAGTAGGAACACTTGGACGGACATGTCAAATTAACAAATTAAAAAAACAAACATGGAATAGGCATAGATATAAGCTGTCATCTTCGATGATGACGTAATACCTGAATCCTCCAAATCTCGAGCCCAGGTTGTCGGCCAGCGTTGGCAAAGGCTGGGTGCGACCGGGCCTTGCTTCTAGCATCCTGAAAGAATATATTTATTAATAACTAGCCCATAGGCTTCGCACGGGTGGTTATTGTGACATAAAGAAAATAGTTGGACATATAAACGACACTAAAACAGTATCAAACTGAAAACCGCGCTGATCCGAGTTGCTCGTGGTTCAGCGCAAAGCTGAGTTTGATCCTTTTTGGCCGACAGGGGCAGCACATACGCTTATTATGTTTTCTACTGTCAATTCTTTTCTTATTGTAGGTATGTACGAACCTTATCAGAGAGTGACGTGATAGGCCCCGTGACAGACTGTTGGCGTACGGTCGTACGTGCGAAGGCACATGCGACGCATGCTAGCAGCACCAATAATTTAAGATGACCCATGGTTGGCTGGAAGAAAACATCATAAACGTTGACTCATGAAGCTATACCTATTCATAGGTTCATGCGTTGACTGTTAAATTTTACAATATTATAACATCGTAGCGATAACTAAGTGTCAATTTTACGTTCATCATCATCAGCCTATGTTAGTCCACTGCTGGACATAGGCCTCCCCTAAAATTTTACGTTATTTCCACTAATTACTCCAAATTATAAAACAAAGTCACTTCCCGCTGTTTGTCCCTAGTATTCTTTCTTAGATCTAGAAAACTGCGCAACGGATTTTGATACGGTTTTAAAGGAAGGAGTGGTTCAAAAGGAAACGCCGGCGCCGAGGGACAAAAAAAAAGAAACAAAAAAAAACGCGACAAATAACCGCACCTAAACTAGCTTAGGAATAGTTAGGCTTAGTTTAGGAAGAGATACGAAGTTGCCCTTGGTGGCCACCAAAATCTATTTTCGTATCTCTTCCTAAACTAAATAAAATAAAACTATTACAGGCATTACAAAAAAGCTTATGTATCACAAACTGGACGATGGATTTTTGAAAATTCCTTTGTTAAACAGAATAATAACATAAAGTAGGTGGTGGCGCTAGTTTAGGTGCTGTATGCGCCTTAATTACTAATCATTATGTGTTCAGATCGCGTTAGTTTAAAAACATTCATAGTATCACTTCACCTCTGCGGAGCCGGGGCGAATCGCAATAGTAATATTGTAATAGGAATGATTTGATTGTTTGTTTGAATTGAATAGGATCCGAAACTACTGAACCGGTTTGAAATTCTTTCACCATAAGAATCCCACATTATACCTGAACATAACAAGCTAAGTTACGTAAAAGAAAGGAATTCTTAAGATAACTTAAATAATGTGTACGTATATAAAAATTTATAACTTATGTCATTTTTATTAAATTACCGGTGTGAAGCCTCGACTATAGACCATAGATAACTATATAACTATCTATGGTTTTTTCATTAAAGTAATTTTTAAAACTCTGACGTTTTACCGATTTTAGACGAAATAAGCTTGACCACTATTTTTTTTATTTATTTAATTTAAAAGTGGGTGGTAAGTCGATCAAAACGTCCAAGAGTCAGATATAACTTAAGCACTCCATGGCTGAACGTCTATCATCCATCAGGGATAATTTAAAAAACAAATGGTGAAAGAATTTAACCATTTCCTAATTAATTTCGTAGGATACAATCCAAACGTACACTCAAATCTTTCCTCATAATATTAGTATGGACAACTTTGACCTTAGCAGACTGTTGCTAAACATCTAGTTATAGGTAGCTCAACAGATCCTGTAGGCCGAGCACGGGGATTGTTCTCTAGGGTAGAATAGACAAAAATTACGTTACTTTGTCATCGAATGCGTAAATTATTTGAAATTAATTTCTTCAACTTCAATAATGTACGCAATGTATGGCGTTGCGATGCCATTATTGTCTATTCTACCCTAGAGAACAATCCCTTAGCTTGGCCTACAGATCAATACTAGTCGAAGCGCCCAATATTATATAACAAGGTAAATAATACTTACGACGAAGCCACTACTAAAAACACTAATAAGAAAACGGCACAAAAAACACGACCACTCGCGTTGACACTCGTTCGATTACTGAATGACGGACAATGGATGATTGCAAACTCATAGGATAAACTGGTTTATAAATGTTTTTATAGGAAACAACTAGCTTTCCACGCGGCTTCACCCGTGTTGTGTGTTTGTAAAACTCTAGCGGATAAGCCCATGTTGATGGTGCTCGCATAAGAAATTCATCGAAAAATGTTGGTAATAACAAAGTTTTTATAAAAAGAAGAACATTTTTTTTTGGGCACAACGATTAGTGAAAAAACTAAAAATTTTATGTAAGCTTATTCTATATTTTGATACCGTGTGTGTTCGTGGGGAGTTTGTGATGGTACCTATTATGAGTTCTTTTTTATGCCAAATAGGTCAAAAAAGGAAACTTTGCCTGCATACACTATCTTTGCCTAACAATTAAAAAACGGTAATTAACCACCAAATACTACGCAACCTAAAATTTCGAATTTTTATAAGGTTTTCATTGAAAACTAATATCACAAATTTCCACTTGAGACTTTGACGTATGAGTTGCTTTATTGAATACTAGCGGCCCGCCCCGGCTTCGCACGGGTATTAAACAAAAATTTCAGAAATTATACACACTAAAACGATGGGTTTCACAGTTTTCATACGGATCTTTACTTTTTTTAACAGCATTGGGGTTTTTGACATTGACTCGACATTCCAAAACTGACACTGGCCGTAGAGAAAAAGCAAGCACCGTGCGCTATACAACCTCTTTTTCTATTCTGACGCGCCATAATAGAAAAAGAGGTTGAATATACAGCCCACACGGTTCAATTATTGAATTTTTCATGCGGATCCCTAACTTTTTTGAAAATATTATATAGCCTATGTTCATCACGGAAAATTAAGGATTCTAATGGTGAAAGAATTTTTTAACTCGGTCCAGTAGTTTCGGAGCCTATTCAATTCAAACAAACATACAAACAAACAAACAAACATACAAACAATCAAATCTTTCCTCTTTATAATATTAGTATAGATGGAGTGTGGATACCCACAGATACACATTGGATTATTATGTGTTATTGAAGTTCTGATACGGATCCATAACATCTTGAAAATATTTTATAGCCTACAGCCTGTTTTCATCAGGCGATGTGATTCTAGTAAAGAGAGAAAAAAATCTAATCAGTCCAGTACTTTCGGAGCCTGTTCAAACCAAACAAACAAATAATCAAATAGCTGTCTAGAATATTAGTATATTGAAAGCTGAAAGCAAATAGCTGTCTAGAATATTAGTTTATTGCGTGAAATACACAAAGATAAATTTAAAAAAATAAAAAATTTGCCTACGCAATAAAGAATCTTGAAGAAAGGTGTTAAAGATTTAAATGTGATTCATGTATTTCTACTGTAACGTAACAATTATGATTTTAATTAAGGCACAACGGCAAAGGTTCTACGCTCCATCAAGCAAAGAGGATGACATTAATAAAACTGTGATTGATATGACAACAGCGCGGCAATGCAGCCAGCGTCTTGGAGACGCTTGACTGGTATAGAGTCATTTGAGCAACGAGCTCGTAGATTGTTTGCAACAGTCTGCTGTAAGGTCAATTGTAAATATTAGTTTTAATTTGAGTCTTTTATTTTATTGTAATTAGAACTCGTTTTTCGATACCTAACTGCAGATTGTTGCAAACAATCTATAACTGTCATAGATTTGTTTTTATTTATATTATTTGAATTGTGCAACAGAATAAACTAAATTATACTCATAATACCAATTTTACTTTCTCCTTTTTTATGAGAAAATATTTATTCACTTTCTATAATATCTATTAAATTAACTCGCTTAAACATCCAAACTTTCGCATTTTAATAGCGAGATACTTAGTATAGTGATTATTTACTTTTAATTTCAGACAATTCCTCAATCGTCCCATTTTCTCCGAAACTGTAGTACCACAATACCTAGATAAACAAAGTTGAAGAGGTTATCAATGTTTTTGTGAAGTGATATCAAGTTCTCGCTAAGACGTTGTTCTGATATCTTAGCGAGAATTATTATAATAAATAATAAACTATTTTGTAAACAACTATACAAAACCGGGGCGGCCGTGTGGTGCCGGCATAGAATTCCACTACCCCAACTCTTCCCGTGGATGTCGTAAGAGGCGACTAAGAGAGTCACACCGGGGGGCGGGCAGCAGCGCCCTCTGCATAACAACTCCACCGAACTGTGATCCCCAACCCGCATGCCCTGCGTGGGGATTATGGACAATAACCCCCAAATGATAATGCCATCTATGGCGCTCATTAGGGGAGGCCTATGTCCAGCAGTGGACTATTATAGGCTGGTGATGTTGATGATGTTGTTGATACAACACCATTCTCACCTTAACGGCCTATGTATAACGGCGTATACGTACACCATAGAGCAACGCGGGCCCCCGGCCGGCCGGTCCGCCGGAGGACCGCGTTGCTCTATGACGTACACCATCGAGAATAAGGTCCCACTGAAATCTAAATACAAATCATATAATGAGTCATCTCGTGACCACGACAGAGTGCAAACCTGTTGTAACGTCGAGAAAAAATAAATAAAAAAAACGCGATAAATACCCGTTAAAATATAGTACTAATCATTATGTGTTCAGATCGCGTCAGTTTAAAAATAATCATCATTTATTGATAACGAAAGTTACATGTCAAAAGGTGTGTTCAATATAAAAATTGCTTATATTGCCTTAATATAATATTTATAATTGTATAGCTTATAAATATAGATAGTTAATTATTTAATAAATATAATAATGCCTTGTATTATTTGGATTTCTGTGGTCTCGCCTAGTGGCCCGCCCCGGCTTAATTTTACACACACACACACACACACACACACACACACATACATACAGAGACACACACGTTGGGTTATTGAAGTTAATTATTGAAGTTTTCATACGGATACCTAACCTTTTTGACAATTTTCCTACCTATGTTTATCAGGGATAATTAAGATGGTAATAATAAATTCTTCAAATCGGTTCAGAAGTTTCGGAGCCAAACAAACAAACAATTTTTCCTCGACAATAGTATAGATGACTTAAGAGATTCCTTGCCCAAAGCGAATGACGTCACAATGGATTCAAATCGTGACCGAAACGTGCCATGTCGTGGTTGGAAATGACAATAAATAAATAATGCTGGACAATCCACACAACATCATCTAGCCCCAATCTAAGCAGCTCTTGTGCTATGGGTACTAGATGACTGATATATTTAATACAATATTACATACATAGATATTTTTTATTATTAATAGAAAAACGACCAGAACACCCTGAACAAATATCTGCAGATCATACAAGTATTTGCCCCGGGCCGGGAATCGAACCCGCAACCTCCTGCGTCGCAGGCGGAACTTCGCCCACCGCGCCACAGAGGTCACAATATGGCATAGTGATTACGGTTTTGTCCGATTCCACGCCGCTGTCTTTTCGTAACTGTGTAACGCGTTAGGATTGGCAATAGTAGATCATACAAACGTTATTTTTCCTGGGTTATTCACGATTTTAGCGCTATGACACTTTTTAGGGGAAGACTTTGTCCAGCTGTGGACTAACATGGGCTGATTAAATTCTTATCACGTTTCTCACGTGATGAGAATCTCATATCGCAAATTAATCGCTTGATCGTGAATAATCATTTACGTTGTTGCCTATGTCCAGCGGTGGACTAACATGCGCTGATTTAACTTAGTTATGAGAAACTCTTATCGCAAATTAAACACTTTCCTTTGTTTTTATTTGTGTACATTAAAAGAAGTTATAAAACAACAAAATCAAGGATAATGTTTGTTGTTTACTGGTTACTCACTCATAGCCTCTAAGGGATAAATAATAATTCTAAGAAATCAACGACCACAAACGTTTCATATCAGCGTTTATATCGTGGTCGCAGCCGAGTTGACACGATCAGGGTCTGCTCGGACCGAGTAGACTCGGATACCTACTCGGATGCAATTCGGATTGTGGCATGGGAACCCATATTCGTCGTCCGAGTACGCTCGGATTAAGGGTTGCCACTATCCGAGTTGCGTCCGAGTAGGTATCCGAGTCTACTCGGTCCGAGCAGACTCTGATCGTGTCAGAATTGCCGTGCATTATGCCGTGTGGTGCCGGCATAGAATTTCACCACGCCACTCTTCCCGTGGGTGTCGTGAGAGGCGACTAAGGGAGACACACTGGGGGGTGGGCAGCAGCGCCCTCTGCAGAACAACTCCACCGCACTGCGAGCCCAACCCGCATGCCCAGCGTGGGGATTATGGGCAATAACCCTCAAATGATAAATAGTGCCATCTATGGCACTTATTAAGGGAGGCCTATGTCATATGTTGTTTTAACCTTCTCTGCCTATGTGCCTAACAAGATATTATTTGAAATTTTTTGTTAAATATACGGAACTTACTATACCTGTAAAATAACTTAAACATACACTAGCTAACTACAAAAATATGTATAAAACCACAAGATATTAATTAGTTATGATTAGAGTAAGCTTAAATTTAAAAATTATTAGGTAATGAAAATAACATTTGACATTGACTCGCAGAATAACATAATTATAAGATTATCAAAGTTCACTTATATTATAAGTGAACTTTGATCTTTTGAGAAATAAAATTCTTTGAACTGAACAGATAATCTTATAATTATGTTATTCTGCGAGTCAATGTCAAATGTTATTTTCATTACCTAATAAATTACCTACCTGTAGTTTTGCAACAGTCTGCAGTTAGCTCAATTGTTTCAATTTTAAATACTAGTTCTAATTTAGTTATTTAATTGTAGTAATTTTCTTTGTTACTAATGGTTTTACCTTCTAATAAATCTCTACATGTCTAACTCAAAGGACAAGGGTTCCGTATCCATTTTGTTACAGAACCACAAAAAAGTCACTATTTACAAGCATACGTTTTAATATCGTTCACATAAAAAAATAATTAAATCTAAAATAATTTTTTTTAATATTTATATTACTTACACCAGAAGAGCTATTTACTTTTTATTTAAGGATTTATTTGCTTAATATTTACTTAATTATTTATTTTAATTCAATCATGTCTGCCCTTTTTGCACACGTACACATTTGTAACTTTATCTCTCTCTCCCAATAAGGTTTGCTGGAAGAAAACTCTTTTTTGGGTTAAGCTCCCCTTTGCCATTTCTTTTACATTTTAATGTTTTTTGTATATTTTATCGTGTAATAAAGAATTAAGAATTAATCATTTAATTATATTTATTATAAGACGAAGACTGGAACCCGTTGGTCGATGGTGCCGGCGCCGGCACATTGGTTCGGGATCCGAAGGTGAGATCCGAGTTTTGATTGATGACGTCAAGGTTAGAATCTCTGTCAAAATTGGAGTTTGGCCGGGAAGGGCCTTTAGCACATACTGTGCCGGCGATCAGCTGATTAATGTTGGCCCTGTAACAATACTTTATATTAAAACTAATAATAATAATAATAAATAATGCTGGATAATCCACACAGCATCATCTAGCCCCAAGCTAAGCAGAGCTTTTGTTATGGGTACTAGATGACTGATATACTTAATACAATATTATAATAGATATATATTTTTTATTATACATAGAAAACAACCAGAACCCCTAAACAAATATCTGCAGCTCGTACAAATATTTGTCCCGAGGCGGGAATCGAACCCGCAACCTCCTGCGTCGCGGGCGGACCTTCGCCCACCGCGCCACAGTGGTCGTCGAAAACTAGACTAAAGAAGAAAAAGGTTCTCGTTGCTTCTAAACAATACAGTATTTTTGAAAATAATAAAATTCACGTGATTTCGCGTTAAAGATCTTTATTTATACTCAAAAAGAACAAACAAGTCCCCTTAGAATGAGTATACATTGGTATCTAAAATAAGTTTAGTAAAGTTACGGTAGATCTACGGCAGCGTTTAACAATCTAGGAAACAAAAGCTCCCAAACATGTAGGCAACAATTAAGTGACCTCAAAAGGGTAGGTACGTAATTAAAATGGATCATTATTATTTTATCTATACTAATATTATAAAGAGGAAAGATTTGATTGTTTGTATGTTTGTTTGTTTGTTTGTTTGTTTGTTTGAATTGAATAGGCTCCGAAACTACTGGACCGAGTTAAAAAATTCTTTCACCATTAGAATCCTTAATTTTCCGTGATGAACATAGGCTATATAATATTTTCAAAAAAGTTAGGGATCCACATGAAAAATTCAATAATTGAACCGTGGGCTGTATATTCAACCTCTTTTTCTATTATGGCGCGTCAGAATAGAAAAAGAGGTTGTATAGCGCACGGTGCTTGCATTTTCTCTACGGCCAGTGTCAATTTTGGAATGTTGAGTCAATGTCAAAAACCCCAATGCTGTTAAAAAAAGTAAAGATCCGTATGAAAACTGTGAAACCCATCGTTTTAGTGTGTATAATTTCTGAAATTTTTGTTTAATACCCGTGCGAAGCCGGGGCGGGCCGCTAGTTTGTTAATAAAAGCGTTTGTGGTAATTGAAATTATTATTTAATTTAAAGCTATCGAGATTTTAGTCTTAGGGTTCAGATAATTCTATAAATAAATTAATTTAAAACTGAATTTATTTGATGTTATTGTATCAATTACAATATTTTTTCTTAACATGCACTATGTTTTGGGCTGCTATTTTAAATTAATGCTATGTGGGTTTTATATTACACGAACCTGACAAAAATCGAGAAAAATCATGTGTGAGCGTGGTTAAGTAATAATTGATTTTTACGTCGTTCAAAATTAGAAAATTTCGAAATTTAGGTCAGGAATCGTAAAACAAGAATGGCAACACAGACTCACTTGTAAATAAAGAAGTTGTAGTCGTCCGGATTCAGTCGAGAGTATCCGAACCGCGGTAGAGTGTTCGCGATCACCCAGACCTCGTCGCCAGTTACATGGAGATCTGAAAATAACGATGTGAATATAATATACTTACTAACCTTGAAATATACTAATCTAATAATATTACCATTACCTTATTTATGTATTTATTCACATTATTGACTGTCTTACAGAAAACCCAAAGCGTTAGACTATACATTACTAAAATCGATCATATTTTATTCGTATAATAAATAAATAATGCTAGACAATTCACACGCATTACCTATCTAGCCCCAAGCTAAGTAAAGCTTGTGTTATGGGTACTAGATAACTGATATATATACATAACTAGCGGCCCGCCCCGGCTTCGCACGGGTATTAAACAAAAATTTCAGAAATTATACACACTAAAACGATGGGTTTCACAGTTTTCATACGGATCTTTACTTTTTTTAACAGCATTGGGGTTTTTGACATTGACTCGACATTCCAAAACTACTAGCGCTCTACAACCTCTTTTTCTATTCTGACGCGCCATAATAGAAACAGAGGTTGAATAAACAGCCCACGGTTCAATTATTGAATTTTTCATGCGGATCCCTAACTTTTTTGAAAATATTATATAGCCTATGTTCATCACGGAAAATTAAGGATTCTAATGGTGAAAGAATTTTTTAACTCGGTCCAGTAGTTTCGGAGCCTATTCAATTCAAACAAACAAACAAACAAACAAACAAACAAACAAACAAACAAACATACAAACAAACAAACAATCAAATCTTTCCTCTTTATAATATTAGTATAGATAATGTACGAATACATAGATAGATATTTTTTATTATACATAGAAAACGACCAGAACCCCTGAACAAATATCTGCAGATCGTACAAACATTCATCTATCTGCAGATATTTGTTCAGGGGTTCTGGTCGTTTTCTATGTATAATAAAAAAATATCTATATGTAGTAATATTGTTTTATGTATATCAGTCATCTAGTACCCATAACACAAGCTCTGCTTAGCTTGGGGCTAGATGATGCTGTGTGGATTGTCCGACATTATTTATTTATTTTATTATTATTTAATTATTTAATTGAAATTATTGTTTTTATAGGGATATTTGTTTCGATTGATTTTAAATATTATGTAGTAGTTAGTTAGGCCTGTATCCGAGAGGAGGCATATACCAAACTCTATATACAGGGCGTCCCATCGCTATGCCACATGGAGGGAAAGTACCTTAAAATATTGAAGATATTATATTGATATTATTCATGGTCTTTCTTTTATTTCTGATACTATGATATTTAGCAAAAAATATTCCTTATGAAGCCTTTCGATCGGTATGATAAAGCTACGGGGTAATTATTTTTCTCGTGTAGCTGGCTTTGGTTCCCGGTTCAAATATGTAACTTTTGAAAAATCTATTAATATAGTTTAAATGGTTTTTAAAATTAAAATAATGTCTTCTTTCAGTAAAATGTTCAATCTACAATATTTAAGGTACTTTCCCTCCATGTGGCATAGCGATGGGACGCCCTGTATATACAGGGTGTTTGGTACGTAGTAATTGTGGTCTCGATCGAACCGAACAACAATAGAAATTAAAATAAATAACAAATTTGAAGGCTACACTGCATATTTTTTTTTAAATCAACGTTAAACAACAGAATTTTGTAAATAACACATAAAATAAAAAAAATTACATACAATACTTCATGGGGCAAAAAAAAAATGGTGATGTTGAGAAGATAGCTGAAACCCTCATCCATCCCTCATTACATTTTGGCAAACGGTGTACCAAACATCCTGTATATCCACCAGCTCTATTCAGTATTTGCGGTCTTTGCCAACCTCAGTATAATTTATAATTGATATAATTTATTTTTTATGATTAGCAATAATTCATATTATTATTTTGTTTAATTTAACTTTCTTATAATTTACTTTATGACATGTAACAAGCGTTATCAATAAATAATCTGAATCTGAATCTCGACCAATTTTCAGCAGATACTGACGACCTCTGTGGCGCGGTGGGCGAAGGTCCGCCTGCGACGCAGGAGGTTGCGGGTTCGATTCCCGCCTCGGGACAAATATTTGTACGTTCTGCAGATATTTGTTCAGGGGTTCTGGTCGTTTTCTATGTATAATAAAAAATATCTATCTATTTAATTATATTGTTTTATATATATCAGTCATCTAGTACCCATAACACAAGCTCTGCTTAGCTTGGGGCTAGATGGTACTGTGTGGATTGTCCAGCATTATTTATTTATTTGTCCCGAGGCGGGAATCGAATCCGCAACCTCCTGCGTCGCAGGCGGACATTCGCCCACCGCGCCACAGAGGTCGTCAATTCAAATAGCCACTTAATATTATACCGATTTTAAATATTTTGTACGTAGTTAGGAGTTTAGGACACCTTTCGGCCTCTTCCAGCTCTATCCAGTATTTGCTGGTTTGGTCTTCTGCGAACCTCGACCAATATTCTGCAGATATTTTCTGACTTGCTAATTACCTGCAGGATAGCTCATCGCCCGTGGATCGCTGGCCAGCAGAGGCACTGTGCTGGGCTGCATCGGCGTGCCGACCCGCCAGCACGCCACGCCGTCAGCGCCGATACTCGCGAACACCACTACGCCAGATCTATGCATGTCGTGCATCGTGGATTGAGAGTTAGGTCCGCGCTCGCCGACGATCTGCGAACAATAGATACTATAATTCATTTATTTTAGGCAACATTTATTTATGTATTTATTTTACTGGAAAATCAACGGCTTAAACAAACTTAATCAGTTACAGTAATAACATCAGAGAGCCGATTAACATAATACAATACACTTCGTCGATTAGGATACTAATATTAAGCATAGCTGCATTGTAGAGTCAGTTAAAAACAAGTACGACAAGTGCGAGTGTAACTCGCGCGCCGAGGGTTTTGAACTTTTGTCGTTTAGGTAGGTACGTATATGACAACCTCTTGGCGCGGTGGGCTTACAACGCAGGAGGTGGAGGTTTGATTCCTGCCTCGGGACTAATATTTGTAGGATCTTCAGATTATTTGTTCGGGTGTTCTAGTCCTTTTCAGTACACATAAATAAATCATCTAATGTGATACTTATACTTTATTAAGTATAACAGCTATCGTAGTAATACCAATAACACAAGCTTTGCTTAGCTTAATTGTGGGTAAATGATACTGTGTGGATTATCTAGGATACATACCTATATCTTCTCAAAAATTTTGAGAACAACGGTTTTGGTGCGCTGTGGAATTCCTATTACAGTTACTACAGAGATTAGTGGGTTGGTACCTAAAATTTTTTTTCGGCTTTTTTCAACCTATTTCACTAAGTATGAAACTTAGACGATTTTTAAAACCTGTTTTGAATTGTCGAAATCCATACCTTTGATTTGATATTACTCTCAATGAAATAGCCCCAATTGTATGAAAATTTGTTTTTTGACCATATTTCAAAAAGTATTATATTTACAGACTTCTCTATATTTTTCCTGTAAAATATAGATCTATATCTACAAACGCTTAGTACATTTTACATCAATCACTCTGCAATCTTCGGAGATAAGGGGGGGGGAATGGTAAATTTTTTGACCTTTTTCAAAATATTTCGAAAAGTATAAAACTTATCGAAATTTCAAAAACTGTATTGGAATGTACAAACCAATACCTTTCATTTGATACCCAACTCGGTGGGGTAGTCACCCCTTTAGAAAAATTTCCCGCCCTTTTTTGACCTTATTTCAAAAAGTATTGTTTTTACAGACTTCTCTATATTTTTCCTGTAAAATATAGATCGATATCTACAAACACTTGGTACATATCACATCGATCGCTCTGCAATCTTCGGAGATAAGGGGGGGGGGTACCGGTCAATTTTTCGACCTTTTTCAAAATATATCAAAAAGTGTAAAATCTGTCGAAATTTCAAAAACTATATTGGAATGTACAAGCCAATACCTTTCATTTGATACCCAACTCGATGGGGTAGTCAGCCCTTCAGAAATTTTTCCCGCCCTTTTTTGACCATATTTCAAAAACTGTTATTTTTACAGACTTCTCTATATTTTTCCTGTAAAATATAAATCCATATCTACAAACACTTGGTACATATCACGTCGATCGCTCTGCAATCTTCGGAGATAAGGGGGGGGGGGACGGTCATTTTTTTGACCTTTTTCAAAATATTTTAAAAAGTATAAAACCTACCAAAATTTCAAAAACTATTTTGAAATCTACAAACGTGTACCTTTCATTTGATACCACTTTTGACTTTGTACGTTCCATTTAAAATTTCGATTTCAAAATTTGTATGGAAAATCTTCAGTTTGATTTTTCATTTATTTTCATTTATTTTTCTATAAATATGTTCGGGCGCACAAAATGTATTATTATTTCAAATTTCAAGTCAATAGCTGCAGTAGTTTCTGAGATATTAAGGATTCAAAACACAAAACAGACCCAAAGCGATTTCATAAGGGTTTTGCAACCGATGGCAAAACCCTAAAAACACTTGAACTTGAGAAAGAAGACAAATACCAATTTTTTAGATCCGAGTGGCATACACGAAAATCAAAACCCACTGTTGATTTTATGGCTGAATTTGAGCGAGGACAATTATTATAATAAAATAAGAGTTCTCGCAAACAGAAACAGAATCTCCCCTGTGCTGGACTTGGCCCAATAGTCGCACTTACTCCAGTGCTCTTTCGACCGACAGTTGATTTCGTATTAATATCAGTCAGTTGTTACTGAAACAAGCGCTTGCCCGATCTAGGAATTGCTTCTCTTTTTGCACTCCCAAAGTTGTCTTAACGACATCTAGCGGAGACTGTTTGAAGCGCTTAGGTAGTTAGTTAGCTTCCGTTTCTTCTGATAATTCTTGCGCACTATTAACATTTGCCCTTGTGGTTCAGACAATGATGACAGAGGTCGCTTCACAGTAATTTTAATTTCAGATTTCAATAACCTTATTTCTTTATGCTTACAACATAAGCACTTAGACAAGTCAAATGCGAAGGCGAACCTTTGCCCACTGCGCCACAGAGGTCGTCAAATACATCGACAAAATAATGTATACTAATACGACTACAGTCAGAGAGTTCGTTGTTTAGCAAGGCAAGCAAGGGCGGAAAGGGTAAGCCAACGAATGACTAGGTTTCGGCTTGCTGACCGCTCGCTGTCTAATACAATGTTGCCCAGACTCTTACGAGACTGGTGTTCTCAGAGGAGAGTCCAATACTCAGTAACTAATTTTTATTTTATTGTATGTTCTCTTCTTTTTCTATACTAATATTATAAAGAGGAAAGATTTGATTGTTTGTTTGTTTGTATGTTTGTTTGTTTGTTTGTTTGTTTGTTTGTTTGTTTGTTTGTTTGTTTGAATTGAATAGGCTCCGAAACTACTGGACCGAGTTAAAAAATTCTTTCACCATTATAATCCTTAATTTTCCGTGATGAACATAGGCTATATAATATTTTCAAAAAAGTTAGGGATCCGCATGAAAAAATCAATAATTGAACCGTGGGCTGTATATTCAACCTCTTTTTCTATTATGGTGCGTCAGAATAGAAAAAGAGGTTGTATAGCGCACGGTGCTTGCTTTTTCTTTACGGCCAGTGTCAGTTTTGGAATGTCGAGTCAATGTCAAAAACCCCAATGCTGTTAAAAAAAGTAAAGATCCGTATGAAAACTGTGAAACCCATCGTTTTAGTGTGTATAATTTCTGAAAGTTTTGTTTAATACCCGTGCGAAGCCGGGGCGGGCCGCTAGTGTTTTATATTTATGTGTGTGCAGCACGGTCTCCACGGAAAACCAGTGCTATGGCATGATCTGCTCTACCATAGCACATGCTGAGTGGAGTCCGATTTTGTCAGTTTTTTTTTTTTTTTTTTTTTTTTTCAGTTTTTAGTTTAAGGTTTATAATGTATTTTTATGTGTTTTCTGGCAAAATAAAATTTATTTGTATTGTATTGTATTGTAATAACGCTGACACTGCAAATTAGTTTGTTATCAGCTAGCATAGAGCTCTCTGTCCAAGATTTCTTACTTACAGCGATAGAACAGAACTCGCCCAAGACCCTGCAATTTTTTACTTACAGCATATCTCGCCCAGTACTGCGGATCGCTAGAGGCCGTCCGGTTGTTGAGTGTGCAAGTGTTTACAGCAAACTCTTCCGAGCTGATCAACGGGTGGAAGTACGCGGCGCGGCAGCCGGAGCCGGGGGCGAGCGTTATGCTGAAGATGCCGTCGCTCCATTGGAAGCGCTGCCCTGGAAATGTAGATACACCGTCATCATCATTTTCATAACATGTATTAATGATAAATCCTACAAGTAAAATATTATTGACGACCTCTGTAGCGTGGTGGGCGAAGGTCCGCCTGTGACGCAGTAGGTTGCGGGTTCGATACCCGTCTCGAGACAAATATTAGTACGATCTGCAGATATTTATTCAGGGTGTTCTGGTTGTTTTCTATGTGTAATCTATCTATGTAATAATATTGTATTATGTATATCAGTCATCTAGTACCCATAACACAAGCTCTGTTAAGCTTGGGGCTAGGTTGTAGATTGTCCGGCATTATTTATTTAAATTATTTATCATCATCACATACCTACTCCATTGGAAGTGCTGGCTTGGAAATATGGAATAAACCGTCATCAAAACATATATTAATGATAAATCCTACTATTATTCAAATATTATAAAAGTTTGTAAGTATGGATGAATGTTTGTTACTCTTTTAGGCAAGAAACTAAAAGGATTTTGATGAAACTTGGTACACATATAGTTTATAACCTTGAATAACATATGGGCCTAATCTAATGATTCTAATCCTAATCTCCTGGCTGTTTCTAAATGGGAGTCAGGACATTGGTGGCAAGCACTTCCTTCATATAACTAGCACTTCTTTGGATCCCGTTACTTTCCGTATCGTATCATCTCTTCGGTTGGGTGCAAGGTGTTGCGCGCCTCATCAATGCCAGTGCGGTACTGCTGTCGAACAGCTTGGTCACCACGAATTATCGTGTTCTAGGGCTGCCGGTCGGATGTCTCGTCATGCCAGCCTTAACGACATCATCCGGCGGGCCTTTGTCACCGCTAGCGTACCAGCTATTCTCGAACCGAATGGTCTGTTGCGTAACGATGGTAAGAGGCCCGACGGTATGACACTTGTCCCATGGGAGTTGGGGAGGCCCATTGTGTGGGACGCTACTTGCGTCGACACACTTGCGCCCTCCCATCTTCCAAGGACATCCGTGAGGGCTGGTGCGGCGGCAGATTTGGTTGAGGACCTTAAGGGGCGCAAATATGCAGGTCTCGACAGAGCCTATGAATTTGCTCCCCTTGGATTCGAAACCTTACTTTAACCTTGGGCCGAAGGTGATAGAACATTCTAGTACATTCAAGTGACTCACCTGCTATATTGAGGCTGGCGCGTGCAGGGTTGAAGTGGAAATAGTTATGAGTCACGCGCCATGAGTCGCGCGCGCGCAAAGAGAACACCACTATCCCAAACGTGGTCAAGTCTGGGATGTAAGCGTAGGTGTCGGAACAGCTGTTGGAATCCACGGTGATTGACGCCAGACCTGGAATCCCAGATCACGATTTTAGATTTTTCATTAGTTGTACATCGTCAGCCTATATCAGTCCACTGCTGGACATAGGCCTCCCCTAATGAGCACCATAGATGGTTATCATTTGGGGTTATTGCCCATAATCCCTAAATGATGAATAATGCCATCTATGGCGCTCATTAGGGGAGGCCTATGTCCAGCAGTGGACTATAATTGGCTGGTGATGAGAAGTGGTGATGTGTGTGTTATTTTACCTGTAGGAGTGTTGTTTGCCGGTACATCAGAGCTCTTCAGTTCGTAGCGCAGGATCTGTCTGTCCGTCTGTAAGTCGAACACCACGATAGCTGGCTGCTGGACTTGTCGAGGATTTTCTGCAAAGAAGCCATGAGGTGTTGTGTGTGATCTACCGAACACTAGTATCTTAAGAGTCTGGGCAACTGGCAGGGCTTCAATCCATATTACTCTATTCAAATACCGCTATTTTCAAATACCGGTTGACTGATTTATGCGAGATACTGGTACATTTTTAGTACCGATATATTTAGATAGTTAGGCATTGGGACTTTTATCGGTATCGGTACTAGAATATCGATATTTTTGAATATCGATATTATGCGCGTATAATACCGGTATGCACCTATATCCACCATCACCAATATGCATATAATTGGCAAGCACGCGCACCCGCTCATGTGTTGGTACGGTAAGACTGGACAGCTTGCAGTCGCGGAACCACTTATAAGTACCTACCGGTACTTTTGGGCACAAAAGCATCCGCAGTTTAATACCAAAAATGTCAACGTTTCAACATTTACCAAAATGAGAATACCGTTATTATATATCTCTATAGTATATTATTATATATCTCTATAGTATATTATATATCTCTATAGTACCAGATTCAGATTCAGATTCAATAACTTTATTTCTTTAGGCTTACAAAATAAGCACTTAGACAAGTCAAATTTACCGATATTATAGGTACCGATATCTTGATAGACATGTGTTATTGTGTATTGAAGAGTAATGTTAGACCAGTTAGACAGTTATTATGTTAGATCGGTACCCACCAGGTAATTCCAAAAGGCCCGTGTCGACTGCCCATAATCGACCGCAGTTATCAGCTCTGGTCCTGTAAAATAAAATTAATAATATCAGAAGGTTCATTGTTGACCCTTGGATATGAACGTATATGTAGCGACCTCTGTCATCATTGCCTGAACTACAAGGATAGAGGTGCGCAAGAATCATCGGAAGACACGGAAGCTAGCTACCTACCTAAGCGCTTCAAACAGTCTCCGCTAGATGTCGTTAAGACAATAAACTTTCGGGAGTGCAAAAAGAGGAGCAATTCCTAGATCGCGGAATCGCTTGGTTAAGTAACAAATCTATACTAATATCATAGAGAGGAAAGATTTTGATTGTTTGTTTGAATTTATGTAATTTAACTTAATGGGCTCCGAAACTACTGCACCGATTAGAAAAATTCCAGATGACGCATCTACTTGATAGGTACTCGATTTAAAATCGAGTTCATCTGTCTCCCTCTCACCTGTAGACGGAGGTGAGTGACCGGCTGGCGCGCAGCGAGGGGTAAGGGCGGAGATGCGGGGAACGGGACGAGTCGCTCAAATCTACGTAATTCAGAGTTGAGGGTATTCCTGAAAAATATTATATAGGTCAATTAAATTCAATTTTAAAAGATAGATAACCTCATAAGTACAGTAAGTAAAAAACAAACAGCCACTACTACTTAAATCTCATAATGGTCAATTGTCGGGCTTATCGCTGAAAGCGATCTCTTCCAGGCAGCCTTTGGATGGACAGGATCGGCTAGTAAAAAATATGTTTGATGATCATGAACTTAACTAGTAAATGCACAAACTTGGTCCAAAACAAATAAAAATAAATAGCATTGTCTAAAAAACAATTTCATTAGCACGTTTAATTTTTTTTTAGCTAATAAGTAATAAAATAACGTACCGTATCTCCTGCGAGGCACAGACACGAACAATCTGTCTCCGACGCGCTCAGCGCCCATTGGCACATTATTGTACTTGATGTAGAAGTTGTCAGATCTCTCTGTAAACAAACGAAATTCCATTTTACTATAAAAACTATCGTAGTTTGACGAATTAATTATGAATGTGAGTAATTATTTATGACCCGTGGACCCACTGGCTTCACCCACCGGAGGGTGTAGGGGTAATTCCTGTTTACCCGTGTACCCACTGCGATATGGTTGGAATTAATGATCGATGAAAAAAATAAAATAATAATACGATAAGTCAATTTGTTTATTCAAACTAACAAACTAAAGGAGACTGGATTACATTTAACAGGAACAAACTAATATACTAATAATTAACGTAATTTGTCTAAAAAATTACCAACGCTTATCTCATTTGTTAATAGTTGCATTTGTGCATTAATTATCTGATTATCTCGAATTTGATCATGAAATGAAATACCTAAATGAGTATGTTCAGTGAGCGCATTGAGATACCTACGGGCGCGACGTGAGCCGCACTCACCCTGGTGAAGTCCCTCGTTAAGGGATGAAACGTTGGTGTTCTAACAACACAAAATAGGAAACGAAATTCAATTTAAACTCGTAAACTTTTTTAGTATTATGTATGAGTATGTATGATAATTAAGCCGTGTGGTGACGGCATAGAATTTCACCACCCAACTCTTCCCGGGGATGTCGTAAGAGGCGACTAAGGGAGACAAGCCGGGGAGCGGGCTACAGCGCCATCTGCAAAACAACTGCACTGAACTGCGATCCCCAACCCGCATGCCCAGCGTGGGGATTATGGGTAATAATCCCCAAATGATAAAAAATGCCACCTGTGGCGCTCATTAGGGGAGGCCTATGTCCAGCAGTGGACTATTTATAGGCTGATGATGTGATGATAATTTAAGTTAATCAAGTTTTCATTGTATTTTTTTTAATACACTTTATTTAAACTTAGTTTTAATGTTATTTTTATTCATTTAAGTACTTTGTTTTTTCAATTCTTTAAATTATAAATACTAGTTTTAATTTGGTTCGATTCAATTGTGATGTAATTTATTGTTTATTGTTAAGTATGATGGAAATTAGGGGAGACCTATGTCCAGCAGTGGACTATTATAGGCTGGTGATGGTGATGGAAATCGCACAAACAAGGATTAACATTCAGACTTACCATCTAGCCCAGGAGCTCTCGTTGTTGAATCTTCGAAATTGTTTGTAGGAAAATCTGAAACAACAATCTTTAGTCAATTCCTTTTTGTTATCGTCTTATTTACTAAACTTAATTTATATAGATTCAATTTAGGTTTTTTTTACATTTATCAACATTTAGCGGAACCAAATTCATTAGCGGCAATTTCGTATCAATTTGTATAAAACTAGCGGCCCGCCCCGGCTTCGCACGGGTATTAAACAAAAATTTCAGAAATTATACACACTAAAACGATGGGTTTCACAGTTTTCATACGGATCTTTACTTTTTTTAACAGCATTGGGGTTTTTGACATAGACTCGACATTCCAAAACTGACACTGGCCGTAGAGAAAAAGCAAGCACCGTGCGCTTTACAACCTCTTTTTCTATTCTGACGCGCCATAATAGAAAAAGAGGTTAAATATACAGCCCACGGTTCAATTATTGAATTTTTCATGCGGATCCCTAACTTTTTTGAAAATATTATATAGCCTATGTTCATCACGGAAAATTAAGGATTCTAATGGTGAAAGAATTTTTTAACTCGGTCCAGTAGTTTCGGAGCCTATTCAATTCAAACAAACAAACAAACAAACAAACAAACAAACAAACAAACAAACAAACAAACAAACATACAAACAAACAAACAATCAAATCTTTCCTCTTTATAATATTAGTGTTGGAGCCGCGTCTAACTGCAGCGGCAAGTACCTACCACGGAGTGTACCACAGTGCATCTAATAGTTTGTACTATACTGTAGTCGCGTCATCAACGACCAATAGGGGCGCTTTAAAATAACGTGATGTGAACGCGGATTGGTTAATTGTTCCCATACCCCACTATCCCTTGTCTTTTGTAAATTCTAACAATCAATATACTCGCAATTTTCGCTACATGAACATGACCTTTAATTTCTAATTCCCTCATCGACCATAAGATATCGATATTATAGTTGTGTAGCATTCACGCCGCTACATAATTTGATCCATCTACGCCGGATATATCGAGGATTTCGGTAAATTACGGCCAAATCTTCGTACGTGACCTCTTGGACAACGCCACGCAACGCAACACAGTCGAGCCCAGCATTGCAGAACGGATACGTAGTGTAGTGTCTTGTGAATTATCGTCAGGTGGATTTGGACAAGTGCTATTCACGAAGCACATTCGATAAAACAGCTGGACCTGTTGGTTTCAGCTGCCATCACACGCAGACGGGACTTCCACGTGAGTACTCTCATTTTCACAAGCCACTAGGATTCTGTTGATGCTTTTAGATATGGAGGGAACTAGTAAAAGTCGCGATAAATCGCCTTATAAACATAGTGATGTAAAAACTGAGCAAATCATGCGTGATTTAATAAAGAAACGCGGCATTGTTAAGGGCAGGTTAACGAAATTCTCCAATCATCTAAATAGTCTAACCTCTTTTAGTTCTGAGTCTCTTTTAGATTTAAAATTACGCATAAATGGTGCTGGAATTCTCTTTTCTGAATTCAACAATATTCAATCGAAAATAGAGGAAATTGTGCCTGACTCTGACGTTGATGAACAGCTCGATCAGCGTCAACTTTTCGAAGATAGTTACTATAGTATTATTGCCAAAGCTGAATCTATTCTTACCAAAAGAGAGGTACCCAACTGTTCCTCATGTCATCATTCAAACAAATCCGTGTCAGTGAAGTTGCCTACAATTTCTTTGCCGACATTTGACGGTGCATATGAACACTGGCTCGAGTATAGGGACACATACTTATCATTAGTACATAATTCAGCTGAAATAAGTGATATTCAGAAAATGCATTACTTAAAATCTTCGCTTAAAGGAAGCGCACAAATGGTGATTAATTCTATAGAAATATCATCCGCAAATTATTCCGTTGCATGGGAGCTTCTGTTGAATAGGTACAACAACACACGACTTTTAGTACACAGTCACGTAAAGGCATTATTTTCTATACAGGCACTATCGAAAGAGTCACCTTCACTAATCAGGACACTTATAGATGTTATTATTAATAATTTACGCGCTCTAAAATCACTCGGTGAGCCTACAGACTCGTGGGACACTTTGATAATTTATATTGTTGCTTCTAAAATGGATAAGATGACCGAAAGACAGTGGGAAGAACACAAGGGTTCTGTTTTGTCCAGTTCACATTCGAAAGGTAGTTTAAAAGTGAACGATTTAATTAAATTTCTCAAAGACAGGGCTGACCTACTGGAAACATTGGCTTTATCCCACACTAAAGACAACAATAATACACAACATAAGCGCACTAATTCAGTTAACTCATCACAATGTAATGTTTCTTCAAACAAAACGCAGCAGGCGTACTCCTCAGACCGCAAGTCAGGTAAATTTGAATGTGTCGTATGCAAAGGAAAACATCCAATTTACACATGCTTTAGATTCATAAATATGGCCTTAAAAGATAAGTTAAAAGTTGTTAGCGATCACAAATTATGCGAAAACTGTTTGCGTTCCGGACATACTGTTGAAAACTGTTTATTCGGGCCTTGCAAACAATGCAATTTAAAGCACAACTCGCTCATTCATAAAAACAATAATATTACAATGAGTGCGGCGGTCACTGAGGCTGAGTCTGGGGCGGAGACGTCGTGCGACAAAAATCAATTAATTCAAGTTAGCAATGTTCATACCTATACGCACACAAATACACAAAACTTAGATATAAAACATGTTTTGTTGTCTACTGCTTTGGTTGAGATCCGAGATAAACATAATAATTATCATACCGCTTGTGCACTACTCGACAGCGGTAGTCAAAGCTCTTTTATTACGCATTCTTTATGTAAATCGCTAAATATTCCGCTAATACAGTCCACTCATGAGATACGAGGGGTAGGTAATTTTGTATCACATTCTACGCAATCGTGTGATATTGTTATTAAATCACGCATAAATACCTACTTAACGCGCGTCAAATGTTTTGTTCTGCCGGAGATAACGGCTACGCTGCCAGCTGTACAAGAAGTAAACGCACGGTTCAAGATTCCGAATAACGTACAGCTAGCAAATACGCTATTTTTTAAATCGCAAGCTATAGATATTTTGATTGGTGCGGACTTATTCTGGGACTTGCTTATCGATGGCAAGATGCGTTTACCCAGTGGTCCACACTTACAAAATACGAAGTTAGGTTGGATTATTTCTGGTCCTATCAATCATATTACGCACAATGATAGACGGGTCCAATGTAACTTCACTCAGTCCATGGACAGCCAGCTACGTTCGTTCTGGGAGCTAGAGGAGTTGCAGAAACCTAGGGATATGCTCACACACGAGGAGAGGGCCTGCGAGGAGTCTTTCACCACAACCACTACGCGCGAAAGTGATGGAAGATTCTGTGTCCGCATCCCACTCAAAGAATCGCCCGATGTTTTAGGTAGCTCATTTTCTCAGGCGGAGCGACGTTTCCTGTCCTTAGAAAAAAGACTATTACGCGCACCTGATAGTTATAAAAAGCTATATACAGATTTTATTCACGAATATATCAAATTAGGTCATATGACTAAGGTTAGTCATTACACGGACTCTCACTACTTCTTGCCGCACCACGGCGTATTTCGCGAACACAGCACTACTACGAAGCTTCGCGTTGTGTTCGATGCCAGCGCGACGACTAGTAGTGGTAAATCGTTTAACGATATTCAGCTAATAGGGCCTCCTATTCAAGGAGACTTACTTGGTATTCTTTTACGTTTCAGGCAGTTTAAATACACAGCAATCGCTGATTGTGAAAAAATGTACCGACAAGTATTAGTTGATCCGTCGCAGCGCGACTTACAACTCATTGTATGGCGCGATTCTCCGACCAGCCCGCTCGAGATATACCAGCTAAAAACGGTCACATACGGCACAGCATCAGCTCCTTTTCTTAGCGTTCGGTGTCTGAAACAACTAGCAGACGAATGTACGGAACCCGAGGTAAAGCGACTTATATACGATGACTTTTACGTAGACGATTTATTAACTTCATGTGAGGATAAATCAAAATTGATGAGAATTTGCAATCGCACAGTCGAAGTTCTTCAATCAGGGTGTTTTCCTCTACGCAAGTGGGTTTTTAACTTTGACCTCAACGATGAGTCATCGGCGGCGCTAGACAATACTTTCCGCGATTTAAACCTAGGAGATCATCACCAGTTTAAAACTTTAGGTTTGAGTTGGTGTAACGTGGCTGATGAATTCAATTTCAACACGAAAATCGAACTGGACGTAAAAAATCCTGTAACTAAACGCACATTATTATCGATAATATCTCAGGTATTTGACCCGCTAGGATTGCTGAGTCCGTTTGTCATAATAGGCAAAGTTTTATTACAAAGGCTTTGGTTATTAAAATTAGGATGGGATGATTCGCTGCCCACCGACGTTGAACGTACTTGGAACCGGTTTGCTGACAGCCTGTCTAGTCTTTACACTATTAGGGTTCCGCGGCATGCTTTTCAGTGTAACGCAACGCGATCCGAGCTACACATTTTCACAGACGCGTCGCAAACTGCTTATGGTGCCTGCGCGTACGTGCGTACTATATGTAATAGTCAGGTGACAGTAAAATTATTAATTTCTAAAGGTAAGGTCGTTCCCATAAAACCAGTCAGCATACCTAGGTTAGAACTTTGTGGTGCGCTATTAGGAGCTAGACTTTACGACAAAATTCGCGGTTCACTGACTCGTGATTTTGATGAAGTGATCTTCTGGACCGATTCCACAATTGTTTTAGGGTGGCTACGCATGGCACCTAACTTATTAAAAACATTTGTGCAGAACCGTGTCGCTGAGATACAAGAACTCACGGGTGACTGTCCTTGGCGTCATGTAGGTACTAAAGATAATCCAGCTGATTTAATTTCACGAGGTGTTTACGTTGAAGATTTATCTAAATCAATGTTGTGGTGGGAAGGGCCAATGTTTCTAAAGGATTCTGTATATTTTCATAAAAATACATCTCAAACTATTTCGCAAATAAATGAAATTATACCCGATGAATTACCAGAAACCAAGTTAAATGTAAACTCATTAACTTCAATAAAAAATAAACCTGATTTAACTTTCTTTCCGTTTCATAGATTCTCGAGTTTTAAACGCATGACTCATGTCGCTGCATTCATTCTTAGATTTATACATAATGCGCGAAACAAAGCACATCAGCAGACCGGGTTGATAACACTCATTGAATTAAAACGGGCCATTATTGTACTCGCTAAGTTGTCTCAAGTGGAATCTTTCGCAAATGAATTAAATTTATTTAAAAACGGAAAAAATGTTAAATCAAACAATCGAATCGCAAGTTTAAACATATTCTTAGATTACGAGAATGTTTTACGTGTAGGTGGTAGATTAAGTAATTCAACCGATTTTTTTTTTTTTTTTTTTTTTATTCTAATTTTATTAGGGACTTTGAGTCAAACAATGACTATGTCAGTCCCATAGGGTATCTTAGTAACTAGTTAATCAATATTTATAAATAATAATCTACGCGTGGACTTATACAAAGTGACAGCGGCAACAGAAGTTTGTTCCGCCAATACACTCTGAAATGAGCCGACATCTAAGACATTAACATTACATTTTGCTATCAACTCTTCTCTCATGGAGGCGCTCCGGGAACACTCCACTAAAAAGTGATATGTGTCTTCCACAACCCCGCATGATTCACACATGGGGCTTTCTATGATTTTCATAAGAAACCTAAAACTATTCAGTGGCATGTGCCCAGAGCGCAGCCTATGTGCTACAACAATTAAATTCCTGGTAAACTTACGAGGCAGGTTGGTAAACCAGGGAACGATGGGTGGTTCGCTTTGAATCGTCTTATACCATATTCCCTTCTCCCTAGAAATAATATCAAAGTATTCTTTCCACTTATCTCTAATCTTCCTATGGTATTTATGGAGGATTTCCGAATATTCGGCTTTCATATAGACTTCTACACCATTTGTGATAGCATCCCGGGCTAGTTCATCCACTATTTCGTTCCCTCGAATACCGACATGGGAAGGAATCCATTGCATCGCCAGCGACGCTCCCGCAGCCACCAACACCTGAGCTTTGTTTAGAATAGTGTAGGCAATCGATGCACCTCTGCGTCCAGAGGCGCAACGAGCCACATGTTGCAAGGCGCTTCTGCTGTCACACAGAATTACCACCTTTTTTAGCCCAGTGCTAATGGCATACGACAACGCCTCAGACATTGCAAACAATTCCACAGACATTATACTATTGTTCTTACTAATAAACTTAAAATTTTCTTTCACATTGTTTATAGGGTCGTAGTATGCTGCCCCTCTACCATCGTTTGTAAGAGATCCATCAGTATATATACAATGCCAACCCCCGAATTTATTATTTAACATATGTAGAGTATTGTTTTTCAAGACATTATTATCATATGTACATTTTGGTTCGCATATATCATCAACTTTTGTATGTATATAATTTACATCTATGTTCGAGACCCAAGTGTCCAGGGAGAACATGTTTAGTGGATTACATGAGTTAACGATATCTAATTTGGTTTCATCATAAACAGTAGCTAACAATGATTTTTTATTATTTCTAAAATAAACACCTTGGGATAGAGACAAAAGATCTTTTAGAGCACCAATCGTAACATTAGATGACCATGATTGGGCTTTCAAACAATACTTGGTTGCTAGATATTCCCTTCTTAAATGTAAAGGTGGCAAACACAACTCTGTTTCCATTACATGTATGGGCGTGGTTCTGATAAACCCTCCTATCACACGTAAAGCTATATTCTGTACTCTGTCTAGTCTTTGTAAGTGGGTTTTTGCTGCATTATTATATATAAAACAAGAATAATCTAATCTACTTCTAATGAGAGCGATATAGAGCCGTCTCAGATGCTTCGGGTGCACACCCCATGAAGCTCCGGCCAGAACCTTAAGCACATTAACTATTTTCATGGACTTTTCCTGCACTTCCCTAATATGGCGTCCCCATCGGAGAGATTTATCCATCCATATTCCCAGATAACGGACGCAGTCAACGACAGGCACAGACTGACCGTCAATAACTACATCTACCTGGTTCCTACTCCATCCTCGTTTGAATAAACATAGTTGCGTTTTTGTCGGTGATATATCTAACCCTAAATTTCCCAGTCGCGAAGAGACACTACATATACAATTCTGAATATCTATTATACTCATATTTATATCTCTGTTCTGTACAAAAAACACAAAATCATCCGCGTATTGTAGAGATGAGACCCGATCCAGTGTTTGACTTACTTTATATGTTATTATATTAAAGAGAAGAGGAGAAATTGGGTCTCCCTGCGCAAGACCCCTTCCTGTAGATCTCATCAAATCATCCCTTCCATCATCTTCTTTTATCATTAGATATCTTTTGTTTAAAAAATTATACAAATATCTGCATATTTTTGTACCTACTTCTATTTTGTCCAATATATTAATTAACTCTTCTATCAGAACATTATTATATGCACCGTCTATATCAAGGAAACAAGCTAGAGTAGGTGTATTCTCAGCAAAACCAGCTTGAATGCGCGATACCAATCTAACAATGCAATCAATACTAGACTGACCTCTCCTAAACCCTGATGTGGTAGGTCCTATAATTTTGTGTTTTTCAACAAACCACTCTATTCGTCTACCTAGCATTGTATGAAAAACTTTACACAAGCATGAAATTAATGAGATAGGTCTTAGTTTACACTGCGAATTGTTATTTATATTAGATTTAGGAATGGGTATAATTTGAATGTGCCGCCATTGTTCAGGTATCACTGATTGGGAAAAAATATTGTTATAGATTTTTAGTAAAAACATCTTGCCCTCAAGTGGAAGTCTACAGATCATCGAGTACGTTATCTTATCTTCTCCTGGCGCGGTGTCCTTTTTCTTCATACAGTTAAGAAGCTCCTGTGCCGTAAATTCATTTTCTAACTGAGCATTTCTAGATAAAAATCTCGGCGGCGGCGGTTGTACGTAATCGGGGGCCAGAGATCGCAGTAGTTGCTCTTTTTTGTCATAAGGGGCATGGAGTCTATTAGACCTGACTCCTTTCATCCAGCACATTTTATGCCACATTACAGTCGAGCTAGTCGCTGCGTCTATTTCACCACAGAAGCTCCTCCAACTGTTCGATTTAGCCTCATTTATTGATTTTTGAGCCTCGGAAATAGCTTTGGTCAAGATATCCAAGTTGTTTGGCGTAGGGTTTTTCCTGAAATTCTTAAGAGCCAGCCGTCTTTCAGCTACAGCTTTAGATAATGCTGGGGACCAGTAATGTTTTGGTTTGAACTTCCTAGATGGGCTTGAACATATTCTATAGTATGGAATACTTTTTTCGGCAGCATCGTTTAAGGTTTTTATAAAGAAGTTATACATGCCTTGAATATCGTGACCAAAATCATTAATATTACTACTCGAAAAAACATTAAGACAGAAATCATGGTACACCCTCCAATCAGCAAGTTTAAAATTTCTACGTTTGACGAACTTAGGTGGTTCGTCATAATCTAGACAAAATTTTATTAAAAGGTGGTCACTGCCCAGGTTCTCTCTAGTAACTGACCAAGTTTTAAAATAAATAGCTATGTCTGTTGTCACTAGGGTTATATCTGGTGCGCTTTCTTGTAGAACCCCGTCTACTAGCTTAATCCTAGTCATTTCACCACTATTTAAACATATAAAATTACTCTCTATGCTAGAATCTAATATTTGCAACCCTCTAGTATTAACTCTGTTTGACCAGTTTGAGTGGTGGCCATTAAAATCACCTGCTACAATAGATTTTTCATGAAACATAGAAAAAATATTATCCCAGTCACATTGTGTTGTAACAATGGAACCTGGGCAGTAAACAGAAGCAACGAATTTTACTAACTTACAATTTAAAATTTGTATACAAACTATCTGAATTCCATTATTAAGAACATTAATAGGACGAATTTGGGCTTTTATCGAGTTATGTACTACAATGGCAACACCTCCATATCCATCATCTCTATCATTTCTAAATATGGAGTACCCATTTATCCTAAGGTCCTTTTCACAGTCTAACCAAGTTTCACTCAGCAGACAAATGCCTATTTTTTCCTGTATCAGCAAGGACTCAAACGCTTGTTTTTTAGGCGCTAGGCTCTGGGAGTTCCACTGCCCAAAACATACGAATTGGGCAGTCGAACTCACAGAGCCCAGGGGAACACGGTTTCTTCTTATGTTACTGTTATCCATAACAGAGACCTATTAATTTCCTAATTAGATCCCCATTGCTGACAACCTTGATTAAATATTTCATAACTTCCTCAAAAACTAAGTTCAAAATTTGTTTAAGCTTATCTGCAAAGCTGCCTTCAGAAAAAAATATTTCTTCTACACCTCTTATGATAGTACTAAACTTATCTGTCTCTTTCCCAATTTGTTGACATTTTTCTCTCTTCTGTTTGGTTTCTTTTTTAGGTTGAAATTCTTCGGTAACCTGGTCCGCTACAAAAAAGTTGTTGTCCATAGAAACTTTCTTCTTTCTTGGTTTCCTCTTCTTTTTTTGATTCATTACAAAGTTGCTGCTTTCTTCTGCACTACTTTTCTCTTCAGTATCGTCTTGGTAATCATTTTCACTGACTTCCGTGTTTTCTTGGTGAATCTCTGCCGTTGTATCCATTTCATTTGGTAAAGTCACTCTCTTTTCTATGGATTCCCACCTCCTTGGTGATGTTGTTACAGGGACGGTTCCACTTAATGTAACAAATGCATTTCTCTCCATTCTTATAGGTGATTTATGTTCTTTGAGGTAGTTTCCTAATGCTATTTTATAGGTACAGTTTTCTTTGCACATAGTTTGTCGAATTGATTTCTCCTTAATAAAAGTAGGACATTTCTTATCAAATGCAATATGACTACCATGACAATTAATGCATTTGTACTTATTTTCTGGTATTTCACAATTTGGATGCTCTCCGCTGCATTTAGGGCATTTGATTCTTCTTGATGGGCACACTCGAGCCATATGTCCATATCTCCAACATATTGAGCACTGCGTCACAGGAAAAGTAAATGGTTCAACTTTGAAGCGACAGCCAAATGCATACACAAACAATGGTAATCTTAAACTAGCAAAGCCCAACCTCACAGTCTCGCTGTCACACCACCCTGAGTCTTCCAATCGTTTCAGTCTTTTTACTGAAATTATTTCTGCTTCAGATTCAAAGATTTCCATTATTTCATCTTCTTTCATTTCCATCTCTATATATTTCACCACTCCATATGTAACAGTAACCTCATTGGTCAGCCGACATCTGTATCCCAATTCTTGCATTTTTTTATTAGTCACAAGTAGTATTGCTTCATCTCTTGAACTGAATCTCAGGTATGCCCTGTATGGCGTTTTGTACCTTATCTGATAAATATTAGGAATATTTTCAGATTTAAGTAGTTTTGCTAATCCAATTTGTTTCGGCAGCAATTTATCTGACGACATACAAACTTCAAACAACTCTCCAGCTGATAACTCGGTCTCTCTAGTTATTGGTGAACTCTTATCTCCTCCATCAATCTCATGATTGGTCGAATCCTTCTTTTTCTTGCGTTTATTTACCACAACAGTATATCCATCATCATCCTGTTCATCATTCGATTGTTCCTCTAGTCCACGTTTCTCCGAAAGATTTCTTCCCGAATTGGTCTCACTTTCCTGTGCCACTTTCATCTCATGAGTCACAAAGTTATTCAAATCAACCACTAAAGTGCTCTCAATAATCGTATCGTCCATGTCCATTTCACCTTCGTCTTCATTGGCGTGAGGTCGAGAGACCCCAGCCATTTTTTCGGTAACTTCGAAACTTGAGGGTAACTCGAAAAAATATTGTCGCGACAAAGAGCCCGTATTGGGGATACGTGCGCTTACCGCGAAATATCGCACGCCACTGTCAACCGATTTTAATTTTAATAAAAAACATCCCATACTTCTATCTTCCGATCATCATTTTACATTGTTATTATTTAGGCACATACATAACGAGTATTTACATTGCGGGCCGCAGGCATTATTGTACCAGGTTCGCGAGGAATGGTGGCCGCTGTCAGGCAGGAACCTGGCTAGGAAGGTGACTCATCGATGTGTTGTCTGCACACGCGTTAAGGGTAAAACGTTAAGCCCACTTATGGGCAACATGCCTAAAGAAAGAATTGTTGAAAGCTTTCCTTTTTATTATGCTGGGGTAGATTACGCGGGACCAGTGTTTATATTAAGTCGCAAAGGCAGAGGCGCGAAATTAATTAAATCTTACATTTGTTTGTTTATATGTTTCAATACGCGTGCTATACATTTGGAACTCGTTGGTGACCTCTCTTCTGATGCATATTTACTCGCACTTAAGCGCTTCGTCTCGCGGCGCGGCAAACCGTCTAAAATATTTTCAGATAACGGTCGTAATTTTGTCGGTTTAAATAATGAATTTGCTCAGTTTTTATCACGGTGTAAGAGGGACATTGTTGAATACGCTAAAAATCAATCAATTGAATTTTCATTCATTCCGCCCTATTCTCCGCATTTTGGTGGCTTGTGGGAAGCGGGGGTCAAATCGTGTAAGTACCATCTTCGCCGTGTCGTGGGCAACGCACACCTGACTTTCGAGGAATACACGACACTACTCACACAAATCGAAGCTGTACTGAACTCTCGACCGCTGGCGCCCTTGTCTTCAGATCCTCGAGACTATCTTCCACTCAGCCCTGGCCACTTCCTGATCGGCCGGCCTCTCACCGCTCCAGTCAGTGACGATGACCTGCGAGACCTGCCTGCACATCGTCTCAATCGCTACAAGAGGGTGGAGCAGCTTCGTCAGCAATTTTGGACGCGTTGGGCAAAGGAGTATATTTCTGAACTCCAAACCAGACAGAAATGGAAAGATAATACGACAGATCTCAAGCCTGACACGCTTGTAATTATCAAAGACATAAACCTTCCGCCTTTGAAATGGCAATTGGGTCGTATAGTGAAGACGATACCTGGCAAAGACGGAATATGCCGAGTCGCAGACATTCAAACTTCATCAGGGATGGTGAGACGAGCATACGCTAAAATTTGCCCACTGTTGGACATCGAATGAAGGTGTTGTAAGCTGGTGCTTTCAAGGCCGCGGGCATGTTGGAGCCGCGTCTAACTGCAGCGGCAAGTACCTACCACGGAGTGTACCACAGTGCATCTAATAGTTTGTACTATACTGTAGTCGCGTCATCAACGACCAATAGGGGCGCTTTAAAATAACGTGATGTGAACGCGGATTGGTTAATTGTTCCCATACCCCACTATCCCTTGTCTTTTGTAAATTCTAACAATCAATATACTCGCAATTTTCGCTACATGAACATGACCTTTAATTTCTAATTCCCTCATCGACCATAAGATATCGATATTATAGTTGTGTAGCATTCACGCCGCTACAATTAGTATAGATGTAAATCCTGTTTTGGCTGTAGGCTGTAGGTTACATTATAAGTTTTTTTTTATTATATAGATCTAAGAGCTTTGTATTTTGTTTAATAAATAAATAAGTAAATACGTTTTACTGTTTAAAATGTTTATGCATCAGACTCCCTTTGAATATACCTACAACTAAGCTGTTTTTCTAAAATTATATTGTTTATTAGTACCTAATAAGTAAGTTTATGTTACGATAGGACTGACATACTTACAAAAAAACGTCTTATTTATTAATATTGTAACTTATTTGACGACCACTGTGGCGCGGTGGGCGAAGGTCCGCCTGCGACGCAGGAGGTTGCGGGTTCGATTCCCGCCTCCGGACAAATATTTGTACGATCTGCAGATATTTGTTCAGGGGTTCTGGTCGTTTTCTATGTATAATAAAAAATATCTATATATTTAATAATATTGTATAACGTATATCAGTCAGCTAGTATCCATAACACAAGCTCTGCTTAGCTTGGGGCTAGATGATGCTGTGTGGATTGTCCGGCATTATTATTATTATTATTATTTCCATGCCAAGGACAGGGTCACCCACACCGATGATCCGAGATCATCGGTGACGGTGACCCTGCCTGGGTGGACCTCTCCTCTAGTCAAATACAAATATAAACTTACAAATATTCCCGCCACGATCCTCATCGTATTGATTGTTGAAATAGACAGCATCATTATCGTATCGCGGTCTCTGTCGCTTGAATCTGTCCCTTTCTAACCCGTCAGCTGTTGCGCGGTCGGTTGTTACTGAAAGAAAAACAAGGTTTCAAGTAGCAAAAACTTTTTGGACTTTTTAGAAGCAAAAATAAGTTTTTGCTTCTAAAAAGTCCAAAAAGTTTTTGCTTTAGCTTTAGAAGCAAAAATAAGTTTTTGCTTCTAAAAAGTCCAAAAAGTTTTTGCTTTAGCTTTAGAAGCAAAAATAAGTTTTTGCTTCTAAAAAGTCCAAAAAGTTTTTGCTTTAGCTTTAGAAGCAAAAATAAGTTTTTGCTTCTAGATCATTTATCACATCAAACGCTTGGATGGGAAGACAACTCCATCGAAATGTTTGTCAAAAAAAATTATTTGTTGGTACCTAATTATAGAATATTTTCACCAACGTTTGCTATTCATCATCATTCATCATCAACAGCCTATAATAGTCCACAGCTGGACATAGGCCTCCCCTAATGGGCGCCATAGATGGCATCATTATTTGGGGGTTATTGCCCATAATCCCCACGCTGGGCATGCGGGTTGGGGATCGCAGTTCGGTGTAGTTGTTCTGCAGAAGGCGCTGCTGCCCGCCCCCCGGTGTGTTTCCCTTAGTCGCCTCTTACGACACCCACGGGAAGAGTTGGGGTGGTGAAATTCTATGCCGGCACCACACGGCAACGTTTGCTATTAATTTGTATTAAAATAGGTTCCTGTCACAAATTTTTACCAAAATATTGCCAAAATACATTTCTGAAATGAAATTTAACCTTATCGAATTTTAACATTAAAACAGTAATGTTTTATTAGTATTTGCGTACATAAGTATTTTTGAAAAAGTAAACCTGTACCTAAAGTACAAGAAGAAAAGTTCCAATGGACACGTACATTTTAATATGATTTTATAAAATTAAGTTAATCCATAAGCCAATTCTAGATTGTTATTAGGAAATTAAATTAGCGCGGGTTTAAGTTCCGCCGAAATCGAAACCGAGTGCGTGGCTTACGCACTATAATATAATAAGAAAAGTCGGAGGCCACAGGCGGCGTTTTAAAAAAAACCAAAAACTTTTAAACTATTTATTAAAATTTAAACTTATACAATATTAATTTAATTATTCTAAGTTGAAATCTAACGAAGCTACGCTCGGACAATGTTACAATGTTCACGTTCAAGTATAGAATGACGTGACCGGAGTATGTACAGCGCGCGTCAGAATTAAGTACCCCCCCCCCCCCCTGTCTACATAATATTTACGACTACTTCGAATTACCTTGTAACTTATCACAAATTTTCTTTTCATATGCAAAAATTTATCACACCGCCGCTCAGGATCGAACCACCCACCATTATACTCAAAGTCTGAAATTCCCAACAATAACAACTATTGTGTCCCACATACATTGAGATAGGGGGGTAGGTACTTATATGTGACGCGCACTGTACCTACTCGATGTATGACAATTGTGTACCGGACGAATGCAATGCTGCAATCCACGGCAGATTAGGTGTTTAGTTTCAATGTAACATGTTTTTCGCATAATTTTTAATTTTTAAACTCGACATAAAAAAACAATAGCTGTTTGAAAAAAAATGTGTGGACATGTTTATTTTTATACCTAGAAGTCTGGAAATTATCTAACATTTGAAAAACACGTTTGTGAATGGTAAACATTCATTAATTGCCAATATTTTTCCATCCATAGAAAAACATGTGTACCTACCTACCGAGTATCTATCTAGTCTATAATTACCTATATATTATAATAAAGAGGAAATATTTGATTGTTTGTTTGAATTGCCGTGTGGTGCCGGCATAGAATTTCACCACCCCAACTCTTCCCGTGGGTGTCGTAAGAGGTCACTAAGGGAAACACACCGGGGGACGGGCAGCAGCGCCCTCTGCAGAACAACTACACCGAACTGCGATCCGCAACCCGCATGCCCAGCGTGGGGATTATGGGCAATAACCCCCAAATAATGATGCCATATATGGCGCTCATTATAGGCTGGTGATGTTGATGTTGATGTTGTTTGAACTGAATAGACTCCATAACACTGGCCCAATTAGATTTTTTTTTTACTAATACTAATTCTTCATTATTTCTGATGAACATAATGCTAACGAATATTTTTAAAAACGTTGGGAATCTTTTTGAAAACTTCAATAATGTAAATCAACGTGCATGTGTGTGTGTAAAATATTATTAATATTTTTTAAATTTTAGTGATCCGTGATGTATGTGTGTAAAAATTTAGTTTTTTTTATGTTTTATATGGATACCCGTGCGACCGCTAGTATATAATGTGACAAACAAATACCTATAGTTTTATGAAGCAGATAGGTACTTATCTAGGTATCTTAGTATTTTTAGAAAGACCTGCTTATTGTTTAAAGAATTATTAGAATCCGGTAATGTGGCAATAATAAATAAATAAAGCTGTACAATCCACACAGCATCAATCATCTAGCCCCAAGCTAAGCAGAGCTTGTGTTATGGGTACTAGATGACTGATATACATAATAATATACGACGACATAGATATAATTTTTTACTCTACATAGAAAACGACCAGAATACCCAGAACAAATATTAGCAGATCGTAAAAAAAACTGAAGCTAAAGCTCCGTACAAATATTTGAACAACACTAACTAAACAGACTGCGTCATGTCATAATTAGAAAGACCTCGAAAGAAACTGTTTGTTTTTATTTCATAGTAGTTGCCTAGAAGCGATCGCTTTTAGCGATAAGGCCGCCGATTGTGCCACATTAGTTTTAGTAGTAGTTAATGTTTGTTTTTATACTGTTATAAAAGGTGCAATTAAGTTATTATTATCTTATCTTATCTTACCTTATCTTATAGTAAACTGCAGGTACCTTCGCCATAACATCAATTTGGGATCCGCAAAAACAATAAAACTTAAAAGATTTAAGCCCTGGACACCATTTGTTCCTGACCTTAGATTGTGTGTCCCTATTTTTATAATTATTTAAATTATGACTGAAATACATAGAGGTCATAGATATATTTTTTACTTTACATAGAAAACGACCAGAACACCCATAACAAATATTAGCAGATCGTAAAAAAACCGAAGCTCCGTAGGTACAAGTATTTTAACAGACTACGTCATATGTAATAATTACAAAGACCTCGAAAGAAACTGTTTGTTTTTATTTTATAGTAAAACTGCAGGTACCTTAGCCATAACATCAATTAGGGGTCCGCAAATAACAAGAAACCTTAAAGCATTGACGATTTAAGCACTGGACGCACAAATTTGTTGCTGACCTTAGATTGTGTGGCCCTATTTATATATTTATTGAATTTATGACTAAAATATGTACCTTATGCTGAAATAAACCAGAAAACCTGTCTTATGCAAGACTCACAAAAAATCTACTTTTCTACAAAAATATTATTTGTTAAAAAATAATAATAAAGAAAGTAATTATTGATTCAGATCGGTAAACATTATAAAATAAACATCAAAATATAACAATAAAATACGTGGTAATATTGCCAGCATTCTGGGCACGCTGCCTTCTGGTGACACAAAATAAAAATAACACAAATAAAAAAAACCCTTTTATATCGCAGATTAACATTATCCAATCACAGCAGTATTTTTTAATGTTAAAAGTTTTTTTTTTATTTATTTGAATAATTAATTAGGCGATTAATTGACTAATTTAAAATAAAAACATCAGCACGGAACCCTTCTACACCTTTTCAACTTGGCTGCTTTTAATCCATAAACGTGTAAAGCTCGGTTTTGTTCCGGTTTTTGTCTAGGTTTTTTGCACATCAATAACAATTCTAGATTTCCTTAGTTTTGCTTACGATAACCACGACTTTATGACTACTAAGAATTATCAGTCTGTAAAGTACCTACCGCCATAGACTAACAAAACACAATAGACTGCTAATGCTAATAAAGAACTATAGATTTGTTAGTCTATGCTACCGCGAAAGTGCATGATCTACAACACAATATTTATACTTCTACTGGTCGCATTGCTTCATATTGCTATTTCTATCTATTAGAAAGAGTTTTTATTTAGGAACTTTTTAAAAGCGCAAAAAGCCTTTGTTAACAAATAAAATTACAATTATCTAACTAAATAAAAACTAGTATTTACAATTGAAACAATTAAGCTAACTGCAGACTGTTGCGAACAAACTACAGGTAGCTCAACTGACCATAACAATATTGGCTTATTCCCAGAGGTCCACGACTCTAGCTTGTTAATACAAATGGTCACATTCCGTCTTTTGATTTTGGTATTTTCTTTTCCGTTGTTCTTCGTTTTCTTGTTCATAGGATTTCATAAATTTAAAATGTTAATTCTGTTTAGTTATTATTTATTGTGTAAACGTATTATCACGTCTTAAACCAGTTCGTCATTCATTGCCTTTTTTGTATACCTACACTGTACACAATATTATGGAAACGGCTTTAGCAAGCAACTTCTGGCAAACCAGTATTTATTCATAACCATCTACACAAAATCGAACAAAATATGTACGTACACGATAAAACGGAACAGTAAAACGGAGACATGACGTGTGAACGGGCCGTAAAGTCGTTTGTTTTCGTAATATTGTGTTCTACAACACAATATTACGAAAACAAACGACTTCAGTAAATTAGGGAACAATATTGATTAGCGAATTTTGTAACAAAAGATGTTAAGATATTATGTTATTATATGATGTTACGTTTTTTATGTTGTTTTATGTATGTGCGGTTTGTGTATCCTCTTTGCCGTTTATAAATAAATATATTTTATTTTTTTAAGCATGATTTGGACTTTTTTGTGGTTAATATAATAATTATATCATATCATATTGAAGGTTATTTATTGCGAACTTATTATTTATTTTATTCCTTTGTTGCCATCGCTTTGCGCGACCGAGGTCGCTGGGCGACTAGAAGAAAATAAAAAGTAAAAAAAATATTATTTTTTTTTTCTAATATTGGTAGTTTTGTCCAGTTCTGTCATCACGTTATCTTATTTCACTGACACATGATTATTTTGTAATGTTTTGTTTGTAAATAAGCAATGAATGAGTAAATAATAAAATTATGTCAAGACCTTACAACGTTCTACTGATTAGTTAGATGCATAGGTCATCTCCAAGGCTGAACTAAACTGACCACAAATTACTTACCAAGAATAGAGGAACTTACAAACTAACCACAAATTACTAAGAATAACTACAAATTACTAGAAGCACACATTTATTAGTTTTTTTCTATTATTCCTTTTTAATGCATTGTCTAATGAGAACTTGAATGCCGTGAAATCATAAAGTTTAGGCAGGAATATGAAGAGTAGGTATAGGTATTACGAAAAACCTATTATACAGAAGAGATTACATGTAGCGATAAGGCCATTCTTTGTACAGTGCGCATCAGAATTAAGTACCCCCATTGTCTACTAAATATTTACGACTTCTAATTCCCTTGTAACTTATCACAAATTTTCACGTGCAAAAATTTGTTACGCCGCCGCTCAGGATCGAAAATAATACTCAAAGTTTGAAATTCCCAAAAATAACAACTATTGTGTCCCACATACATTAGGGGGGGATAGGGGGGGTACTTATAATGTGACGCGCAATGTACATCTTCTCGGCCCTAGTATCTCTTTGGTACAAAGTATTGTATGTACCTATGAATTTGTATTCATAGATTAATAAATAAAAAATGCCGGACATTCCACTCATCTAGCCCTAAGCTAAGCTGAGCTTGTGTCTAGATAACTGATACACATAATACTAATTATACACATAGAAAACGACCAGAACACGCTGAACAAATATTAGCAGATCGTACAAATATTTGTCCCGAAGTGAGGCGAGAATTGAACCCCGAATTTCTGCCGTGCAGGCTGATCTTCGCCCACCGCGCCTAGGTCGTCCTATCAAACTTCTTGTCTAACTATTCTGGTCGTTCCATATATAATAACAAATATCTATCTATGTAATAATATTGTATTATGTATATCAGTCATCTAGTACCCATAACACAAGCTCTGCTTAGCTTGGGGCTAGGTGATGCTGTGTGGATTGTCCAGGACCATTTATTAAATACATAGGTAATACTAGGCAATGATGATTAACATCATTGGTCAAACTTTTCAGAACCGTAAAGCTAGAGTAACTTACGAATATTTCCATTGATGTTGTAAGTCAGCTGTTTCCACGCGTAGACCTCAGTAAACCCCCCGACTCTTCTCTGCTGGGCGTGGACCAGAGTCCAGAGTCCAAGGAATATCACCAGCTTCATTCTGGTACCACCTGGAAGTAGATACACTCTCTTTTTTTTATCTTATAATAATAAATAGCCAATTATGTTCTATTCAGACATTTTTAATTTATAATTGACTATTTATTTTATGTGATTTATCAGTGAATTTTATGCTGTATTGTTAGACTGTTACCTAATTTATTTGATAATGCTTTTATCTGTAAAACATAATTTATTTTTATCATTATTGGGTACTATTTTTTGACATGTAACCTAAATAAGTATTGTTACGAATAAAGAACTTGCACTTTCTGTGTAAAATAAAAAACAACAACATAAGCCTAAGTCTGCTGGACATAGGCCTCCCATATTCCACGCAAAACCTTCCAGGAAAATCTAACAAAATGGATAGGTAATTTAAGCTACCTGTAGTCTGTTTGCTGCAGTCTGCAGGTAGCTCAATTGTTTCAAATTTAAATACTAGATCTAACTTGGTTATTTAATTGCAATTTTCTTTGATAAGTATAGTTTTTACCCACTAATACAAGATACATATTACTTTGCTATATCTTTTCATTATGTATGTATGTACAGACAGAAGCATTAATTGGTAACCCCCCTAATAGCTAAAGTTTACATTGCAAATCACTGTACGATTTACAAATCTTTTACTCAAATACTAAGAAACAAAAACGTAACACCCAGTGGAAATCGAACCAGACATCCAATCGCTCACATGACAAGTTGACCACGCACCAACCAACTAAACCAACGAACCAGTTATCAGAGCGTCGAAATTTTATGTTATTAAGTGTTCGACAGCGGATTTTTATTTATGAGATCTCTTTACACTGGATAAGAAAAAAAGAAGTGTTTGAGGGTAGATTTAAATATAATCTTGGTGAACAATGAAAAGGTCACTAGCCATTTCCAATTCTAGTCTTGACTTACTGGTTTGAATCATAAATGAATTGAAGAATATTGAAGGAAATTATGCAAATTAAGAATTTTGTGAGAACTAAGATTGCGGTGCTATTCGAACAGCAAATGAGTAATCAGGAGATTGCTCGTTTTGAATTACGGTAAGTTATCAACTTATTATTCTTGTGTCATAATCGTTACGAAACAAATACATATTTTTTTAGTAAAACCTTGTTATCTTTAACTTCATTTAAGTATTGATTTGTTGTCTTACAGATAAAAACCGTGCGCTTAAGTGTAATGTGGGGATGTGAATGTAAGAAGCAATGGCAGATAAACAACAGGAGTGTATACAAATCAGTGAAGTCGCCACAATAATATTGTTGACATTCAGACTAGTTCGCCTTTTGCATCCACTCATTCTACTGCTCAACAATATTTGATATCAACATCAACAGAAGGCATTTGCATGCAACTGATATACTTACACAATTATCGAGCAGCAAAAATAGGACTGTCTGCTGAACTCCACCGCAGGGCATGAATAACTTTAGGTAAGTGATAATACTGATTATTCTCAACAAATTCGAACACCTTTATCTCTGATTATCATCATAATAATAATATTTTTAACAAGTTAGTATTTACACGAACTAAATAAACATTATACAGTTGATTTTTTTTTCTTTTTAGGTTTTGGAGATGGATATCCTCTATGGGTCCTGGAGAAATAGTAAAAATAACTGGGCGCATGAATGACGAGCAATTGAAAGTGTTGAAGGTTACTACGCGGATCGCGTATCCAGAAGCCCAAATTTATTTTGTCCATGATAATTGTGGAGTGCATCGTACGCGGATGGTTTCTCAAGGGTTGTTCATCTCTAGAAGACATTACTTTTATTTCTTGGACATCTAAAAGTTCGGACCTAAATCCGATAGAAAATATGTGGGGTCAAATGGTTTTAAATTGAGATCCGATCCGTTAGCCCTTAAGCTATTAAGTATCACTAAATATAAAGGACGATAAATATCACTACCTACTAAACCCTAATGTAATTTTACCTTTAAACATTGTCAGAAAAACTCCATTTGACCTCATTTACTTTCAAAACTACCTGATTATTTAGTATTCTATGATTTACAAGAGATCCAAATTGTTTAATTCATTAGATTAGCAAAGTAAACGAAAATCTAATGAAAACATATGTGTATTCTCGAGCACTAAATCGAAAATGGAATATTATTTTTCAGGATAAGAAGCTATTTGTAAGTAGGCTAAATAATAAAATAAAACATGTCAGAATTAATTACATTTTTTGTGTTGTTGTTTGTATCTAAGGCAAATTTTTGAAAAAAATAAACGAAATTGTTTACCTGAAATTATTATTATTGTTTTATTTTATCAATTACTTTAAATTCATACTAATAGACAAAAACTTCACTATTACACATGAATAAATGTCATTACATTACTAAAATTAAGTAGTAGTTAAACAAGTACGACAAGTGCGAGTGTAACTCGCGCGCCGAGGGTTTTGAACTTTTGTCGTTTAGGTAGGTACGTATATTGACGACCTGTTAGCGCGGTGGGCTTACAACGCAGGAGGTTGCGGTTTGATTCCCGCCTCGGGACTAATATTTGTAAGATCTGCAGATTATTTGTTCGAGTGTTCTAGTCCTTTTCTACGTACCTACACAAAAATAAATCATCTAATGTAATACTTATATATACTTTATTAAGTATAACAGATATCGTAGTAGTACGAATTACACAAGCTTGCTTCGCTTGTCGCTAAATATTATGTGTGGATTATCCAGGATACATTACTCTTCTCATATTTTTTTGGAGCACGGTGGAATTCATGAATTCAATAATCTTATTATCTAAATATTCTTCGAGCGCAGTGGAATACATTTGGGTATGGACTTTAAAATTTTGAGAACAACGGCTTCGTGGCGCTGTGGAACCCTACTATTACAGTTACTACAGAGATTAGTGGGTAGGTAAGTGGGTTGGTACCTACAATTATTTTTTCGACTTTTTTCCACGTATTTCACTAAGTATGAAACTTAGACGATTTTTAAAACCTGTTTTGAATTGTCGAAATCCATACCTTTGATTTGATATTGCTCTCAATGAAATAGCCCCCATTGTATGAAAATTCGTTTTTTGACCATATTTCGAAAAGTATTGTTTTTACAGACTTCTCTATATTTTTCCTGTAAAATATAGACCTATATCTACAAACGCTTAGTACATTTTATATAGATCACTCTGCTATCTTCGGAGATAGAGGGGGGGGAACGGTCAAATTTTCGACCTTTTTCAAAATATTTCGAAAAGTATAAAACCTATCGAAATTTCAAAAACTGCATTAAAATGTACAAACTGATACCTTTCATTTGATACCCAACTCGGTGGGGTAGTCACCCCTTTAGAAATTTTTCCCGCCCTTTTTTGACCATATTTCAAAAAGTATTATTTTTACAGATTTCTCTATATTTTTCCTGTAAAATATAGATCAATACCTACAAAAACTTGGTACATATCAAATCGATCGTTCTGCAATCTTCGGAGATAGAGGGGGGGTACCGGTCAATTTTTCGACCTTTTTCAAAATATATCAAAAAGTATAAAATCTATCGAAATTTCAAAAACTGCATTGGAATGTACAAACCAATACCTTTCATTTGATACCCAACTCGGGGGGGTAGTCACCCCTTTAGAAATTTTTCCCGCCCTTTTTTGACCATATTTCAAAAAGTATTATTTTTACAGACTTCTCTATATTTTTCCTATAAAATATAGATCAATACCTACAAACACTTGGTACATATTACGTCGATCGCTCTGCAATCTTCGGAGATAGGGGGGGGGAACGGTCATTTTTTTGACCATTTTCAAAATATTTTAAAAAGTATGAAATCTACCGAAATTTCAAAAACTATTTTGAAATCTACAAACGAGTACCTTTCATTTGATACCACTTTCGACTTTGTAGGTTCCATTTAAAATTTCGATTTCAAAATTTGTATGGAAAATCTTCATTTTGATTTTTCATTTATTTTCATTTATTTTTCTATAAATATGTGCGGGCGCACAAAATGTATTATTATTTAAAATTTCAAGTCAATAGCTGCAGTAGTTTCTGAGATATTAAGGATTCAAAACACAAAACAGACCCAAAGCGATTTCATAAGGGTTTTGCAACCGATGGCAAAACCCTAAAAACAAAAACATCCACTGCAAGGATTCGATGACGATCATTACGATGTGCAGTGACAGAATCCCGGTTACACTAACCACTACACCATAGTTACATGTGATACAGGCTCGAAATTTCAGTATCGTTACTCCTAATAAAAGAAATGTAGGTGTTGAAAAAACATTTGTTTTTTATTTAAACAATTACATAAATTTAAAAAAAAAAAAACAAAAATAAAAAATAATGTAAATTAAAATGAATATATAAATCTTCACGGGTTTGAACCTACATGCTACTGAATGATAACTATGACATATTCTGTGAGGGGGTTACCAATTAATGCTTCTGTCTGTAACCTAGTTGATGTGGTTTTTTCTTCACAAACTATATTTTGTTAGAACATATGGAAAGGTTTCGCGCGGAATTGTTACTAAATAATTTCATCCTTTTTAGACTAAATCCTTTTTTGACAGTTGTATTAAAAAACTTCTATGGATTAACCAAAATGTATAACGTGTATAACATCCAACCAAACTTCGAACTTAAAGTTCAACTTACCTTTACCTTGTAACTTAGTTATTTATCACAGATTCCGTCGATCACAATGAAAACACCAGCCAACTTTCGTTCAAAACCTGATTTCACCTAACAGTCTCATAAAAATTTACAATAATTGACTTGGCATTTAGATAACTGTTTATTTTTTTCTAACTACCTCAACGAATTAGAAGCGTCTATTTCTTATCGTCACTAGAATAACACTGAGTGACCGTAAAGCTATTACAAATGACCATGTTTGTTATTAGACGATCCGATTATCTAGGTAGGTCGAAAAGTCGGTTACAGTTTTCATTCTACCAAGTCGAGCCCTGTCTGAAAATCAGCGTCGCTATTGGCTTTGCTTGTAGCGGCATTAATGATGACAGGGACCTATTTGGACCCCTTGTAACACTGTTTCTTTATGTCTGTTTTCTTTTGTGTTTATTTCTTATTATTTTCTATTTTTCATTATTATTTTCTATTTTTTGTATCTTAATTGCCTTATTTACTTTAGTGTGTATTGTGTTACTGGGTTTCAAATAAATGTATTATCTTTCTTCTTTCTTTCTTTAACGATTTTTGTTGTTTTCGTAAACATGAACTTGGTTTATATGAATTTCATTAATGTATTTCATTTCCATGATCACGGGCTTTTAGTGACCTGCAGCCTTATTATATAACTTGAAATCCATTACCAGTGAACTTCAACCGATCACCAGTTGTAGACCCAGTCAGAATGTTGTCGGTATTGTCTAAGGTATTCAGTCTTCGGTTTCAGCTATTTACACAATACAAAAGTGACAATCGAAGTCCAGGCGTTTGAAATGCCAAACTGAAGCCGATTACGATTTCTAGTTGAGTAAACCAGGCTAAGCACAATATGATAAACCCGATGATAGATTTCAGATTACAATAACTTAAAAACTTAAAGTTCAATAACTTTAAGTACTTAATTGAAATCTGCTATTATTACAAAATAAGCACTTCGGCAAGTCAAATTTCATACAGTTAATTGTTTTAAGATAACAAATAAACGGAGAATGTAGGTATCTATTTTTATTTACCTACTTATGTACGAATTTTGGGAAAACTTACAACTAAAAAATTATAAAACAATAAATATTATCTGAATAGGTACATGAAAGTACCTACAATGTAGGTAGGTACGTAGGTACGTTGCTGAAGCTATTTACAAAGTTTCCACTTGTAGAAAAACAATTGTATAGAAAGAAAGAAAGAAAATCGTTTATTTGGCTCACACGAGAAAACATTAGTAAAAAAAATTATAAACTAGCGGTCTGCCCCGGCTTCGCACGGGTATTTAACAAAAATTGTTTTTTTCATACGGAACCCTAACTTTTTTGAAAATATTATATAGCCTCCAACAAACAATTTGGCGTCAATTAGAGCTTATTTTAGACCTTAACGTGATATAAAGGTGCTATAGCAGCAGCAATAACAACTTTTGGCAACATAAGAGTGTAGTCTAACAAAATATTCCACTGTGAGCTATACAGCATAGTTTTAAGGGTAATAACAAGATGAGTTTAAAGGTTAAAGACATACAGCAGCAATTTGTAACGCTATAATACAGGCTAAGCATCTTGTTTTATAGCTGTAAGTGAATCTTACAACCATAGAATCTAAATAAGAAGTAAGCACTGACTACAACCCCCCAAAGTGCTATGCAAGCGCTAACGAACTCTTGCCAAGAACTAAAAGTTGTACAAAAGCAATAATTACTTATACAATGGTTATTATAGCACCAAATACTTAAAGAGGTACAATACTCTCTTATATTACTTAAAGTTGTAACAGTGGGAACATTTTTCGCTATCATAGAACTTCTAGTGCCTAATGTCACTTCTGTATAGGTTTAGGTAGAGTAATAGATCTCAATACCTCTTCTGTAACCCTTATTTGTTCACTTGTTGATATCAGAGCAATGGCGAAGTGATAGTAGGTACTAGAAGTAGTCAAGCGGGAGTTTTCTGCGAAAATGTCAATCTGGGTCCCGTACATAATTTTCTAAATAATAAATCAAATTAAACACAATATTTCAATCACATTTCTTTTATTCTTTTTTACAAAGTAAATTAACTTAGTTTTTCTTTAAATGAATCATATTCAAATATATTTATTTATCACACTGAATCCTTATATTTGTCATTTAAAAACTATAAAGCAAAAAAATTATCTGATAAAGATTCATGAAATTCAGCTTATCATCAAGATTTATAGTAATAAATCAATAAAAATATAGTCAAGATCAAGAGGTTATTAATTTGTATCATATCATTCACAATCAGACCTACAGCTTGTACTAGTAGGTCTCTTTTGCAGAGGCCGCCTTCCGACTTATCAAGTCCTTTATCAACATCATCTTTCTCTTTGTTTTTTTTTTTTGTCAAGTTTTACACGTTTTCATATCGTTATAACAAAAAATCTAATTCGCGTTCACCTTCTGCATAAGTTGAAATATTTCTTATTTTTACTTGACACTTTATTCGTCGCCCATCAAGTTGTAGTAAGGTGTTTGTGGATTTTACAAGTTTTAACGCATTGCATTTAGGCCATTTTAGTACTATTATTATGTTTCCATGGATCCGATGGAGCATGCAGTACACAGCACATATTTTCCTTTTTCTATAGTTTGTACAATTGTTGTGTACGGCATTCTGAAATTAAAATACAAGTTATTTCATGACGTCACTGAAAAGAGGAGATGAAGGAGGATGAAGGAGATGAATGAGAGGAAAGAGAAAAGATACAGTGAATAAAATATATACATAAAATTGAATCTCCTATGCCGGCATCCTATCATAAGTACTTATAAGCCTAACACAGAAATCTATATCTGATTTCTAAATAATTGATAAATTTTAAACATAAACATAATATAAAGGACCTTTTTCTTATTTTTGAGTGGTTTTAAAGTAGCAGTATGCGTTACTTTCGCGTTACTGTAAAATAGAAGTGTAATGAATGTCACTCAAAAAGCTACGGACAGACAGTACTACGGATCCCTAAATTTGTTTGCCCACCATTTAAAGGTTGCGAATTGATCTGACTAAGGTTATAAAAACAGAAGCAACTATGATTTATATAAAGTATTTTACTTATGCTTCATTATGTGTATTAATTACGACTAGCACGATACTTTAAACTGGAATAAACAATGTTTTATTCGATTCTTCGAAAACTTTTATGTTACTCCATATCTAATACATTGTTTATTTTCAGTAAAGAGACATTAGTCATCGGGCGCTTGAATAATTTGTTAATAATACATATACTTAATCACAATGTACTTACGTTCGCAGTGAAAAATCAACCTCTCCTGTAGTCAATAAGTTGGAACTAAACGATTTCATTTCAGTTTCACAAACGAGGCGCCCTTTTGGATTAATAAATATCTAAACATTTTACGCACACAAAACTAGAAGTAATTATTCTGTTGATAAAAAAAAGAATATCGTGATGTTAAAATTTAAGAACCTTATAGCTCTTATAGATACCTTTTGGAGCTCAGAGCGTTAATAATCACCCATTTGCCACCCTCATTCCACCTAAAGACATAGTGAGTGACGTTGTAGTTCTGTTGTTCCCCTTAAAGAGTTAGTAGTCACCTATTTGCAGCCCTCAAAGCACCCAAAGAGTTAATAAACGCTATATTAATCTATTGTACCACTAAAGGACTTAACTTCCGCTTATTTATCGCGTTTTTATCTCTTGTAGTTTCAGTTTTCGCTATTATAGCTCTCTAATAGCTCTATTATACCTCTAAACCAAATCTGTAACTCTGTTGTACAGCCATTAAATAACCCAAGGCGATATAAAAGTGTGCCCAATTCGGGGGTATAGAGGAGTTATAGTGCGCTCTAACTCCAAATAGTAACACTTATTAATAACTGTAAGATCTGGTTAGCGCTCTTATACATCTAATATAGCTCTTGTCTTAGCGCCTAAGTGTTAGTTGGTATGTTCATCACGGAAAATTAAGGATTCTAATGGTGAAAGAATTTTTCAAATCGGTCCATTAGTTTCGGAGCCTATTCAATTCAAACAAACAAACAAATCTTTCTTTGACAAGAGTCGAACAACGCTGGTTTTCTGGGCCTTTATGCGACATCATCATCATCATAATCATCAGCCTATAACAGTCCACTGCTGGACATAGGCCTCCCCTAATGAGCGCCATAGAAGGCATTATTAATCATTTGGGGGTTATTGCCCATAATCCCCACACTGGGCATGCGGGTTGGGAATCGCCGCGCCGTTCAGTGGAGTTGTTCAGCAGAGGGCGCTGCTGCCCGCCCCCCGGTGTGTTTCCCTTAGTCGCCTCTTACGACACCCACGGGAAGAATGGGGGTGGTGAAATTCTATGCCGGCACCACACGGCCTGTATGCGTGCGACCTTTTGTTTGTAGTTTAGTATAAAAACTAATATCTACCTAATAAAAAGAGGATAGACTTCATTGTTTGTTTGTTTGTATGAATTGAATAGGCTTTGAAACTACTGGAATTTTCCCTGACGAACATAGGCTATAGAATATTTTCAAAAAAGTTAGGGTTCGACATGAAAAATTAAATTTTTGTTAGATACCCGTGCGAAGCCGGGCGGACCGTACCTAAATATTTAATGATAATATCATAAAAAAATCCTAAATAAACTAATTTGAAACAAAAAAACAGACAGATAAAAACACAGTGCACACTTGATAATTTTGCATAGTTATACAAAACTTTAACGAGGGTCAACGCTAGGTATTTTTCCTAGTTATTAAGAATCGTTTACTTGAGGTTAGATTGATAATCTTTGACCAGACATAGCACAAAATAGATAAATTAGATAGGTTAGGTAGATATTTACTTCTTATACTAAATTGGTGCTAGGCTTATTAGTAACAAAATAGTACATTGTTAACCTAGGGTTGGATTGGAAGCAACTTATTTAGTCCCGAGACGTGGTTTGGAGCCCAACCGTAGCGAGGTCTAAAAAATATTAAACTATTCTCTATTATTTAAGATAATAAAATTCAGAAAAAACAATAACGTACTTACAACTAGTTTTTACACTTTATAATTATTACCTAAATATCTAAGCCGTCACCATAAGGCAGACTGCCTAGAATGTTGGCAGCATTGCTACGTTGGATGGCGGTGCTAATGCAATAAAATCAAAAATTCTGATCGCCTATGGAGTCTATGAGTAGCTTTGAGGTCTTTATAAATTGCATATAGCTAGTTATAAATAAAATATCTTGTATTTGTATTTTCCGTATTTTGAGTTTGGCCAGAGTTTAGCAAAGCTGTTGTTAACTTATATAATAGTGTACAATAAAGTGGTTTGTGTGAAGTTTGTGATTGTTATTTTTAAACAATAAGGTACATAAAGAAACAAATGGGATATGAGAAAACACTTTATTTATACAATTATAATGGAGATTTTCAGTTAGATTCTTATATTTACCCTTAATATAAAATTTATATTTTAATTGGTGCATATTTTAACCACAATCATTACAATAGTATTTATTTATCCTGGTTCCTATCACAAGCTTTTTATTGTATTAAAAATAGTTTAAAATAGTTTCCTATGTGTGTACATAGGTACATATTAGTGTTAATAGGTAATAAAAATAAGGGTTTTCTTTGAAAAAAAAATTTGGGTCAATTCATTTCAGTAATGTATTTTAAAAATAATAGTGGTAGGAATCCAGATAAATACAATTTTAATACAATGCAGATCACGGTGTAAATAATATGCTGAAATTACAAATAATTTTGATATTCATTTGTATATATTTGGGAAATTTATCCATGTCGCCGGAGTTATTCTTTTACATTAGAATCACACTAATATTGTAAATGCTAATAGATGGATAGATCGATGTTTGTTATTTCAAAGTGCTGAACAGATCAGGCCGAAATTTAGATAGAAGATAGAACATTCTATAATGCACACAAAGAAAATTACAATTATAATAATAATAATAAATCATAATACCTAATTAATAAATCATTTATTTCAAGCAACATATGAAAAGTTAAAGATGGTAAAAACTTATTCTAGGGCCCATATCAACAAATACCTTACAGATGTAACAGAATGATGCTGGCTGCATTGCTTCGCTGTATGGCAATGGCAATGGGTCTGCCATTAATTTTTGACACTTTAAAATATCCATTTCGTTCCTTTAATTTTATCTAACATTCTAATTCGGTAGGAATAGTTTAATTCAAAACTAGCTGGGTGCCCGCGTTTTCACCCGCGTAACTACCGATCCCGCGGGATTTTCGGGATAAAGTCCTATAATATAGGACTTTATCCCGAAAATCATCCTATTATGTTAACATATTATGTTATTCCAAGTCATAAACTATCTGTGTACCAAGTTTCATCAAAATCCGTTTAGTAGTTTTTGCTTGAAAGAGTAACAAACATTCATCCATACTTACAAACTTTCGCGTTTACAATATTAATACAATGTATTCTATAACTAATCTATACTAATATTATAAAGAGGAAAGGTTTGATAGTTTATTTGAATTGAATAGGCTCCTAACTGCCACAGTACACATATGGACAGTATGGAAACGCCTAGTTGATGAAATAATAGAGTGATTCCTTATTCCTCCTATTAAAAAACATTTCTTATAATGTTTATTATTAATTATTACAAATGATTCACATAAAAGTACTTGCGTCTACTACGAAACGTCGGAATTCTTTATTACCTATACGAATTTTTGTATAAAATATTCTCATTCTACCTATCGACTCTAAACAACCTTTAAACCGCCGTCATTCTGATTTTCAAATAAATTCAAGAATTCATTGTGATCAATTACACGGACTCATTATTCGATAACAATAATAATACTTAGTACATTTTTCTTTTATTAATCACCAGGAAGTTTAAAATACGAAAGCTCCGGTTTTGATGAAACCGAGTTCACACAGCTGTATACAACGCAATATTATCGAGCATTTTTCAAAAAACTAGCATGTCTGCTTGTCTAGACGCGACAACCGCTACTGACAACACCGCGAAAACCTCTTACAGGTCCTACAAACGCTCGAAACGGCTCACTCACACAAGCATGCGCATCTATGCTTGTGTGAGTCAGCCGTTTCGAGCGTTTGTAGGTAGTTTCCATACTGTACTGTGTAACTACTGTACCAATTTGAAAAATTCTTTCAACATTAGAATTCTAAACATTCCCTCCCATAGGCTATACACAATTTTCAAAAGGGATCTAAATGAAAAAATATTTTTCTTAAATAGTGCGAAGCCGGGTATTGCCCGCAATTCCCACTATAGGACCGCTATTCTGCAATAAATCCCTCCACGGTATAATGCTGGCGCGTCAGAGGCAGAGCTTCCAACAGTCTGTGAGGGTCCGCCAGCCAGTCGTAGGGGGAGTGGGTGTTGGGAGCACACACCAGCCTTCCGATCAGCCAGCGCATCAGCTCCAACTTCTCTATGATCGTTCTGAGCTTACTGTAACGAGGAGAAATCATTGTTAGTAAATAAATAAAAATAAATGCCTTTTATTTCGATGCAGTAAATTATTATATCATTCATCAAACTGATACTCAATGACCTCTGTGGCGCGGTGGGCAAAGGTCCGCCTGCGACGCAGGAGGTTGCGGGTTCGTTTCCCGCCTCGCGACAAATATTTGTACCATCTGCAGATATATATTAAGGGTGTAAAAAATATCTATCTATGTAGATTAATTAAGTACTTACTGTAAAAGATAAAATGAAAAAAAAACAATTTAATAATATTGTATTATGTATATCAATGATCTAGTAAGCACAAGCTCTGCTTAGCTTGGGGCTAGATGATGCTGTGTGGGTTGTCCGGCATTATTTATTTATACTTACTCATACATCGGTCCCCGATTCTCCTCGGCTCCCTTCACCTGGTCCTTGCAGTCCCTGAGTTCCACCAGAGCCCGGTCCAGCTCCTCGCGAGTAGCAGCCGCCCGCGACTCCGCTTCTATAGACAGAGCGTTCAGATGCCGCAGCTCACACTCCGCTTGGCCGAACTGATTGAGTGCGTCTAGAATGGCTCTGGAAAGATAAATAAGGGTGGATAATCCTTAAGATCACACATCAGCTTAAGAGCTGCCTATGTATTACAGTAATAATAATCCACACAGCATCGTCTAGCCCCAAGCTAAGCAGAGCTTGTGTTCAAAATCTAGGATCAAAATCAAAGTGCTTTATTTCCTTTAGACCTTACAGGACTCTTGTAGACATCATAAAAAACAAATTACTAAGGCAAAACTGGGAGATAAAGCGATCACTTTGATTCATTGTTCACTGCAATCTTTTTAAGGTAAAGTAAAGAAGTGAACAAGAAATCTTAGTTTGGTATGGCTACTAGATGACTGATATACATAATACAATATTATTTTTACATATATAGATATTTTTAGTATACAAAGTAAACAACTAGAACACCCTGAACAAATATCTGCAGATTGTACAAACATTTGTCCCACAACCTCCTGTGTTGCAGGCAGACCTTAGCCAACCACAACACGGAGAATGTCGAATATACATATAATAATACATACTTTTTAGTCTAAATACATACTTTTTCCTCTCAATCATCTCAGCATCTAAACTACTGTCTGGTGCATTTATCAGTGCAGTGACAGCATGAGATTGTGTCAGAGATTTGGCGGTGACCTTTTCTAGAACCTTCCATACAGCTGTGTCACCATACTCTGCTAGTGTCACCTCATTTGCACGCTCCAATACTTGTGGGGTCGCTGCAATGCAAAATAGAAACCTATTTTAGTCGTAACTTAGCATCTAAATAAGTTCAAAATGAAATTAACAAACTAAGAATCAATTTTCCTAGGAATACCTAGGAAAATGGGTTTTTGGTATTTGTAGTTTTTTTATTTAATAAAATTAAAGAATACTTTGACAGAATTCAACCAAAATTTAGATAATTGTCTACCCATTGAATTTGAATCCATAAAATAGAATAACCTGTGATAGAATGTGCAAATTGTTTCGTTTTATGTATTTCTAATACATAATTATTATAAGCTGTTGCACATGAGTGTAAAGTTCGTACAACAAGTATCTAACACAGTTGATTTATCTGTTACTTAGTTGGTGCTTGGTGTTTGTTGTTGTGGTTGTTTGTTGTTCTAAAATTACCTCTATGAGAGAATTAGATAGCTGGTACCGAGTTAGATAGAAGCTGGATTTTGTTACACTTACATGATAAAGGTTTCGCATCTAAAAGCTTCTGTTTCGAAGAAACCAGAGCCAAATCTTTTAGTTTCTTTTCAATGTCGTCTTCAAAGTTTGGCTCAATTTTAGCTGAAAATAACTCTTCGGAAGCCTGTTGTAGTTCATGTGCGAAGCGATTGCTTACATCTCGTAGCGCTTTGAATCCAGACATGTTATAATATTTGCTGTATTTATTAATTTACACATCAAAAACAAAATTCCAAAACAAAACAAACAAACAAAGTTTCGTTCGATTATTTCAATTCAACCGAATCTCTTCCTTCCCCACAGAACATCAAGCTCTTCCCTTCCCTGAATGAAATGAACCAACGAACGAACGAGCCGAACGAACTCACTGAACCTTCTTGCACTCCTCTCAGACTAAGCTTGAACCAAGGCATGAACTCAATATCTTCTTCTTTGTTTTGTAGGTACCTACCTACTGTAAACAAAGCCATTCACGTACTCACGTCTTGTCTCGTAGATACAACTTTGTTACTACCTTGTTGGGTGATTTTGTTCGTCCAAGATCAAGATAAAACAAATGGCGCCGTGCCCCGCCCCGCCCGCCGCCCGTCTCGCCCCGCGCCTGCGCCCGTGTTTTTATTTTGATTGATTCATTGATTGAGTCCAATCCAATGTTATGTTTACAACAGAAATGCGTACATATGTACCTCTTTTCTTTTTAGTTTAATAAACCAACTCTTCCATCAACAGAATTCAGCCGGTGCATGCAGTCCAAACCAAACAAAATTCGAGCCACTGCGAGGTCAGTCTAGAAATCAATGTAAACCAAGTCATGATCCGATAATGATGTCCTACTGGACGGACAAGAATTTCTTTACCATCGCTGAAACAATGGAACTAAAAAACAATGGAAATGCCTAAGCCGATAATTTAGTGCTTTCAGAAATCATACAAACATCTGAATCTTACAAAAATGTCTACAAGCACCAGCGAAAGACCGATAGGGTCACAGAACCATATCGAAACAAGCTTGAACAATTTGCCGACTGAAATATTCTTCATATTTTTTGAGTACTTTGCTCCAAGAGACATTGTAAGATGCCGGCAAGTGTGTACTCGCTGGCGGGATATCATTGACACTATCCTTCAAAACGACACGAAATGGAAGCAGTTCTGCAAATGCGATTTTCCCAAAATCTATGAGGAAGCGATGTGGAAAACCCCGAATATTAAAAACTGGTTTGAAATGTACCGCACGCTCTCTCTATGGTCGTCGTTAGACAAAGCACACGAAACAGTTGATGAGTTTTGCCATTCAGAGACGATAAATGAGGAAATGAAGAGCGTAACAGTGCAAAAAAATGGCCTTATTCTGGTACACAAAAGGTGCAGAATTGTGTTCTACGATTTGCAGAGCTTAAGAGTTGCCGAACGTAAAGGATTCTCCGGACAGTTTGTCTCAATAGTAGAGCTAGAAGATGTAGTAGTGATACTTGGGATTAATGGAGATCTTCGCATTATAAACAAGCCCCATCATGACTGGCATTCCGATCTACTAATAGTAAGACATCAGGGTGAAGTGGTCTTTAATGACGTGAAATTCTTCTTAGTTGAAAACAGAACTGTATATTATATAAAATTCCATTCGCAGATGTATGCATTCCATTTAGATAGCAAAATATCCACTCAGATCACTCTGCGTGAAAATATGGCAGTATGGCCGGATTCTATTGCCATTGGTTTCAAAAATGGCTGCCTGTATATCTTAACAATGGGTAAAGAGTTGTACGCATATGATAACAAAAGTATTACCTTGAAATATAAATTAGATACATCGTCCAATCTGATGAACTGCCTTTACCAACATAATATGTTAGATAACTTGGATTGGCGGTATTACTACATTTTACTCGCGACTTTGCAGCAGAAGAGGCATACCGGGCTCCTACAGTTCATTAGCAAGATGCACGTCTATGGAGATGAACTGTTTTTCGTTGGCACCCAAAGCGGTGTCCTAAACATTTACTACAAGCCATTTGTAAACGGAGAGTTGAATCTAATGCTTTTCCCTCCCGTAAAAAGCTACAATTTCTCAGCTCGTATTGACATTCCTATTTTATCTGTGTACCCTATAATTAACATACAGGTAGTTGAAACCAAAGAAGGGCATATCATTCTGGTGTGTATGCCAAGAAAAATTCAAGTGATAACATATTCAAATTGTTTTAAAAAACCTAAAAGTACTGCTATTATACCTTATGTACCACAAATAAGTACTATTGTATAAAAACATCAGTATTAAGTTGCCATGCAAGTTATTTTAGTAAAAGCCTAGCTTTGTATAGATTTTATATTTGAATTTAATTATGTAGGTAAATAAATGGCAGCATATTAATTGGTAAAATAAAAAATTAATAATATGCAATATTTGGTTCTCTTATTTTATTATTCACCTATTGACCGTGGCGCGGTGGTCACCTAAAAAAGACCGCCCACGGCGCAGGAGGATGCAGGTTCGGTTCCCGCCTCGGGAAAACATTTGTACGATCATCAGATATTTGTTCCAGGTGTTCTATGTATAATAAAAGATATCTATGTAATTTAATTGTATTAGGAATACAGCCTCGCCCCAAGCCAAGCTAAGCGATATATTCCCATCCACCCCATTAACCTCCCCATCAATGGGGTGGTTGGGAAAAAAAATCCATCCGCCCCATCATTCAAGTCAATGGGGTGGATGGGATTTTTTGCCCCATTGACTTTTTAATAATATAAATATTAAATCTCACTATTCATAGACACAGAGGTTGTATTAATGGTACTAGATGACTGATATAATTATCAGTGACGACCTCTGTGGCGCGGTCGAAGGTCCACCTGTGAAGCAGGAGGTTGCGGGTTCAATTCCCGCCTCGAGAAAAATATTTGTACGATCTGCAGATACTTGTTCAGGGTTTTCTGGTCGTTTTCTATACATAGGTAGTAAAAATTATGTTAGTATTAACGCTTTAATTTCTGTCGGAAGTCGTCCATGATGTGTGCGGGTGGCAATAAAAGTGTGTAATATTATTATGTGAATTAAAGTGTGTAGATCATACAAAAATTAGTCCCGAAGCGAGAATCGAATCCCACGAAGCCCAGGGCCAACACACCTTGCTAAATTTTTAATGTAATGAACATTCATAAAAATAATTCCTTAGAAGTGCCCTTGATAAAAGCCATAGAGTAGTACATAAAGAGGCAAGAGGTAGGTAGATAAATAAGAGGTATATCTCAGATATATCAGAATTTACTACTTTTATTATAAGGCATAGTAGGTACCTATAGAGGTAAAATATACATATATTATGTCCAGCAGTGGACTATTATAGGCTGGTGATGATGATGATAGAGGTAAGAGGTGCGTAGGTAAATAAGATACCTATATCTCAGATCCATTAGAATTTATTACGTCTATTAAACGGCATCCAGAAGTTTCCTTAAAGTACTTTCGCTAGAAAAGCTACTACAGAATTATAGCGATTAAACTAGTGCTCTCAATTCAGTACATTTTTTGTCAAACATAATTATCTACGTTTTAATACCTACATATAATAGACTATTTGACTTATTTTGTAGTTTACGACCTGTGTGAATCTGTAAGAAAGATAATAATGACTTAAAATTTAACAGTTTTAAAGTTGTAAAGAATATAATTTTCTTGAGAACCTTCTATTTTCTGCATATACCTACGGCATGAAGAGAGCGTAATGTAAACCTATTGAAACGTAGGAAAGTTTGAGTTGTTATGGCTCCGAAACTACTAGACCGATTTGCAAAATTCTTTCACCATTACAATCCAATTTTTCGTGATGAACATACCTAGGCTATAGAATATTTTCAAAACAATTAGGGCTCCGCATGAAAAAATTATGCTCAAAAACAAATCAGTTTGCATATATTTTTTGGGAAATTCATTTGTGTCGCCGGAGCCTTCGATAAGTTCCTCGAAATTAGGTTATTTTAATTCGAGTGGCCTCGTCAGAGAATTCATACTCCGACCATTCCAAGGACCATTCACTGCTTGAGCTCGATGGTGGGAATTCTACATGTAGCACAGGCTCTGGCATTCTTTTCGGCAAAATCTTATTCTTCCTTCGTTTCCGCGCCACGTTTATCTCATGTCTAACAGCTTGCGAATCGTTAGATTCTCTCATTGGTCTTGCTTTTATTATACCGTGACCGCCGTTTATTCCTTTATAACCTGTCTTTTGTTTCCCCTCAGTTGGCAAAGATCTTATATTTTTGGACGTGCCTCCATTTGAACTTTTCTTAGTTTTGTTCTTTGTTTTACGCTTGCCCTTTAACATCAACTTTAAGGATTGGTACATTTTTAAATCATACTACGTGATGTCTTTCAAGTCATGTTGAATAAAAAAGGTCCGAGCTAGGTACTACCCTAGGTGACCCCACAAACGAGCGCAAAGGTTATAGGTAAATTTTACATTGAAAGGAATCGTGGTAGGTGATATAAATTAAATCAAAGTCGGTAGTTTTGAGTAAGTAATCCTTGTATTATAAATAGTATTTTGGTGCCTCCGCCTCATTCTAAAGCCCAAATTTATTTTATTTTATAACTCCTCGCTGCTAGAGCTTTGTCTAGGATAGGATCCATACATAATACTTAATAGTCTTTCCCTTTGCTTCCGCATAACATTGTCCCGATTATACAATTTTTTGGGAATAAATTTTTCGAAACTATATACTTCTAACGAGTGGTTGGAATATTCTTCGCGGATATTTGACTGTTGAAGTATTTTTATGTGCCCACCAAGTTCCGACTTCTTATTGCCAATAGCTCCGTAGTTAGGTTTAAAATTGTCGTTACGATTACGCTCCTTCTTATTGCTAAGTAAGTATTTTCTGCCTTTTGAAAGTTGGCATTCAGCTGGAGGTTTTTCATTCTTTTTTTTAGATTTTTTATGAAATCGTAATTTTTTCTTAGGTGTTTTCTTACGTTTCTGTTGAGCCATAACTTTTAATGCTTCGTAAAGGTTTTGGGGTTCTTCGAAAGACACTGGTTCCATTTTTAATTCCTCTTTCAGCATGTGGAGTAGGTCTTTCTTTTTTTGTTTTCTATAAAGCGGCGGTCTGTCTTCAGCTCTACTATAATCGGCAACTTGGGATTTGGCCGAAAATATTCTTCTAGAATCATATTCTTTTCTTATTTTCGTTTGCTTTCCAGCTGATTTTGGTGATTCCCTATAAACTCTAGTGTGTTTGGGTATTCCAGTATACTGGGTATTATGTTGAAACCTATCGTTCCAGTGATCATTCTGGTTCTTGATTGAATAATCAAACGGCTTCTCAGATTCATTATTTTTGTGCATCTCTGTACCAACATTCAACTTTTTAGCTACAAATTCGTCTATTTCTAGTGAAATTTTTGAAGAAACAGTGCTGGGTACTGGCTCTTTGTCAAAATGTGCATTTACGTTATAAACATTAAACGTGCTCTGTAATAAGTCAACGAAAAAGTTGTACAGTTTCTTATCATCCCTCAGTGTAGTTTGTTCTGCCACCAGCGTTTGTGGGTCAGGATCAAACACTTTGATTTTTTTCTCAGCTAGCTTATTGCCTTCTGTAACTTCTCGGACGATTGTTTTATACTTGACATCATCTTCTATCTCATCAGGCGCTGGGGGAACCAAACGAGGCAGTTCACTCTTCCATTTGGTGTCTTCCTTGTCATTGATAGACGATTTTGACGATGTCCCAAAGCGTTCTCTTTTAGATTGGAGAACCTCACAATTATCGACTTGCTGTTTATTGTCATTTAGAATTTTCGATCTGTATCGTCTCCTTTTATCTAGGTCAATGTTGGGCGCGTGGGATGGGATAACAGATGGGATGTTTTTTGTAGTGTGAATCGGTGACACTGTGTGTTTGGATTCATCTTTTTTTGCTTTGCTGTTAGACGCGTCTTGTTGCTGTGTGCCAGTAGATGACTTGGAGAGAATGGTCAGGACCGAAGCTAGAAACTTCTTGTGGTCACGTTGCTGACGTTTAGTAGTCGTAGGTTTCTCTTGGATACTATCTTCTTTCATCTCATCGGCTGAAACAAGTTTGGGTGATTAACGCCGTAACCCCTTCGGCCGCGTACGAAACTGGAGCTTCGTAACCAGTTGCGATTAAAAACTTTTTTGTACTTGTACGATACCAGTTGCGATTAAATACTTTTTTGTACTCTTACGAAACCGCGGTTAACTATTCGTAACTGGTGACGAGCAAAGAATTTGTATACCTTGTACGATACTAGTTTCAAACTATTGTAGTTATAAAGCGATAGTGATATTCGTTATATATTTTACGTTAGAAATTTAGGACATAAGTAAGTAATTTTAAACAGCTTTAGCAGCAAGTGAGGCGAAGTTATTTCATTTTAGATACTTAAATATTTTAATTTGTTTATGAAATAAAAGACCTCAAAATATCCATAACTGCTATAATGTACTTGTTTTTCTTAATTCGAATAGATAGGTAAAAAATGGAAAGAGGGTATATCATTTTATTGTTTATTTGAACTAATTAGGTAACTAGATAATAAAATTCAACTTAAAATTTACGGGTATTTTTTCAATCCCAAGATAAAAATGTCCTTTAGTTAAAATATCAGTTTCTTTTTCTTAATTCATATGAAATAAAATGACAGAACTATTTTTTCTGGCAAATACTTTCATCAAAGGATTAAAAATCTGCCCTTAATAAAAAATACCTACTTATGGCTTAGCCGAAAATGGAATCAAACAAGTAGGAAAAAATTAAAACCGAAAAGAAAATGGAGATATCAATTCTATACTAATGCGCGACTGTTATTTGGTTTTTTATTACTTCATTACGATTTCTTATGTCGAAACCAGTATCGTGTAAGGAAAAAAACCTATTGCTTAGTAACTAGTATCGTAAAAAGAAGATTTTTTCTTCTACCGTATCTGGTTACGAGACTCCGGTTTCGTACGCGGCCGAAGGCACCGTAACGTATAAAAATATATTTTTTTTTAATTATGATTTCTAATTCTTTATTGCACGATAATGTAATGTATACAAAAAACATTAAAGGCTTTGCCAAACAGAACGCGTTATTACGGCGTTATTATACACAGCGACAAAACGTTGCGTACGGCTAGCGCCGCCCCGCTCTGTGTGACAGTAGAGTACCGTCATAGTACAACACAGTTCGGCGCTATAGCGCGGCGTCAATTAGCGCCCTGACGCGGCGTAATAACGCGTTCTGTTTGGAAAAGCCTTAAGATGTAAAAGAAATGACGAAGGCGAGCTTAACCCTAAAAAGAGTTTTCCAGCAAACCTTATTGGGAGAAGAGATAAAATTGACCGACGGATATCGCAGGAATCAAAACCGAAAATCTTCTGCGTATCATCGGACGTGGACTATTGGCCACTGCGCCAGCGCCACCGAGACCGCGTGTATTCAAATGATGTTCATAAGATGTTTTAAAGTTAAATGGTCACCTACCAGTTTTCAGCTTCGGCTTACCTGCATCAAGATCGCGACCAAATATAGACTTATTCTGCTCTACGTACACCCCTCTTTTCTTTAGTTGTAATGTTTGAATCTCTGCATTGCTTTTACTCTTCTTCTTATGGGTCTCTGCCTTTTTTTTGTTTTCTATTGCCGAGTTCGATGATTTCAATTTCGAAGTTGCAGCCTTTGTTTTGGGGTGTCCCATGATTTTAAGCGTTACTTGATACTGAGGCGTTAACCATTTTTGTGATTACTTACATAATTTTATCTTTCTTTTGGTATGTAGGTTTTTTAGGTAAACCTAATGTGAACATTACAAAATTAAAAAATTGACAGCTGTCAAATCTTTATAGGTAAGCTTTTTGAAAGATAGGACCTTAGAGGACCTATCACCAAAGAGAATATAATCCACACCTACATTTAGGTAGGTAATCCTTTTTGGCCTTATTGTTAACAAAATTTTAATTGTTCTAATCTAAGTTCTAATATTAACTGTAACGCTGCTGTGGCCCTTAGAGCATTCAGGGTTTAGGTACCTCAGTAAAATAATAATAAAAAAAAGTCACGGGGTCCCATATAGTGCCAGTGTTATACATGTATAAAGGAAGTTCTGCCGTGTGGTGCCGTGCCGGCATAGAATTTCACCACCCCATCTCTTGCCGTGGGTGTCGTAAGAGGCGACTAAGGGAAACACACCGGGGGGCGGCGGGCAGCAGCGCCCTCTGCAGAACAACTCCACAGAACTGCGATCCCCAACCCGCATGCCCAGCGTGGGGATTATGGGCATTAACCCCCAAATGATAATGCCATCTATGGCGCTCATTAGGGGAGGCCTATGTCCAGCAGTGGACTATTATAGGCTGGTGATGATGAAAGGAAGTTCTAAAAACTTAAAAATGTTTGCTTTAACTTTAATCAGAGACAGAGAATACCTTACATTACAATACAGGAAAACGTTCCAAATTACAATACCAAACTATCACTTCACCCGCGCCGAACTCTTATTTTACCCGTATAACATTCATCGCCGATTTTATCAAACACAATTTCTTCGGTTATTGGTTTTTCTAACGCCTTCTTGAACGCCCTTACAAAATGCTGCTTGTGGAAAGAAAATTCATCATTATTCAATTTCGTAGTTGCCGCCAATGTTGTGTCTACCCAAGCCTCGTAATAAGGTTTCGTTTGGTGAGTCATACAAGATGGCGCCCATTTCGCTACTTCCGTTGGCGGCGACCGCTCTCTTTTGAACAAATCTGGAGACAGTATTCTCCGTCTCTTGCTGCGTTTCCTCACTTTCGCAGACTTTTCGTTTTCTATCTTATTTTTTTTCACAAAAGAATCTTTACTTGACTTGTGTTTCACTGTATGCCTCAGTTCTATATCTTTTTTTGGTGATTTCCTATAATGTGTTGGTATGCTTATTAATAATGGTGTTGGTTGTTTGCGATCGACAAATGTAACAGATTTGAACACGCGATTGTCGTTTTTAACCCTAACCGTTTTTATTATTGGTTTCCTCTGACGATTACAATCGGTTTTAATCGGTTTTTTGACTGATTTCGTTTCTTCCGATCTTATTTCAACCGATTTGACTTCCTTAGGGATAGACTTTTCTGACGACTCGCATGTCTTCGAATTTGGTGTTGCCTTCTCGATTAGCTTTTCTGAAATAAAATTAAAAAGTACTGTGAAATTCTAATAGAAGATGGTCATCCTTTGTCCCGCGGTAGAGATAAAGGTGGTAGGTATTATCAGTATGGAATTCTTTAAATTGCCAAATAAAGTGGCAGCAATACAAGTATTCTGTCCTCCTCAACAATATCGTTAGATGCAGTAACATTATTCCTATTATGTCGCTTTCCATTCAAATCTAAAGCGGTGTCAAAAATTGTTTATTACTTAAAATGATAAATTTTGAGTTGTGCCCCTTTCTTATTTCGTTTAGTGAGATAGTTTAACAACATGTATTGCCAAGCTACACTTAGTACATAGTAGCTACACTTAGCTATACTTACCAACATCACTGTTTATTTCTTTTGCAGTTTTCAAGGCTGTATTATCCTTTAGAGACCCGTTCTTCAGTCTGATAGTGTATCTATCGTTAATAAGTTTCTTTTTACTAATATCTAAAAGAGGTTTAACAATGGGAGCTTCTTTTATATTAGTATAATATTTTTTTTCATCAATTTTCTTATTTTCATTTTTACCAATATCACCTCCGCCTCTGTTTTCAGAGTCTTTTTCGTCACGATTAGATTTCTTGTTGATCTTTATAACATCTCCCATAGGTTTACTATTAATTTTAAGGTCAGTAACAAGTTTGCTGTTATGTTTTACATCACCTTTAGCCCCGTCACGGACAAGACTATTAATTTTTTTTCTTACATCCTTTTTGTCTTCCTCTCTAAAATACTTATCGTTTTTTCTTAGATTCTCTCTATCAGCAACTTTGTCGACAACTTTATCAACAACTTCTACGCGGGCATTATTATAATTAAGAGTTTTTCTCGTATCCTCTTTAATTGCTTTGGGTATTTTATCGGTTTCTTTGACCTTTTTATCAAGTATAGTAGTTGTGAAGCATCCATTGATATCTCTTTTCTTCTGAAAAGTTTTGCTATTATTTATGTTATCCTTTTCATTTTTCTTTATCATTTTGGGTACCTGATTATTTGGCTTAATCTTCGAAGAATCGTTGAAATTATACTTTCTTTTATCGTTAATTGTTTTCTTTGGATCTGTCTGCTTCTGTTCAATCTTCTTGGTAATTTCTGGAGTATCATCATCTGGTGAAACGCAAAAGATTTCGTTAACATCATTTAGAGTTCTTCTACTTTTTGTTTGTTTCTTGTGACCTGTCCTAACTGTTTTCTTGGTTATTTCGGGGCTTGAATTATGTATCATAGCAAAGCAATGCAATAAAATCGGACCAAAAATTTTAAGAAATTTCACGGAAAATTTTGTTTGCTTATTCGTCAAGAGTGAAAGTAGTGGTTTTATTCTCTTTGGTCATGCATGAATTTAAAACTTTTTTTTAGACATTAAATAGCTTTGATGTTTAGCCATAGAGTTCTGATCAAGTTCTGATATAAATCACTGACAAAAATAAGTAGCCAACAAAACCTCTTTGGCTCAAACCTTCACAGCAAAATGCATGCAACGTTAGTTAGTTGCATAGAGCAACGCGGGCCTCCGGCGGACCCGATTTTCTGCGTCGACGAACAATACAACAACCTCATGTGGCATGGTAGGCATGAAACATGAATGTGTTGTTTTGACCAGCATTATTTATTAGCTAGACATGTTTTCTGTAGCAAAACAAGCAATCATAGAAACTAGAGCAAAAAATTGTAAATTGATGGGTTCATTGGAGTCCGCCGGGGGCCCGCGTTGCTCTATGGTTAGTTGGCTTCATAGATGTTCTAGAAATCTACGGTTGGCTAGTCCTTTACTTCCATGCATATTTACTTATAGTTCGACCGAAACCGCTGTACCGCTCCTGAGGTATGCGCGCGGCGAGACGGGGGGGAAGTATCGGCCGCTCCGATCCATCAGTCTGCCGTCGACGCTCACGGCAGTAGGTCGCCTTTGTACCGGACGGTATATGTCAGATACACATGAGATAAATATCCAAAGATGGGCCGAGCGCTATCTCGTGATGTCAAGGCCATAATTTTTAAAGTGGCCGAATATTTTAAGAAAAGAAAAGCAGACAGAGAGAGCTTTGAATATAAAAGTGATGCAAATATTGCCAAAATCGTGGCAGACGCTCACATATTCATCAACTGAAAATTTGGGCCGATTGAAATTTAATTCGCCAAAACAACCAAAAACTATAAAGAAAAAACATGTTGTTGATGATTTTGATTTAGGAGTTATCAGAAGAAAAATTCATCAGTTTTATGAATTTGAAAAAAGAGTGCCAAGTGTCCGTAAGTTACTTTCAAGTTTGAAACAAGATGGCATATTAAATTGTGGACGAGAATTTCTAAGGAGCCTCTTACACACAATAGGTTACTGTTTCAAAAAATGCAAATCGAAGAGACATCTCCTTATAGAGCAGCCTAATATTGTAGTGTGGCGGAAAAAATACTTAACACAAATCAGAAATTACAGAACGCAAAACCGCAACATATATTTCCTTGATGAAACATACATTAACGCCAGTCACCATGTAAGCAAATGTTGGCAATCATCGTCCGAACCTGGAATTCATGCTGATATTGGAAAAGGACGGCGTTTGGTAATTCTTCACGCTGGATGTCGAAATGGCTTGGTTGATGGTGCATTGACGATATTCAAATCAGATGATAAGACCGGCGACTATCATGGAGACATGAACGGGCCTACTTTTTATAAGTGGGTAGATGAAAAGTTAAAAGATAAATTGCTTCCGAATTCTGTGGTTGTCTTGGACAACGCGTCTTACCACAGCGTTCAGGTTGACAAGAAGCCAACCATAGCAAGCCTCAAAACCGAAATGCAGAACTGGTTACGGCGCCACAATGTTGAATTTTCGGAAGCTATGACAAAATCTCAACTGCAACTTCTTATCGATAATACACAAAAAGAGCCCGTGTACAGAATTGATGAACTCCTGAAAGCCAATGGACATACTGTTCTACGATTACCGCCGTACCATCCGGATTTGAATCCCATAGAGTTAGTCTGGGCTGATATTAAAAACAATATAGCTCATAACCATATTAACTCTTCTCTAGATGAAAAGATAAACTTATTGAATACATTGTTTTCGGAGTTCACGGCGGAAAAATGGCAGAAATGTGATGATCATGTCCAAAAAAATTAAAACAATTACTGGGATCGCGATAGTAGATTTGATATTATTATCGATCCATTAATTATAAATTTGCAGAACGACTCTGATTCAAATTCCGATGGCGAAACGGAAGATGAAGTTGAAGCAGAAGCTCTGTCAGAATATCTGTAGATAATTTAGTTATAAAAAAATATAAACATATCGATATAATATATAAAACAAAAATATTGTTTATATTGGTACGATATCGTAAGATATATCCGACAATATCGATCTCATGTGTATTCTTGCTCTTTTTTCCTCGGCCCCCACTTCGCCGCACTTTCTTAGGGAGCGGTACAGCGGTTTCGGTCGAACTATAGGTTTATCTACTTGAGTATATAGCTATTTAATCCATGTGTATTATTATCCTTTACCAACTATAATTCTTTGGTCTTATCTACATTAAAAGAAAATTATTAATCGGTAAAATACAATTTATTTACATTAACATAAAGTTCTAATTATAAAACAAAATTAATATACCTAAAGGAACAATAATGCCAGCATATATTTGTATAAAAAAAAGTCATAAAATGTTAACAGTGTAGGTATTTAAATAGAGTATTAGGTAGTTTAACAGAGAATCGAACCCACAAACTCTTGCGTCGTAGGCGGATCTTCACCCACTGTGCCAGTATCTTTTGAATTTATAATATTAGCATGGATTCGTTTGATATCAGTTATCTACCCTAGATTGTTATCTACCTGTAGATTATCCGTAACGCCAACAAATGGCTCTACCGGAAGACCAGTGTTGGTTGCTTAGCAACCAACTCATGCTGAGGCAGAGGCCATTTTCCCTTCTGATATTCCTCATCCTGTGTCCATGAAGTGTTTACTTTCCCTAATATTTTGTCCTCCAATTACATTTCTACTCTGTAAATTTATTGATTTAAATAAGATAAAATTGTAAATATCTGCTTTATCTAGTTACGTAGTCACCCTTAGTAGCAATTTAATTTAATTTAATTTAGGTAATTTAGTTATTATTATTTTCTTCATTCTCAATTTAATAGTTATTGACGGCGTGGTAAAAATCTGATGGTGTTTTTCAAAATTACCGCTCATATTATTATTGTAAATTGCCTCCATTCCATGACTAAGACATTTCCATGAACTGGACACTGGCAGAAAAGTGGCAAACCAGACACATATTGCCATTATCAAAGAAGTCAAGTCAAGAGGCCATTTTGTGGCTTTCGGGCTTACATTGTAATACATATTTTTTATTTACTTTTTGTCAATTACTGACCACTGTAAGCCTGTCAATGCAAATAAATTATTTTATTCTTATTCTTTATACCCATAACACAAGTTCTGCTAACCTTGGATGTATGTGGCCACAGCCAGCCTTATTTATTTATATCTCACAGAGGCACATCATAAAAAATAAATAGTTAAATAGCCTTCACAATATAGAAAACTATACAAATAATCGAAATATATTGCGGATTTGCTACCAACGCTAACTAAATTTACTTTGATTTGACACAAACCACATTACTCAAGCAATAAATAATATTCCACAATAACATGAAAACGTGCGTCCGTACTAAAGACGGAATAGTGTCTGAGAAGAAATTGTGCTGGCTATCAGACACTTGAGTAGAAGTATCTGCGATGACATAGACTCTTAGACATAGACATAATGGTGAAAAGTTCACTTCACCACAAATAACCCGATGCTCTGTAGTCACTGAGCAATACCTTTCCATGACTATCATTATCCAAGCATACGTCTATGAGACGTTGTAGTGTCGGAAATGCCTTCAACTGATATAATTAGAGACTTCGTTATCAGCCACTACACAAACAACTTTGCGAGCTATCACTGTCCAAATAGCCATCGTCGACTTTTATTTTCGGAAATGCCTTCAGCTGATATAATTGGAGACTTTGTAATCAGACACTTCACAAACAACTTTGCGAGCTATCACTGTCCCAATAGCCATATATATCTGAGTTGTTGTATTCTCGGAAACTGACATAATTAGAGACTTCGTAATCAGACACCTCACAAACAACTTTCTCGGAATTGCCTTCAACTGACATAATTAGAGACTTCGTAATCAGCCACTTCACAAACAACTTTCTCGAAATGCCTTCAACTGATATAATTAGAGACTTCATAATCAGCCACTTCACAAACAACTTTGCGAGCTATCACTGTCCCAATAGCCATATATATCTGAGTTGTTGTATTCTCGGAAACTGATATAATTAGAGACTTCGTAATCAGCCACTTCACAAACAACTTTCTCGAAATGCCTTCAACTGATATAATTGGAGACTTCGTAATCAGCCACTTCACAAACAACTGTCACCGAGCTATCACTGTCGACGTAGGCGTACGTCTCCGAGACGTCGTAGGTCCCTTCTTCCTGGATGCTCTGCTCAGCGAGCACTGTCTCGCGATCCATTGAACTGCTGCGCTCGGGTTCTGTAAAGAAAGGTTTGATGTTAAGTTATTGTTTTAGTTACAAAGTATTTTTGTAACGGAAAGTACACATACTACATGACCCGTTGGCAGGGTGGAGGCGTCATGTAGTCAATAATGTCCAGAAAAATCTCAGGCTTTTTCGAGCCAAATTCAAATAATAAGCGCAACTTTCTTCAATTTCAGATAATAAGTTCCTTTGAAAATGTATAGCTATGGATTGGATAAAAACTAGTAAAACCAGACCACATAGTATGGGTACGTTCCCTAATTAGACTAGATCGCCGACTGACTGCACATGGGAAACGCTCCGTCAGTCGACTATTACACGTTTCATACTTTCATTAACCAATAATGTGTTCATCATGATCATCATATAGTAGTCCACTGCTGGACCTCTAGGCCTCCCCATGTCCAGCAGAGGACTATTATAGGCTGCTGATGATGATGATGATATGTGACTAGTGTAATTGTAATTTCTGTACTAGTTCAATAAATAAATCTCTCCGCACTCACCTGTCGTTCCACCTCCCTTCCCAGTCCCCCTGGCCACAATCTCCCGATACCTCTCCCGCTGCTCCTCCGTCATGTCCGCCGGGGGGTGTGCCAGGTGGTTCTTCAGGTGGTAGTTGAGGTGGCTCGACTGCTTGAAGCGCTTGTCGCAGAGCGCGCATTGGAACGGTGCGACGTTGGTGTGCGTTCGCATGTGCTGTTTGAGGTGGACGGTTTGGACGAAGGTTTTCGAGCAGATTACACAGCGGAAGGGTTTCACCTGGGAATTTGAAATGTATAAATATATAGTAGCTGTTAAAATATCTATGTTATATGTTGTATTAAATATATCAGTCATCTATTACCCATAACACAAGCTCTGCTTAACTTGGGGCTGATGCTGTGTGGATTGTCAGGCATTGTTATAACAATAATAATCCTGGACAACCCACACAGCATATTGATTAGTAATTATAATTAACGGGTATTTATCGCGCTTTTTTTTTCTCTCGACGTTTCAACAAGTTTGCACTTTGTCGTAGTCACAAAAAAAATGAAAGATACCCGTTAATAACGAATCAATATTGTGTTCAGATCGCGTAAGTTTAAAAACATTCAACCCACACAGCATCATCTAGCTCCAAGCTTAGCAGAGGTACTAGATGACTGACTTTAATACAATATATTACATAGATAGATATTTTTTTATTATATATAGAAAAACGACCAGAACACCCTGAACAAATATCTGCGTATCGTACAAATATTTGTCCGGAGGCGCGAAACGAACCCGGAACCTCCTGCGTCGCAGGCGGACCTTCGCCCACCGCGCCACAAAGGACGTCATCGTATTTATTTATTCTTACGTTTGTAGGTTCAATCAGATAAATACATTTTCTCTGTCTTTGATAATGCTGTGTGGATTGTCTGTTATTATTTATTTATTACTGTTTTTGGGTTTAATCAAATAAAAATTTTTTTCGCTATATCTGATGATGCTGTGAGGATTGTCTTGCATTACTTATGTCTGTGGGTTCATCAGATAAATAATTATTCTCTATATCTGATATAATGATGCTGTGTGGATTGTTTGGCATTACTTATGTTTGTGGGTTCAATCAGATAAGTTTGTGGGTTCATCAGATAAATAATTATTCTCTGTATCTGATATAATGATGCTGTGTGGATTGTAATTATAATAATAACTCATTTATTTCAGGCAGCATTAGTCTAGTACAGGATGGAAAATACTTAAAAACTAAGGCCCATGTAAAATATATACCTTAAACTAACATACATTGTATGGCATTACTTATTTACTTATGTTTGTGGGTTCACTCAGATAAGTTTGTGGGTTCATCAGATAAATAAATTTCTCTGTATACCTTGGTATGAGTCCGTATATGTTGTTCGAGTCCAGATTTCTGTGTGAAGGCTTTGGTACAGAAGGTGCAGTGGTACGGCCGATCTCCTGTGTGCATTCGCATGTGTTGTACAACTCCACCCTGTAATCATGTTTTTACTATAGAATACATTCTCATCATCATCAATATGTTAGTCCACAGCTGGACATAGGCCTCCCCATACATTTATTTTTTAATTTAAAAAGCGACGAGGTCTGGTCAGTATCCGGCGCAGCGCATCAGCATTGCCCTACAGCGAGGCAATGCAGCTAGCATCTTGGGTACACTTCCAGCTGGTATTGATATGGATCAAATGAGCCACCTGCAGATTGTTTGCCACAGTCTGCAGTTAGCTCAATTGTTTACACTAGTTCCAATTCTGTTATTTTTTTGAATTTCTCTTTTAATAAAGAGATTTAAAGAAATTAAGCAATATCCCAAAAAAGTATAAACTTTACGGGATTTGAACCCGCAACCCTCCACTTGTACGGGAAAGCGCCACAAGTTCCATAAAGTTAGTTAAAAACTTCTGGTTTCTGGCAAGCACGGGCTTTCTTGTCTAAGGTAGAATAGAGAAAAATTACGTCACTTTGTCATCGAATGCGTAAATTATTTGAAATTAATTTCTTCTACTTCAATAATGTACGCAATGTATGGCGATGCGATGCCATTATTGTCTATTCTACCCTAGAGAACACTCCCCGTGCTTGGATAAAGTTAAAAACATGTTAAAAACCATCAAATACCTGCGCAGAGAACTTCTTATAGCAGACGCTGCATTCGAACCGTTTCTTTGGCACGTGGAGATCGATTCTATGCTTTATCATCTCTTCTTCGGTATCGAAACTCTTTCCGCAATGTAAATTCTGAAATTATAACGTAAGAGTAGATTACATTTCATGAAATTTGTAAAAACACTTTATTTATTGCACACCAAAAGATACAAAAAAATATGAAAAATAACAGTTAAGAAAGTTGCACAGGGGAGGCGTCATCGGTGAGAGCGATCTCTTCTAGGCAACCTTGGTATGGACACAAAGCAGTTTTACTTAAATTATTATTTATATTATTGTTTAAATTGCATTTGATGCATTTGCTTTAAATAAAGTCGAACTCAGTTTCGCAGTGCCCTTCTTCGGTTTCCAATTGGTAACAACCTAACAAGGTAAAGGTTTCTTGTTCGCTTCTTTACTTTACCTCAAAATGTTTGAAGACAACAAAATATCAATTGCCAATAACTTAATTCCCAGTATCACTTATGTTTGCCGTGTGGTGTCGGAATAGAATTTCACTACCCCATCTCTTCCCGTGGCCACGGGAAGAGATGGGGTAGTAAGGGAAACACACCGGAGGGCGGGCAGCAGCGCCCTCTGCAGAACAACTCCACCGAACTGCGATCCCCAACCCACATGCCCAGCGTGGGGATTATGGGCATTAACCCCCAAATGATAATGCCATCTTTGGCGCTCATTAGGGGAGGCCTATGTCCAGCAGTGGACTATTATAGGCTGTTGATGATGATTACTTATGTATTTTATATTTTGTGACGTATCAAAGAGCAGGATAAGGTTTAGCTAAATATTAATCTAATACTAACAGTCCGCCCCGGCTTCCCACTGGTATTAAACAAAAATTTAATTAAACAAACAGATCCTTAAAAAATCTTCTTCTTGAAAAATTCTTGAAAGTATTTTTCAAATCGGTCCAGTAGTTTCGGAGCCTGAATAGGCACCGAAACTACTATTCAAACAATCAAATCTTACCTCTTTATAATATTAGTATAGATTTACCTCGCAAATGAATCCCTTCGATCCGTCCTGATGAAGCTGGGACAGCGGCCGCTCGCAGACCTGTCAAACAATAATTAAAAAAAAAAATATTCAATATTACTTATGACTAATAAAAAATACTTAATCTTATATTTTACTAGCGGTCCAGCCCGGTTTTGCACGGGTTGTAACAAAAAAATCAAAAAGCAGTTAGCGTGTAGCTAACACGTTGGGTTTCACAGTTTTCTGTCTTATCTATGTATGTAATAATATTATGTATATCAGTCATCAAGTACCCATAACACAAGCTCTGCTTAGCTTGGAGCTAGATGATACAGTGTCGATTGTCCAGGATTAATTATTTTATTTTATATTTCATTTATTTTTCTTTTTCTAGCCTGACTAAAGTATAAAGGAGTAAGAACGTGACACATGATTATAGGCAACTAGCAGTCCGCCCCGGCTTCGCACGGGTATTAAACAAAAATTTCAGAAATTATACACTCTAACACGATGGGTTTCACAATTGTCATACGGATCACTTACTTTTTTTAACAGCATTGGGGTTTTTGACATTGACTCCTGACACTGGCCGTAGAGAAAATGCAAGCAACCTCTTTTTCTATTATGACGCGCCATAATAGAAAAAGAGGTTGAATATACAGCGCACGGTTTAATTATTGAATTTTTCATGCAGATCCCTAACTTTTTTGGAAATATTATATAGCCTATGTTCATCACGGAAAATTTAGGATTATAATGGTGAAAGAATTTTTTAACTCGGTCCAGTAGTTTCTGAGTCTATTCAATTCAAACAAACAAACATGCAAACTATCAAATCTTTCCTCTTTATAATATTAGTATAGATTATTAGGCAATAACCCCTAAATGATTAATGCCCTCTATGGCTCTCATTAGAAGAGGCCTATGTCCTTGTCTTGACGACCTCTGTGGCGCTGTGGGCGGAGGTCCGCCTGCGACGCAGGAGGTTGCGTGTTCGATTCCCGCCTCGGAACAAATATTTGTACGATCTGCAGATATTTGTTCAGGGCTTTCTGGTCGTTTTCTATGTATAATAAAAAAATATCTATGTAAGTATGTAATAATATTGTATTCTGTATATCAGTCATCTAGTACCCATAACACAAGCTCTGCTTAGCTTGCGGCTAGATGCTGTGTATTGTCCAGCATTATTTATTTTCTAACTTTTCTTTGTTTTGTCATGGGTTTAGGTTTTTTTTCTAACTCTACTTTTACTTTAAGACACGCAATATTAAATTTAATTGGAGAAGCCCTGGGTACTAAAATACAGCCTAGGCTAGTTTGGGACCCTATGGACTCCTAAAAACTGAAGCTGTATTTGTGTCGAATAAAGAATTTTTATGTTTTATGTTTTTTTTATTTACCTGACACCTATGGTACTGTCGGCGCGGGCGCGCGTGCTCCTTGAGCTGGTGCTCCGAGTACTCGCAGCACGAGAAGAACATTTTATTCTCTATGAAATACGAGATTCCTAGCCCAAACCGTGCGACGTCACAATGTGTTCTAAATACGATTTTGTTCGATAACACGCCGCTATCATATCTGTGAAACGCGTTGGGATTGGCAATAGTGAATATGTAGAAGATTCCTAGCCCGAACCGTGTGAGTGTGACGTCACAATGTCACTATACGATTTAGCTCGATTCCACGCCTCTGTATTTATTCAAATTCAAATTTCAATATTTCAGACTTACTTCAGACATAAAATTGGTACATAATAATCAATTAATAAAAGGAAATAAAACACTAAAAGGAATTAGTTAACAAATGAATTGGAACATAAATTCAACACATCAATGCTGGTTAAAAACAAAGAAAAAGAATATTTACAATAATTATTTGGCAATGTCATATTAAGATTATTATTATTAGTGTTTATGCGTGCTGTATTTAGCGTGCTTATTGCCGCTGGCAATAGTGAACAAAGGCGGGAGGCCCATGTCCAGCAGTGGACTATTATAGGCTGTTGTACCTGACACCTGTGGTACTGTCGGCGCGGGCGCGCGTGCTCCGTGAGTTGGTGCTCCGAGTACTCGCAGCACGAGAAGAACATCTGATGGCAAACACCATCGGACCCCACCGAGGATGGCTCAAGGCATTCGAAGGGACCGCTGGAAATTAAATAAGGTTTAAAGAAAGTTTAAAGAACTTTATCCTCATAAAGACAATAGGCATGATGACAGATTTTGAAAAACTGTTCTAATATATTCGAAAATACATATTATTTACAATGAATGACATTTTTCTGCAGAAATTAATAGTCCGGTCAAATTAGAGAGTAAAGTTACCTAAATTCCCACCAAGCTGAAAATCGGTAAGATTGTTTGAAATATCATTAAAAACTAAATTTCAAAGTTCCCCATCTTTCCCCTGTAAGGAAAAAAATTTATTCAAAGTCAAAGGTAAAAACATGAGTTTTTCGCGATTTTCAGCAAAACGGTAAGTTAAAAATAAAAATATCTCAGACAAAATTGTAGATCATAAAATTATCTACAAAAAATTAATCAATACTTTTTTTTCTACGAGCCACCGTTTTTGAGATATAACGATTCAAAAAGTCAATCAAATCAAACGGATCCTCTACTGTTGGTGATTCAATATTAGAGCACAACCGGCCTTGACAATGTGTACATGCCGGAGAACAGAACAGTCCGACTTTTTGCAACCACAAAAGAAAAAACTAACAATTTAGTCTTTTAATTTAAAATTCGCACCAAAACGCTTGTCCGTGTCATGGCGTCGCTTGTGACGTCACGTCTGACTAAACTAAACGTAAACACTAGGCGTTCATTGAATAATTTTGTTTTTTCGTGTTATTAAATATGAATTCGAAAGTCACTTACATTCGAACGGCACATGAGAAATAATTAATAAGTAACTAGTACTTAGTTATAATATAACAGTCGTTCTTAATAATTACTAAGTAATAAACTACGAATATAACAAAGAGCTAATTATAAAATATTCCCACTTCACGTATTTGTTTAATTAGGTTTTTGTTGTTTTAAATGGATTTAAATAAAATAGATAGGTATTTAGTTTGACTGCTTTAGATACATAATAATATCGTAGACTTACTGGTAAAACCAATTGTCTGGTTTTACCAGTAAGACAAGTAGAATATGCAGTACTGGGTAGTCGTTTCAAGTAATTCACATTTCAAAGTTTAAGGTAAGATTTGACCTATTTGGCGCGGTGGGCGAAGGTCCGCCTGCGACCGAGGAGGTTGCGGGTTCGATTCCCGCCTCGGGACAAATATTTGTACGATCTGCAGATATTTGTTCAGGGTGTTTTCTATGTGTAATAAAAAAAACTATATGAATATGTAATAATATTGTAAGAAGTATAGTATATCAGTCATCTAGTACCATAACACAAGCTCTGCTTAGGTTGTGGCTAGATGATGTGTGTGTGTGTGTGGATTGTCCAGCATTATTATTATTATTATTATTATTCTATTCTATGATGTGATGATGTAACTTAAGTGAACTCACGTAATAGCCTCAGGTTCCTTCTTCAGTTCAACCCTCTTCGGTTTCTCCTCTTTTTCCTTCTTTATTTTCTTCCTCTTCTTGTCACCAGGAGAATCCGGCTCCGTCTTTATGATGATGTAGCTGATGTCTTCATTTGATAGGTTTTTCACTAATGCGCTTATTTGGTTGGTGTTGATTGCAGTTTTGGTGGTTTGTTGCTTCGGGCTCGGCTGTTTTTGTAACTGGGAATTTATAAAAAAAGCTATAGGAAAGGAACCTATAATATATCTACAATAAATAATAGGTATATCTGTTCGAGACTTCAAGATATGTTTTTGAAAGTAAGGATATGATAAATGAATATTATACTTTAACTAGAGGGTATATGTGCCCGAGCTGCAAGCAGCTCGGGGGTTGTGCTTCGCCTTAGGCGGCCTTATCGTCGTAGGAGTTGCTACTTTTCATAACCTAAAACGTCTTTGATTTGATGGAAATCGATATCCATGTGTAAAATCTGCGGTAGTAAACTGTCAGCCATCTTGGATTTGAAAATGGACATCTTTTTCGTAATCTACGTGTTTGATTTAGTCGAAAACGATACCCATATATTTGGGTGTTTGGTCACACAGCAAGGCTCGCTTCGCTCGCCTTGCAGTGTGACAGTTGTCGAATTGCGGTTCGCTTCGCTCACCGCAATCCGACCCACCTCTTAAAAGAGAGTGGGGGTCACAGCACGGCTCGCTTCGCTCGCCGTGCTGTTCCCCTTGGTCGCATTGCAGCTCGCTTCGCTCGCCGCAATGCTCCCGCCTGCTGGAAGAGGGTGGTGGTCAAAGCACGGCTCGCTTCGCTCGCCGTGCTGTTCCCCGTAGTCGCATTGCAGCTCGCTTCGCTCGCCGCAATGCTCCCCGCCTGCTGGAAGAGGATGGAAGTGGTAGGTCACAGCACGGCTCGCTTCGCTCGCCGTGCTGTTCCCCGTAGTCGCATTGCAGCTCGATTCGCTCGCCGCAATGCTCCATCAGCTTGCTGGGGAGGGGGTCATGTGAGGGTCGTGGGGGTCACAGCACGGCTCGCTTCGCTCGCCTTGCTGTTCCCCTTAGTCGCATTGCAGCTCGCTTCGCTCGCCGCAATGCTCCACGCCTGCTGGAAGAGGGGGGTCACAGCACAGCTCGCTTCGCTCGCCGTGCTGTTCCCCGTAGTCGCATTGCAGCTCGCTTCGCTCGCCGCAATGCTCCCCGCCTGCTGGAAGAGGATGGTCGTGGTAGGTCACAGCACGGCTCGCTTCGCTCGCCGTGCTGTTCCCCGTAGTCGCATTGCAGCTCGCTTCGCTCGCCGCAATGCTCCACGCCTGCTGGAAGAGGGGGGTCACAGCACAGCTCGCTTCGCTCGCCG